>NW_010729121.1:2075543-2130143 GCF_000365185.1 Nelumbo nucifera | reverse complement strand
TTGGCCGCCCCCTTCACTTATTATTTATACTAAAATAATAGAACAGTACAAAGACAACTATGCTCTTATAGAGCGGCAAAACATAAAACAGCATATATAACACTCAAAAACATAATAGAATTTAGACTCGCATGACTACTGTGGTCCCCACCTCCTATCTAACAACTAACATAAAACATCTACTCAGAAAAACATCATAAAACTAATTAATGTTCAACAGTTTTTCTTTTTCTTTTTCTCTTTCTAAGCTTCAGCTTTGTTCTTGGGACATCCTTTTGAGGCTGGTCAGATGTATTATGTATTTTCAGCTTCTTATTTAATGAATTTCACCTGTTACTTCTAAAAAAAGTTAATCTAATGGGCACCAACAAGTTTGTACTATGTAGCCATTGGGATGCATTGTGGTTTGCCTATGAATTTCCGTGTGATCACTTTTGAAGGGATTGAAACCGATTACTTTTATCACTTTTCATAGTAATTTAGGATTGGATGCCTTTGAGAGAGGCAGTTTTTAGATGAACCTTTCTTTGAGAGTGTTTATATTATCAATTGCAGTTATAATATATCCCAACGAACAAGGTAGACTCACCCTGCTTTGGAGCCTTAGTATTTTGAGGATTGAACAAGACAGACTCACTCAAGGAGCGGCACTCTTCCCTTATTTGTTTGCAATGATCATGGATGAATTGACTAAACATATTCAAGAGAAGGTCCTGTTGTGTGTGTTGTTTGCTGATGGCATATTGTTAATTGATGAAACTAGTGGGCTTAAATGTGAAATTGGATCTTCAGAGACATGCTCTAGAAACAAGAGGTTTTAAGATAAGTTGGACTAAAACAGAATATGTAATCATCATAAATTTAACCTTGATAATGATAATAGGGGTGGAAACAAGTGTACAATAATGGTTGAATACCTCAAAGTAACTTCTTTGATTTCCTTGCTTAGGTGATTCATAACAAATGAGAGATTTGAGGAAGATGTCCTATAGAATATTAGAGTAGCATGGGCAAAGTGGAAGGGTGAAACTGGAGTGCTACGTAGATAGGAGAATATCACTTAAACTGAAAATGCAAGTTTTGTAAAATGGATGACGGTGTTGGGCACTCGATACTCAAGAAACATGTTCAAAAAATAAGAGTAACAAAGATGTGAATGCTGAGACGGATGAGTGGGAAACGTAGAAAAGATGGGATTAGAAACAAGCATATTTGTGGAAATCTAGAGTAGTCCTGATAGCCAATAAAATGGGGTAAAGTAACTGTGATGATTTGGTCATGTATATAGAAGAACATCTACAACACCAGCAGGAAGTGCCCAATTGCAAGTTGAAGGGTCTGGGAATGCTAGTGGAAGGCCAAAAAATACATGGGCTGAATTAGTTTGTGACGGGAATCAACTTAAGGTGTATCAAAAGAGAACCAAAGCTGCTCCTATGCTTATTTGTCATCATTACAATGATATCCCACATTGGAGCTGGGTTAGCAGTGGAACAACATGGGAAGATCCTGGAGTTTTCTATCCACTTTAAGATGCTCTTTGTGTGGTTAAATTTGCTGCTGAACAGGACTTATTTGACTTGCATTTCTGGACAGCAAGGGCATTTTTTTTGTAATTTTGCATGTTTTGGAGGTTATGTTTGGGGACAGGTTTTAGCTTAGTAATTTCCCTTTGTTTGGCTTTATGTTTGTAATTGTTTGGGGGCATGTTTAGTCTAATTTAGCTTCTTTTTGTAAGTGGTTCATTTGAAGAGCAGTTTTGGCTAATGAACAAAGAAAGTTTCTCTACAGAATTTGGTGCGATTGCCAAGTTGGGGGTGTGATTGCCTAGGGTTTTCATCTTAGTTCCATTTCTTCTCTTCTCTTTTTTCTTTTGTTAGCTCTTTGTTTCTGTGCAACACACCTAGACCTAAGTTTAGTTGCAAGGATAATGCTGAATCACAAAGATCTTGCATCAGTTAGCAATGATTTAAGGCCCTATTGTTCAACAGTAGACATTGCACTGAATAGAGTGGAACGGCAGAGCAGGATCTATGCAGCCAAAACCATATAGTTTGGACAGGGTTTTTGTTGGGTTGAATATATTGAGTTGACCTCAAACTCCTTTGGCTGAAACTGGTCTGTGCACTTAAAATGCCATTGTACTTTGCAAGATGTTTTTTTAGGCTAAAAAATGGTCAGCTAAAATCTGAGAACGAAAAAATGTTTGACTTGAGTTATAGGGCATTGCTGTTGCTACCGATTGGAGAGAAGATTACTCTCCTATCATTTTCTTCAGAGAAAAGGTCACATATTACAGAGGACAAGGATGTTTGCTGAACCTTTTTCTTTCTTTCTTTCTTTTTTTTTTTTTTTTTTTGATAACTAAAAGATAAATTAAAGTAACTTATATCAAAGTAGCAAAAGGTTACAACAGCTGATAGAAAATCCGGTGGGACAGACTGCCACAATTTTGTTCCTGTAAAACACTTTGCTGTTTTGGGCCAACTTGGGAGCAGCTTGATTACATCCTTTCAACATGCCTAAACCTAACGAAAGAAAGGTTAGCAGACACCGACTTTATCTCATCCACAACTTCACGGGAGGTTAGATTGTTAGATTCAGATTCTGACAAAGTTTTTACTGCCACAAGAGTCAGATTCAAACGCCATGTAATTCCACCTTTGTTCCACAGCAAACGACGCTGCCTTCAGTATAGCTTGGAGCTCACCCTCCAGAACACCATCACTTCAATTTACCCACCTGTAGCTACAAGAAAATCTTGGTTAGTAAAATCTACAATTCCAAAATTGCCTTCCCTATTGTCCGCACTTCCAAGGCCCGCATCACATTCAATTATGAAAAAATGTGAAAGGCTATTATGATTGATTCCATCCCTTCTCATAGAATTTCAGAGTCATAGGCCTTGTTTGCATCTGGATAAGTCATTTACCTAGGTAATACACTTACCTGGGGGAAACACTTGCCTGGATAAGTGCACTTACCAGTGTTCTTTTATTCCCCAGGTAAAGTTGTACAATGACTGTTTTATCCAAAAAGTGACTTTATTGAAGGGACAATATTGTCCCATCACGTATTAGTAATTTTTGGTGCAGATGGGTAAGTGATTTACCCAAGTCTCAGGAGGGTATTACTTGCCTAGGTAAATGAACCGCTCAGGAATCATTCTTTTCCACAGTACCCACTATTTACTGAAATAAGAACACAGGTTTATTTCTTTTCCGTGGGACCCGCCAACTTATCTGCCCCCACTTCCTGGAAAACGAACGAGGCCTTAGTCCCAAACATACCTACATTATTCTTATCCCTATCACCTAAACATCTGAGAAAATTTAAAACCCTATATAAAACCTAATGCACAGGCCTTGTAATATTCTGAAAAATATGGTCATTTCTCGCTTACCATATACCCAAGCCAAGAAATCTTTTTTCTCAGAGAGACTATCCAAAGAAGAAAGGACTAACCATATGAAAAAACACCATCAGCTTGAAAATTTTGGAGCCTGACTCCCTACCTACTAGAAAATACGATGGCCCTAGAAACCATAATCCAAAGAAGACTCAGTTTCTTCATCACAAAAGACACACGTGTCATCTTCAATACATACCGATTTGTGAAAGATCTCTTTATTTTGGAGAAGGTAAAGTAATTTTATTAATAAAACCATAATTATGCCAGGTGTGGGGGTTCAATCATCTGAACCCCAACCCCACAGAGAACTTTTAATCACAGAAGCACTTCTAATTCTGATACCTAACAAAAATAGCTTGAATCATGGAGGGACTTCTAATTTCCAAATCATTTTAATACATAAATACAATTCCACTGACAAGCTCCTACTGCTAGTCTTCTGAAAGTTAAAACAGAAATCTTTAACCTTGAACTTGCCTGAAACAGGAGTCCAAATAATAGTTTTATAAGGTTTTCTTTTGAAGAAATGAGTTATTCATTATGTTTTGGTGCTTATTTCTTTTTCTTTTTCATTTCCTGTTTAATATTTGCTCGAAATTAACTTTATAGTGTTTACTTTTTCAATAGTTTCTTTTTGTTAGTGAGACAAAGTAAAATTCTGTAGAACAATATTTGTTTCCTAGTGGGAGCAGAAGATTTTGGCAGAAGGCTGCCCACCCTTCAGGTTCATTTTTACCAATGAAAACAGAGAAAAAAAATGCTAAAAGGCCATTATCCAATATGGGTCCAATCTGTCTGGGGTCCTGGAAGTGGACTGGACATGGACCTAACCCAGCCCAAGATTTTATCATTACACCAAGTAATATCCCCTAAAAAAAGTAAAAAGAGAAGATTCTGTTGAACAAATATGATAAAATCTAGCAAACTGGTCGTCCTCATTACTCTTGGTTTATCTGTGTTCAGTATGATATTTATCTGGACCTCCAAGGCTATAGCAAGTCAGAACCATATCTTAGACTGATGTCCACCTATATTGTTGTTCCACTTTGGGGAATTTTGGCCCTGATGTTATATAACTGCGCCCATTAGAATGACATGACTAAGAAGTAAGAGTTGTGCATTACATAAAATTGGTATTTGAAGGAATCATATTGAGTGGGGATGATTCATATGTAAGTATGTAACTGGTATAAATGGTTTCTGGTGTATGTTAGAAGTTCATGTGAATGTCCGCAACAAAATTGGCGCTTGTAGAGAATGTTTGGTAGTATAATGCCAATCGTTTTGTGTTGACCCTTTCCACTTCCATACATAGTTCCACGTTGAAGATCAGTTCAGTACCTTTTCCAAGTGGAGATTACCATATTTCAAGTAGAAGGAATGATTTCTATTTGACTAAAAGAGAAGTGTAGAACTTTTTTTTAGATAAGTAGAAGCAGAAAAATAGAAATACTTGTGCATAGTCTATGGAAGCTTTGCCAATGTAATCTTCATTTTGACCTTTTGCAAGGTAGATTAGTCATTGAATCTGCAGTATGAGTAACAACTAACAAGGGGACTTGACTTCGTATTTTCTGTGTGCCTAAGGAGTCAGATGCAGGTTGTGTTTGATGTTCAGTGATTTCCCTAGTGCTAGTGGGTTTTGTGAGACCATGTGCCTAGTTAGCTCAGGTGGAGCAGTTCAAGCACACATGACATGATCATGACATCCTGTGCTTGCAAGTGGTTTTGCTAATAAAATATTGCTCACTAAATCATGTCGTATAAATCAGTTCATGGTCAAAGCATTGTTTGTTAGTAGCTAATCTGCCTTTGTTAAATACTTAAATGTGGGATATTTATAATGATGCTACCTATTTCCAAGCAAACGGAATCAAATATCCGTGGCTGTGTTCTAACCTTGTCCAGTGCTTCTTTGCTTTTTACGTTTCATTTTATTTCTGGGATTAGTTTTTTTTTTCTTATTTTTTTTATTTGCACAGGCGAGTTAATACTGATATTTTCTCCCTTGTCCATTCTTCCCCTCTGAGTGCTTGTTAAGAACTAGGTCTGAGCGTGCCCCGATAAAGAATCAAAGGATGGAACACGCCAAAGGTTGGAGATGGAAACAATCTATCTATTGGACAGAGGGAGTGAGAGACTTGGGGCCCTGGCATCATGTTGGCCTTGCTATTGAGTTCTTTGACAATTGTGTAACATGGAAATTGTTGTCGTAGCAGTAGCATATCAAGTTACTGATTTTTTTGGGGTTCAATAATATGCTTTTGACATCACCAATACTCTTCTTTAATTATTCAGAGTTTTCTGTTCTTTTCTTGAAATGGATTTTCCTGTGGGCCTGTGGCAAATGTGGTACTTTGGCCTAGTTGGTTTTTCACTTGTAGAAGGCTTTCTCCTGGTTTGCATCGTCTCCATTAACATTGAGCATACATGCCCATGCATGAACAAATGGAGGATAGTCGTGTGATAGCATAAATGACATGTGTGGTGGACCTGCTCTTGCTAGTGCTAGCAACACCAAAGCAAAACCCCAATCCTTTTGGGTTAATAAAAAATCTGGTCGGCCACGTGAAATGCACATGCAAGGTGGGTTGGGTTGGAGGAGGTGATTGTGGTTGTGGGAGTGTAGTTAGATCCCCATGGCTGTTGGCCCTACTTGTACTGTTCTACTATCTAAACAAAACCCCTTTTTAAGGGAGACCTCAGCCATTGGCCCATTGCGTTTGCGTGCGTCCATGTTCTCCCCTACTACTTAATTACCTATTTCTTTTAATATATGCATGTATTTGAATAATACAAGAGAGTGCATGTGGGGAGGTGTCAATGACATCTCACAGCTTGTACTTGGCATCTTTTTTCTTCTTTTACATTTTATGCGTCACTTACAAAAGAGTTGTTGTTGTTGTTACTTGAATACTTGTTGCTTGTTGGGTTGGATTGGATGGGACTCAGACCGAGAGAGTGGGACTTTGCCGCAAAGTAATGGCGTACCAGGATTCATGTTCATGTGGACGGACACTCACTCTAATCCGACGGCCAGCCCCTATGGTATGGATTCGCCACGTTATCTATCCACGTGGCTAATATTTTATGGATTGGATTTGAGGATACGGAAAACTTAACGGACGGACGTCCTTTTTGGTGCTTATTCCTCACTCTTTACTTGATAGGTACGTGATGTCCTGTTGTTTACGTAAAGTAAATAATACAGATAAGATCAAGGGTGAGAGTTGCAGCGAAAGCCATGTATACATGTAGCAGAGATCATTGTTGATGGAAAAGCAATTATATCACCTGGCTGGCTGGAGCACCCAGTTCATGGAAAGTAACCATGAACCATCCCACCTCCCACCTGATACCAACCGATGGGACCCGCCGCTAGGCGCTAGCTGCTTGGGAATAAGTTGTAAGTTGTAACGCTTCAAAATGACGAGATTCCCTAAAATGTTGACTCGACTGAACGGTGTTTCCAAATCCAAAGAGTGATTAACAGTGGAGGTTCAAGGTTGAGGTAGGAGGTGGTGCATCCCTGATCGTGATCGGTGGCTGATCCCCCTCCAATCTCTCCAGAAACATGATGGAAGTGAATATTTTAGTTTTCCTTTTTTCTACCAATAATGCAAAACAGTGCGCAGCGAAAGGCAAACTCTTCATGCAAGTCACGTGATGCACTCGTACATGTTTTAACCGTTATTAAACGTGTCACCATCATGAATTGAATTCATGATCATAGGCGTCCCCTTGATACTTCTATGCACACATGGATGGAGGTCTGGGTCTGTGATCATCGGGAGCAAAGCCTAGAGTGCGGTCAGGGATGGCCATGTGATTCACCGCAGTATTCGCTCTCGTCTGACGAAGTGACGAAGCGATATTATATACAAAATAAACAAATAAATACATGGATGGAGGCCTGAAGGGTAGAGGAGAGGTAGTTGCAGTGAAGAGTGAAGAATGAAGAGGATGACTACTACTACTACTACAGAGAATTGGGTGGGGAAGGGCCCTGTGGATTAGCAATTGTCTAGGATCGAGCGGACAGTCGTATCTCTCTAAAATATTATCCATCGTATCGTACCTCTTATAAGCCATGTGCCCAGCTTACGAGCTAAAGGCATCACCTGGCCCACTCCTTCCCCATTCCGTGCAAAAAAAGATACTACTAACATAGTAGCGCTTACCGGATTCCAATAAATGCAACCATGAACCTCCCCCCTCTCTCAGTTTCTGTTTATGGAAATTATCACCGGACACACTGACACAGTACGTCGTCGACTCGTCGCTCTAGCTCAGCCTCGACTCGAGGCTCTCCCTAATTCCTATATCCTTCGCGGGATTGCTTGTTGCTTTCTCCTTCTTTATTATTTCCTGAACAATGTGCCAAAGGGTACGGCTTCTTTAAGTTATCACCATTATAATAATAATAATAATAATCTAACTGTAACGGCTAGATCCCGTCCCGTCTAACCCAGCACATGCTTCTTGTTTATCAGATTGGCTCCGATGACAAGAGAACTGAAATTCTAATGGTCCAACCAATCAAACCTGGTTTCGAGTAGCTAAACCTGAGATTTCAGTAGAGAGTGGACGTTCTTCTGGGGGGCTTTATCAGTCATCACAATAGAACTAGCACTAGAGAGTGCAAACTGCACAACATATTTGCTTCTCTAGGAAGCTTTAAGCGTTAAAATGAGAGTGCAAACAAAACAAACATTTCTCCAAAATGGGAATATTTGCTTCCAGAATTTGCCCAATTCGGCCGAAATGGAAAGCAAAAAAAATTGACAAGAAAAAAAAAGGAACAGAAACATTAGAGTTCAGTACCATTTCCACCTTTTCCTTCTTCCTCCATTTTCTTTTGCTTGGTAATTCTGCGGCAGAGAATTTAAAACCTACGAAGTTTCAGAGTTAGGACCAAAATCAGATCTCTTACAACAAGAAAATCAGAAAATTACGGAAATTCTCCGGAGAATTATGTCTGCTAAAACTGTCGAGCTGAATTGAGTTCTGCACGAGTGAATCCGCTAAACCTTTCTGATCAATCAGATTAGCTGCCTGAAATCGGGCCCGGCGTGGTGGTGGATTAAATAATCCTCACCGCTAGATACATCGAAAATTGGGTTAGCGTGAAGGAACTGTTGCTGCTGAGCCCTCTGCAACTCCTTCTGTCGTCGAAGCTCCAGTACTTTTCTATGCGAATTGGAGTGTTTCGTGAGAACAAATGTCGGGCTCGCTGCCGGCCGGTACTCTGGGACCAATCTCCCTGACTTGTACCGGACACCGCATGCGTTGCAAAGCGTCTTCGGACCCATGGGCCCGGTCCGCCACTGCGGTGTCTTGTCGGTAGCACAATGCAGGCATTTCCGCCCCTCGCCATTGCCACTTGCACCGTCTGAACTTTCTCTCTTCTTCGGTGTCCCTTTCGTGCTTTTCTTACCGGAACTCGTCGCAACATCGGATTCCGACGACGATGTTGTCGGCGACAGTACGAGCAGTCTTGAAGACCAGTTGCCCGGAGCCGCGCGGGAACGCTTGCTTCTCGCTTTGGCGGGAACTGACATCTCTGGGCGAAATATCGAGTTATTCTTGTTGTTCTCTGGTTGGAATTCTCGAGTGTCGGAGACATCATCCGTGCGCGCTTTCATCCCAGAAATCAGTTGCAGCTTCTGCAAGTCCTCGCTTGAGAACGATTCCTCCACGAAATTCGAGAGCCATTCAAGCTCAGCTAAGTCGTCGTACTGTCAAAAATATAAAATATAAATATATTAAAACTAGACTCAGAAAATTGTTTCTTCTTCTTTTCAGAACATTCGAATGCAAATGCGTTTTAAAAAATTTTGCACCATCTATCAGTTTCTCTTACGAGAAGCTGAATTGTAAGCCATGAAAACATAGCGACAATTTACAAAACTTATCGAAACAATTGCTGACCGAATTCTTCGATAACTTTCATACATATAGGTCTCAAATGAAAACCAGCATTTAGAAAAGAGGATTCAAAACCACGCCAAATTAGACACGGTTCAGTAATTTTCCGAAATTTTCGCCCTACTAGAAAATGACAATCGACACAATGCATTCTCGAAAAAGAAAAAATAAAAACAGATAAGCTAGAGCATATTATTTCTCATTAGAAATTACTGGCACACAGAGGTCTCCGGAGAATTGAGCATCAGGAAAATTCCTGCAACCGAGGTCGCCGGAAATTTGCGTATCGGATCCTGAAAATGAGGAATTGCAGCTGTCAAGGACGGTGACCGTCGACGAGTCTGTCGAATTCCCCGTTATTGTGTCGAAGGTCCCCTCCGTGATCACAGCATCTTCATTGGAGAAGTCGAGGAGGTCATCGATAATGAAATGGTCGCCGGACTTAGAATCGGCAAGGCGTTTTTCCGGCGTGAATTGAGGATTTCCTGCGCGGCAGTAGCCGCCGTGGAAGAATTCCGGTGCTTCCATTTATGTGTCCTTGGGCAAACTTAGGGCTTGCTTCCGGTAAGAGAAAGAGTGAGCGTTTCTGTTCTGGGGAGAGAGGAGAGAGGGAGGGAGAGAGGGAGAGGAGAGAAAGAGTAGGGTTTATTTCTGTTTGAAGGTGACAACCGGACAGCTAAAATGGAGGATTTGGACGAGTAAAAAGAAGCAACCCCCCAGAAAAAAAAGTTAAAATAAATAATAAAGCATCTTTACCTGCCATGAAAATTAAATAAATTCGGTGCTAAACTTTAAAAAACAATCCTTACTTCTCTCATTTGCCTGAAGGCGTCAAAATAAAAAACAAGAAAATAACCTTACTTCTCTCACAATTACGTAAATACCCTCCTTTTTGCTGGCATACGTAATACGTTACTTGACTATGAAATGAAATTCAAATTCTAGTCGTTACTTCGAGCTCAGTATGTCTGTTTTTCCACTACCACCCTCCATAACTGTCCAAAATTAGCACGTTGACAAGTGAAGACGATGGACTTTTAGTCATTTTGGGACGTAATGGCAAGATGGAGTTTTCTGTCTATGCATGATATTCGGGGGTATATAAGTCATTTCATAAAAAGGAGATTTATTTATTTAATTAGTTAAAAATTGTGATAAAATTAAGTGTTCAATTCAACTCCTTAGGAACCGATCTAGCTGGTTTGTCGCTGTGACTCGTGCATTAGCGTCCAAGTTTACAGCCGGATTCCTCTGCTTTATTTTTTCTCCTCGAGAGTTGCGTTAGTTTTTTCTTTTCTTCGCCTCACTGAATTCTCGTTTTTTTAATAATAATTTTCTGTCCTATTTTGCCCTTTATTAAATTCTTAACTCACGTTTAAGCACGACGATTACAGCTCAACTGGATATTACATCGACGTCTCTTAGCGCACCACGTGTCATCCTGCCAGTTCTTTTTCGCTTTTAATCTTCTATTGCCACGTAGGAGTAAGAGCGGGTCTATGGTTTGCATTCGACGTGGCAACTTGGAGACTGCGTCAGGTGGGCCCGAGTCAGACGACACCAATCCCCAGGTGAATCCACGTCGGGGAACTCAATAAGGTAAAGATAATGTTGGCTATTAACATGACACGGTTTATCCGTAGTGAATAGAGAAAAGAAGCCAAGCCGTGGGGGTGTTTTCGTCTTTTAACACAGGTAATTTTGATTTTTTACTTTTTATGCTTGAATAAAGGAAGGAGTCGGAACGACTGAAAAAAGAGAGGGTACCGGGGTCGTTGCTTCGGCTGGAGGTTTATTTTTCTCAGAGATTTTTTTTTTTTTTTTTATCTTCTTTTTAGAGCTAATTAGACGATGATGATATTCTATTAATTAATTTATTCTGGTTCTTGTGGGACCCGAGTAGCACGTGATAGAGCTGGAGGTGGTGTCAGTAACCATGTGAGTGCTTGGCTCGTGTCAAAAGCCAATACTGACGGTGGTCAATGCCATATTGCGAGTATAAGTAGAGAGAGTATCACCGTTTTCTTTGATGCTTCCCGCACGTGGTGTTCAAACCTTTAATATTTTCACGTTAACGTGATAACACGTGCCACGTGTCACGTGCAATGCTCGTGCTAGAAGTTACGTGCCTTAGCCATAGGCTTTTTGCTTTCTTGGTGGTTAGGTTAGGTAACTCGGGGATGTTTGAGTGGATCATTGTAGAACCAGTAAGGTCTAAGAACTCAAATAGCCAGTGACCTAAGCCCTTCTGGGAATCCAATACAGAGAACGGTTCAACCCTAGCCCAGTTTAATCTGCTTAAGCCTAAGCCCAAGACTGTGTTTGGGTTAAGGTCAGATTTAACGTGAGGCCTTCGTAAATGGGTCTCTTAACCTAAAAACCGGGCCGAACGGCACAGTAATAAAACGGGAAAGTGGGATCCTCAACAAGTGTCTCTCTGCACGCTCAATGTTTGGTATGTCAATTTTGTGGGATTTTTTGTGGCATCGAAATATTTTAGATTTTAATAGGATCCGTTTGCCAAAATCATATAGGGTTTTAGGACTTTAGATTAAAACTATGGTTTGACTATGATATGAAAAAGATATGACATCTGAAAAGCATTTGACCAATAAATTGGAATTATAAAGGTGATAGCGAAATAGGTGTTATTTATCAAAATTCATGGGTGGGCTTTGATTGGTCAAAGCTCTTTCCATACCATATCTTTTCTGCATCATAGATTTTCCCTTAAAACTATATAGGGTTTTAGGATTTTAGATTAAAACTATATAGGGTTTTTGACTATAACTCTATAGGATTTTGGATGGGCTTGGGTTTTGTTTTTTGGATACTTAGATATTCGAACCCAATTATATTTAACATAGGTACCTGATGAGGGCAGATTTGGCCCTCAACTGACATCATGACATATGGCATCTCAGGACAGCTGGATGACATCCCAACATCTCCTAAGTGATGACTTGCCTTAGCCAAAATGATGGAATCCCAGCTGGTGGCCTACCTCTGTCGCCGACTTGGCAACCTGCCTCCGCTGTCGATCTGGTGGAAGTCTAATTGGAAACCCTCGTCCACAACTCAGGGCTGCTAATAACACCTTGTCCAGGGCTAACCTGTGGTACCTCATCAGTACCGGCCGAAGTGACCTCGATGTGAGGAGCGACCTCCCTCGAAGGCTTGCCAACCTGATTGAGGCTCAGGTGGCGATATGCGAGACATGCTCGCCGACTTATTTTGCACACATCCCAATTACTCTCGGGTCTCTCGGAAGTTAGCTCTCACACCGAATGTTCCGAAGGAAACCGAATAAAACACAAAGACTGACCTACGTACACGACTACCTCTGAGGACTTCGGACCAGTTATGTATGTTTTCCTAGAGATCTCAGAAGGCCTTACCTCTAACCTCAAAAGGTACATGCGCAATTTAGTTCTTGCAACTCTCCACTCTTTCACATTTAGCTATCATAAAAATCTCTAATTCGTTGACTTAAGCATCGGAATGACCACGTCGGATTCTCTGAGCTTTCCTTCTTTGCTATTGAACTAATCAGCTAAGCAACCAACGTCTGAACTACCAACCAACTAGGGCAAACAGATCACACATCATCAGTACCCATTCTCATTATCTGATTTTTTAAACCTGTGTATATACTATTAAGCATGGGAAAATCTATGATATTAAAAGAGATGGTATTAGAAGAGCTTTAACCAATCAATACCTTCTATAAATTTTAATGAAAAAACATTTGATTCGTTACCACATTTATAATATCAACTATACATGTTTTATCATTAGCCTATCAATAGTGTTTTTTTTTTATACTTAAAAGAAAGAATGAAGGATTTGGGATTTGAGAAATTGAAAGGATAAAAAATACTTAAGCCTGTTTAAAAATGAGAAATAACAAGTTTTGTGAACACCTCTTACCCGATGCTACTCAATGCCAATAGAATGGAGTTATTCACGGGGGATAGTGCATCGTTATAGAGAGGGTGGTTCCAACTTCCAAATCATTACAGTAGAGGTGTAATTGCATTTGCATGTTCAACTCAAGCGTGCGTGCGTGTGACGTGAGACAATAAGTCAATAATGCACGTAATGATTGTTGGATGGCTAGCCGTTCATCCTTATCACCGTTGAATAATAAGATGCTGGATTGGGTTTGAGTTGGAAATGGGATCAGTATTCACTAGCATTAGACCTGTTCATGGGCCGGGTGGCCCGACGGGCCGGCCCGGCTCCCAGATGGGCTTGAACAGGCTTTTTTGCCTGCGGGTTTAACCTCAGGCCAAAAGGCCTGGCCCGCATAAAATTCGAGCTGGGCTCGGGCTTTGCCAAAATAGTCCGGCCTGAGCCTGACCCAGCCCGACCTATAGTTAAACCTACGTAAAAATCCTATGTGATGTCTATTTGAATAATTTTTTTGATTTAAAAAGATTGTTGATTCACTTGTAGGCCCATTGTTCATTTAAATAGGGGAAAAAACATCTGAATTAAAATAGATAATATCCATTTGAATATGGAAAATTCAAATTTCTTTTATTAGGTCGGGCTCGAGCTTCGGGCTTTTTATCAGGGCCGGATTCAGGCCTAAGTTGTAGGTCCGTTGGTCAAGCCGGGCTCGGGATCGGGCCTAACATTTTTCTGTTAATAAAGAATAAAAGCTCGGCCCGAACCTGATTTGGCCCGGCCCATGAACAGGTCTAAGTAACATGGACCAGTCCACGGTTTATAATCGTGGGCGATATTTTATCTTGTATCTTGTGGTGTGTACCATTCCACGTTATATTGTGATTCGGTCAACACCACGGTGCAACCGAATACTGAGAGAAAGCATGATGTGTTTTAATCTGCAATATATTATGGCTGAGCCACAGTTTCGAATATCATCTAAATCTCCGGGCTCACCCTGAGCTGTTGGCTTTTCTATATACACCAGGGACATTTTTGATAAATACAAAAAAAAAAAAAAACTTATTGGAAGGTGAGACCCATGCTCTGGCCATTCAAGATTAGATGACTTGGTGAACTACAGTTTATTAAGTAGGGTGTTTGGCATCGATGCCATATTTTCATATGTTTTCTGAGAAAAAGGTGTTGTATGCATGAAGGTTTATTGTACCGTTTTTTTTATAAAATGGTTCTTTTTTTTTTTGTTTGGCATTGGTGCTGTCATATAGACTGTTTTTTGGGAAAATAACATTGATTTTATTTGATATCAGTGTTGTATTACTGTTTTCACTTTTCGGCATTGATATACATGATTCAATGCCCAAGATGATACCATATCATTGCACCATTGGCAGCAATGGGATGTTTTCTGAGAAAACATTGAATTTGACATTTCTTAAGACTATACTTTCCCAATTTTTAATGTATGGTTTGAAGCAACATTTTTTTTCCTGGAAAAATAATGCCAAATAAGAGGTTGTTTTTTAAAGCACCGCCTTTTCTGATGTGACACCAATACGGCACCGTTTTTTGAAAAATGGCATCAATGCCAAACACCACCCAAGATTATTGCCTCCAAGGAATAGTAATTTTATACTTTTCTTTGCCTTTAAATTTGTGCCTCTGGTCACCAACCGAAGATGGAGAGAGAAAGATATATATATATATATATCCTAGGTCCTGCCAAGCTACCACCTTTATTATTATCTTAGTTAATTGCCAATCATGTTGAAGATCGGACCCAAGTATAAACTCGTAAGTAGTAATCAATGCTTGTTATTTAAAATGTTAGCCCGTTTTGAGAGGGTTGAAGTTCTGATTCAACTAACTTCTTTGGAGTTAATTATGAACTTAGTTATGAACCTTTCAAATGTGAAGTTTTATTTTGTAAATCGAACTTATAATGTTCCTGCTCCCAAATGGCTAAATCGCATTCTCACCCTTTTTTTTTGTTATGTATGACTATTCCTATTGGGAGCTCTCTAACCTTTAATCTTTCAAAAAAAAAAAAAAAAACAAAACAAAAACTAACTTCTTTGGAGATGCCATTAAGCCCGTTTTGGAGGAGAGTTCTCACGCAGTGGTTTCTGGCTTAGCAAGGTGAGCTTCATACAGAGCCTAAAATTTATGTTTGATGAAGACCCAGGAAGCTTGAATTTGCTTTAACAAAGGTAAGAAATAAACTTTTCAATGAAGCTAAGTTTAAAAGCTTCTTCATCACAGTTCAAGTCTGAGGCCCTCCCAAACAGGCTCTAAAGGAACTTTCAACACGAAGCCCCTATTTTTGGTTGAAACTTGAAAGACAGTTATTTTGGGCTTTCCAGGGGTTACACCAAACATTGGTTATGGGCTACCCATATGGGCCTACCTCATCATAAAATCAGAATCTGCTGACAAAAGCTTGGCTGTTAGGAAAAAAACAGCTTGAGCTGTTTTGACTTTTGAAGCTTCTTCCACATGATACATTATCCCACTTGGTTCTTTATTTGTCTCTTTTAATTAAAAGAATATTGATTATAATTACTCTTTTACCCTACACGTTCAAGCACATGAAGGTTCTAGACAGGCAGGCTTTTTCCAAATCCACTACCTGAAAGCCCCCCAAATAGGCACTTAGGGTTTTCTGTAATGGGTTTAAGCAAATATTTGGTAATAACCCCAAAAAAGCCCAAAATAATTTTCTTACAACTAAAAGTTCAGTGAAAACAATTCAATCAAAATTTCAAACCTCTCAGAAGGACCCAAAGTAGTTCAGTGAGGGATGAATATTCATATTCCCCCTCCTCCTAAGTCATAGAAAGTGCATGGCCTTAAAACCGATATGGACAACAAATCGGTCAGGGGTTTGGTTTCTGGGTCGAATGGTTCGATTGTTCGAATCGAATAGATGGCCTATTCTGACAAAAAATAAAAAGTTAAAAAAACATTCAAATGGTTCAATCGCCCGAATCAATGGTTTGCTGATCAAATCAACATTTTTTAACAAAAATCCGATTTTGAGGAAAACCGGACCAATTCCTATTTTTCCGATCCGATTTTGAAAACCATAATAGAACAACAGCTCACCAACACAGAACCAAAAACAGTCAAGACGGGGTTGGATTCGATAGAAACCCCCCGGAATCCAGACTATCAAAATTAACTCCAATGTTCAAATAGCAGCAGGCTGCTTTGCAAGTGAGCAATCTGTCTCTGAGTCTGTGACGACTACTAATAAATTCAATTGATAAGAAATGAATTATAGAGGAACGATGTCAGATTTGATGATTTCTTTCTTTAAATCGTCTCTTCAAGCTAGCTATTGTGGTTACATCATACATGGCTCATCTATCCATTCTCTACACCATTCAACCAAACATTAAGTGCCTCCCCATGCATGGATTGAGCGTTACAATTGACCAGACGAACTTGCTTTTCAATTTTTCAGAATGCAGATTTTCTCCTCTTTTCATAATGCGATACCAAACTTGTCAACTAAGTATGGATAAAGAAGGTTGTCAACTCTACCTTTCTAAGATTTTTGAACAAGTCATTACAACAGGTACATAGCACGTGCAATTCACGTGATCAAAAAACCCCCAAAAAGGTGGTTAATAACATTTTGCAGCATTTGCTGATTAGAGAAACTTACGTGAGAGAAAGCATTTGTAGTGTGTGAAGTCGTTGCTTTCTTTTTGCTAGGAATTTCGGTAACGAATTGCATGGATTAGAAAGACCATAATCCAACCATTTGCCTATCTCACCGCTTTTACAACAGAATGGGCAGCTCTATTGCCATTACTTCCTGACTGCTACAACTTTAGATTCTCTCTCTGTACCTACAATTAAGAAGCTTAATATCCTGAAGGACAGAGAATTATTAGGGGAAGTAATCGTTTAGACTTCATTCACACAGGCTGCATTTGATTATATATGGTTTTGCCATCCATTCTAATATTACTCGATAGGGGTGCAAATGGATCGGATCATGATTTTATTTGGTCCAATTTACATTATTTTTATTTGTATCTTTGATTTGGATATGATTCAATCAGAAATCGGATGGGATTTCGATCACCCTTATTTGATGATATATATTATATATTTATAAATATATATAAAATATATATTATTTATTTATAAATATATTTTTATAAAATTGCTATATTATTTATTGTTTTTATAAAAAACATGTATATTTATGATGAAAATAATTAAAAAATACTTGTATTTTTTTGTTTTTACTTTATTTAAATTATTATAT
The DNA here is from genome assembly GCF_000365185.1 of Nelumbo nucifera. Next base: position 2,112,606 of record NW_010729121.1, on the reverse strand, counting down.
TATATTTTTCTTTTAATAATTTATTAATTTTTAAAGAAAACAAGTCAGATCGGATCAAATCAAAAGATCTGACTTACTGATAGGATTCGAATTCAAATCAAATCCTGTCAGATCCGGCATGAACAGTGTTGGATCGGATTCGGATATACTTATTCAAATTCGATCCATTTACATCTCTAATTACTCCCAAGCGAAGAAAAGCCAGAGCTTCAGGCCCCATTTGGAAGAGATTCTGCATTGCCTTAGCCACTTTGCAGTAGGTAGTTGCCTAACATTTTGATATATATATATATATATATATATATGAAACATGGCTTCATGATGTTCCAGGTTTTTCACCTCATGTGATACCAGAAGCTACTGCGTGAAATCCCTCCCAAACGGGCATTCAGTCATTTCAATGAATGGTAATTATTTTTGTAGCCTCCTTATAGAAATTAAATCTCTTGTGAAGATTCCTGCAATGCATTAAAATGAAGGATGTCTGCTCTTAGGCTGTGTTTGAAAACGATGCAAATAGAGTGTAAATTTTGGTTCCGGGTAAATTTGCACTCTGGTTTACTTTTGCCTGTGTTTGGCAATATTACATATATGCATTGACAAATGATAGATCAATGCATATTTATATTGATAATAAGATGTAAAAATACATCAATAAAAAAAGAAGTAAATTTGCATTCAAGTGGGCTTTTGATAAAAAAAAACATATGCTTTATTGGATTTCATGTTTGCATCCATTACAGCTAAAAGTCTGTTTGATAAGAAGATAAATTTATCGGTGCAAAACTAACTCAATTTTACAATTTATATGAACCGTTTTACACTCTACATTCTGCATTGTTTCCAAACGCAACCTTAAGGAAAATGAGGATATTACACCAGTAAATGAGGTTATGCAAGAGACCTCATCCTAAACGGTATATGCAATACTAGCTTTCTCTTAGGGTTTTGACGATTGATTGGAAATAGTGGAATTTCATTTTTATGTAGATATGCCGAATCATGTAGATTTGTGTGTGCTCTTTTCCTCTTCTTAATATTGTTTTCTTTTCTCTTCTTATTTATGTTAACAATACAAAGCTTGACAAATAATAATAACCATACACACACAAAATGTTTACCAAGGAAAAAGCTAAAATGCTAAACTATAAAATTTAGCTAGTTTAATCAATGCTTAAGTTTTCTGTTTTCATTGACTTGTTTTAAACTATAGATTCAGTTAATAAAATTACTTGGCAATCGAAAAGAGTCGTCTAAATTAATTAATTGGAAAGGAAATGACTATAGAGGAATTTAATTTGTATTGGGTAAGGTGAAGAGAGTCGTCTAAATTAGGGAGTTCATACGTGTACATAGGACTTGACACTATATCTAACCCAAAAGCCTAATCCATTAAGTAAACTTAATCCATTAATTTGTGAGTCAATCCTTATATATAAATTTCTTGACATTTTATATATTTTTCGAACAGTGATACAACCACTCACATATGCGTCCCAACATTTGGAGGCAAATAGAATGTGAGGATGAATTTGGTTCCCTTAGAATAGGTTACTAGACAGGGGCGGAGCCAGGGGGTGGCGGAGGGGAGGGGAGACATGGCCCCTCCTATGCCTTTAAAATTCCCACAAAACCCATTTAAATCTCACTTATATTTTAACCCCCTTATTCATGTATCTTAGTTTCTGGTCCCCCCCCCCTATCTATATTTTCTAGGTTTTGGCCCCCCTCAAGAAAAAATTCTAGCTCCGCCCCTGTTATTAGAATTGGAATTGGAATGGCCTAACCCAATTCCAACTATTTGTTTGGTTGGAATGAGATTTTGATTCCCTTTTTTTTCTGTGGAATGGGTTTCTCCTATATGGAGGAATGGCCACTCATGGTTCCCCCTTGCTATGGGATTCCCATTCCAAAGTCTATCAAGAAATGAAAAATTTTTGACAAAAAAAGGCCAAACCCTAATACTAATAAAATATTATTAAAATAACTATAAGATTATTATAATAAAATAATAATAATGCATTAATAGTATAATATAATTAAGTTAATACTAAAATATGGATAGACCTTTCACAAAGATAAAAGTGAAACATTATACTATAATAAAATATTAATGACAAAGTACTAAATTGCAAAGTACTACAAAAATAATAAAGTAATAATAAAAATATTAATAAATTAATACTAAAATGCAAATTTTTTAGTGATTCTGGTTCCGGTATCAGAATTAAAAATGAGTTCATTTTTAGAAATTCTAAGTTTTATTTCTATTTCTTATCAAGATTTGAGTGACTCCATGAATGAAATCTTAAATATGATGTGTGAACTTAAATGTTCAATTTCCTTAAAAAAAGTTAAAATGGAATGATTTCGTCCAGGCTCTGAACTTTGGCTATCAGCTTCGTTATATACTCGAGGATTCCTCGGCCCTAACAGGAGGATAGAGTTTAGAGACATGCAACCCACCGAATTGGGATTAACATGGCAAGGAGAAGGATGAGTCAAGCTCAACTGATGGTGCTGATTAATGAAATCCAGAGGGAAGCTCTAGTAAGCGTGCAGTCAGAATTTCATGTGATCAGCTGAATAAATGAAGAAACTCACATTGGCCGAACAGACGATTCACAATCGCTCCCCATGTTGCGTGCCCCACACCACATTCCAACTATGCATTGGAAACATATCCTCATATGACAAGTACTAAAAATTAAAAAATCTATTATTTTCCTGATTTGATATTTATGTCTTATTTGTTTTATGGTAGATTATTTATTCAGGTAAATGTATTTATTAATATTTTTATTTTTATTTTTTAGGTAAATAAGATAATGATCGTTTTAATAAAAAAAAAAACATTATTAGAAAGGGTATTTTTATCCCATCTAAGTGTTGACAATTTTTTCTCATGTGAAAAAGTTATTTATCCACTTAGGAGATGGATATCACTTTTCTAGGCAAGTGATATCCAAGAAAAATAAATTTTCCCTGATCTCCGTATAAATCTGAAAGAAGAACATGAGTTTCTTGATCCATGAAAATCAAAATCCCATTGACTAAATTTCCCTCCCCTCAATTCCAAAAAGAAACACCACCTTAATATTAATGAAAATTTGAACTTTGATTCTAGGGGGTTCTAAGTTTGTATAGAGACAACAGTCTGCAGACTCTGCACTGATTCCTTGACAAATCTTGGAGAGTGTTTGGCACTTTCATTGCATTTAAATAATTAGTCGTATCAGTTTTTCAGCATAAGCATGCAAACAAATGTATTTTTTATATGTATGTTCAAGAGAAAATGTCAATGCAATAACATAGTCTAGAACAATTTCTTGCATTGCTGTTGTGGAAACATCAAGTAGGTGCTGCGCATGTCTGGTTGTAAGCATCGTTTTCTTAGAAAAATGCCAAAATGGTGCTTTTTTTTTTTTGGTTTGGAAGCAATGATGCAATAGATTATATTCTGAGAAAACAGTACTGATTTTATTTGGTATCATTGCTTTAGAACCGTTTTCAGCATTGATCATATTATCCAACGTTCAAGATGATGCCACATCATTACACCACAACAGGCTATTTTTTGAAAAAACATCAAATTTGACATTGCTTCAGACCACACTTTCCCAATTTATAAAGCGTAATTTAAAACAACGTGTTTTATAAAAAAACGATACCAAATAATAGGCCATTTTCTGAAACATCGCTTTTTCTGATATAATGCCTACATGGTATCGTTTTTTCAGCAAACGGCATGGATGCCAAACACCACCCAAATTGACATTTCCGAGATATATGGTGTTGCTAAAACACCACTATGAAATGAAAAAGTGAACCACTTTTTTGACTTGTCCAACTCCTAATTATTGCAAATTTTAAGGAAAATTTGAACGCTTTAAATGCCTGTTCAGCATGCATCTCTATCAAGCACTTCTATGGCAGAAATGTTTATGCTAAAATTCAAGGGTAAATATACCACCTTGATGCCAAACACCATTTAGATTTGTTAGATAATAGAAGATAGTTTTGGTTTTAATCCATTTAAGCAGTTTGATGATGCTATTCGGGGCATTTAATTGTTTGGTTCCATTGCTGTTTATTAGATAATTGACACCACTTTACTGTCAAATAGGCATTTCCCCAATAGAGTCTAAAATTTTGTTTGATTAATATGTTTGTCAAGAAAATGTTTCCCCGGATTGTGAAATAAGACGTTTTTCACTGTTTGACATATGTTGCACCTAGACAAGCACTAATAAATGTTTTTCAAAATTTTTTTTCATTTGCTTTTTAAAAACATTTATTATTTACTTATTTTTTGGTTCATGAATGTAAATACTATTCACATTTTAAACTGATTTTGTATTCTGTCTTGTTTGTTTGAAATCCGTGCAAAAGTGTGGGCCCATCATTAAATGCTCCAAATTTCATATGCTTTAATACCTTAATTTTGGTCAAAAAGTTAATTATCAAGAAAACACAAAATTGTATCCAAAAAATAGATACAATAATGCTTTCTTTTCAGAGTACAAAAGTGTCAAAAAATACATTTTTACTCTGATAATCATTACTTTTTTAACACATCAAATAAATACTTGCAAACGCAAACTGAAATATATAAATACCCCGATTCGATATTTGTATCACAAACAAACAGAGCTTAAATTTGCAACTACGAACCCAACTTAATCCAAACCCAGGTTTTGCTGCATACGTTGAGCTTGGGTTATGAGATGAATTTGAGATTGAAAAGTTGGGCTTGACCTCAATTCTTGGACCAAGCCCACCCACACCTATCTATGAACGCATCATGAGAGAGAGAGAAATGCCGGTGTTTGAAAAATTGAATTCATTCAGCCATTCAGCAAGCTTATTTTAAACCTATTATCTTGTGGGACCAATACCATTATACCAATCTACTAGTGTCATGGATCCCATTCCGAGTCTCCTGAGCCTTGACTCCTAAGCGCTAAGCAGCTTGGTCAGATAATCTGATAATGTGCTTTCAAGTCCTACTAACCAAATCCTGCGTATTTGAATCCACCACAATACCACATGACTTCATTCCATCTACTCTTACTTGGTCTTCGTAGAGCCAAAATACCCAAAAGCCGTGTCATTTCTAGCCATTCCTGTCACATTCAAGGCCAAACTAATGTTCAATCTCCCAAGAACACCACATCGCCGGATTCCGATCAGGATCCGGCCAAAATTATCATTACCCAACTGTCGAACTGCACATGCTTACAAGAACTTTGTCAACTACATGCCCGAATCATTCGAACCCAAATGTTAGATTTCTATCCCTCTCCATTTTATTGGAACGGCATTATAAGGTCCTACGTCAGGCTCGATGTCCCATCCATGGCACTTCACGCTTATATTGCCATGTCACTAGCTGGGGTGTCACCAGATTCCTACACAATCCCTATTGTCCTAAAGGCCGTGTGTCAGGTTTATGCAATTGACGCCGGGCGCCAACTTCATTCTGTTGCTATTGTGCGAGGCCTTGAGTTGAACGAGTTCTGCGAGAGCGGGCTCATTAGCTTCTATTGCAAAGTGGGAGAATTCAATAACGCACGTAAGCTGTTCGAACAAAACCATGAGAGGAAGTTGGGTTCTTGGAATGCCATCATAGGAGGCCTTTCCCAAGGAGGATTCGCCAAGGAAGCCATAAATATTTTCATACAGCTAAGACAATGTGGTTTCTATCCGGATGATGTGACCATGGTTGGTGTAACTTCTGCTTGTGGAAATTTGGGGGACTTGAACTTAGCTCTCCAGTTACACAAATGTGTATTCCAAGCTAAAACTTTAGAGAAACCAGAAATTTTGATGTTGAATTCTCTTATAGACATGTACGGGAAGTGTGGCCGAATGGACCTGGCTCACAGGGTCTTCACAGGAATGGTGGAACGTAATGTGTCTACATGGACATCGATGATCATGGGTCATGCCTTGCACGGATGTGCATATGATGCTCTTGAATGCTTTCGTTCCATGAGACAAGCAGGAGTCAGGCCTAACCATGTCACGTTTGTAGGGGTCCTGAGTGCATGTGTGCATGGTGGAATGGTGGGAGATGGGAGACATTACTTCCAAATGATGAAGAGGACATATGGAATCACGCCCATGATGCAACACTATGGCTGCATGGTGGATCTACTCGGACGTGCTGGATTGCTTGAAGAAGCCAAAGAATTGGTGGAGAGGATGCCGATGAGGGAAAATTCTATTATTTGGGGGACTCTCATGGGTGCCTGTGAGAAGCATGGGAATGTGGAGGTTGCAGAGTGGGTAGCTAGGCAACTCCAAGAGCTAGAACCTTGGAATGATGGGGTTTATGTTGTGTTATCCAACATATATGCTAGTGCTTGTATGTGGGAAGATGTTGAGAGGATAAGAAGGGTGATGAAGGACAGAAAGGTTGCCAAGACTCCTGGTTATAGCTTGGCAACAATTTTAGTTTGACCAAATATGCTGTTTCTTTCATTTTTGTTTTATCATTCATTGTTATATATTTCCTTTAATCTAATTAATTCTGGATGATGGATCTTCTGTTCCATCCGGTTACGATTACATGGTTAAGGTTCTTCTTGTATTAGCAAATTGATTGAATAACAGTGAATCTTTTCCCATGTTATTTCTACTTATGCTCCTGTGCTAAGCTTTGCTTTGATAAGAATTTGTTCTTGGAACAGAACAGAAAATAGTTGCATCTGGTTACACACATGATCATGGTAAATTGACAACCCAACCCATATAGTTGGGACAAGCTTAGCTTATAATGATGAATGGGGCCTTTGAATGATTATAATTATTTTGTTTACCTTCTAATTAGTTGCTGAGGCCTCATACAAAACCAGCGTAGAAACTAAAAATGGATGTACTTATAATAACCCATCTAGCCCAAAGTGACATTTCATATTAACTTATTGTGATTCTCCCCTTCCTATAACTATCATAGAACTTATGTGGTTCAGATGGTCAGTGGAGTGTCCGGTCATCATGGTCATGTTGTGCTGGGGTTTGATTGTATTCATAATAGTTTTGGGAGGATTGATGTAATGGCTTTTTTTTTCTTATTGGTGTCATTTCTTTGACTAATATTTGTGTCAACTCAATAACCAGCTTATCAAGGATTGTTCATGGATTGAATTTTGGGTATGGTTACTTATTTATCTAGTTTTCATTTTATATTTTGAGAAATTGCTATACAGTGGCACCTCATCTAGTTATGATTTCTATGCACCATAACCTAGATTTTGGTGAATAAATTTGTGACACCACTTGCTTTTCAGGAGGTTTCAATGGGTTTAAAAGGAAATGGGGAAATGAATCAAGACCTGAATTATAGTGAAGGCCTGTTTTTTGTTTGATAAACAGTTGCAGACTTACAGCTCCATGTATCGTTAGTTCCCCAATTCTTTTCTTATAACCATGCTTTATGTTTAGCTCAGGTCTGACATTTTACTTCTTAAATCGCTAATGACCTAATGTTTATTCTACACCACATATTGTCAAAACTTCATTTTGATCATGGTTGAGCATGTTAGAATGGCTTAGCCTCAAAGCCAAGCTTTCTCATTAGCCCCCCAAATCAAGAAATATTTGCAAATCCTACTCAAAAACATTTGGCCTCTCAAAACTCAATCTCCTCGGTTTCCCTATCACTATATAATCACTTGCCATTCCACCATTGACATAAACAATACTTTATGGAGAGATTTTTCTTCTGGAAGTGTTGCGAACTTTTAAGAGGCTAGCAAATGTCCCTGTAGGACAATTACTTTTGTTTGTTCGTTTCATCAGAAAATTATTTTTTTATTTATACAAAATCATTTTTTCATAATGTCCCTATAGGATAATTAAGAGGGTGTTTGATTCCGTTTACGTTTATTCGGTAAACATTTACTGACGATGCCACATAGGCACCATCTCAGCATTTTCTCTCGCTTAAACTTCTGCATGCATCGGAAATGTAAAAAGTGAATTTTGGTTTTTGTGCATGCCAGCCATTTGTGGAATTTATTTTTTAAAACTTCCACAAACAGCCAGGCGTTTATTCATTGTTATGCTGATGTGGTGCCTAGTGCCATGTTGTCATAAACGATTGCAATTATTACATTTTTCGGTTTTACCAGCAAATAAAATACAAATGTTTATTCAGTAAACATACTAAGAGGCTAGCAAATACGTATCACTTAACCATTTCTCTTAAGAAAATAAAAATTATGAAATCTAATTAAACAATGTAGTTTTCGACAATGAAAGATGATTTTGGTTTCTAGGACAGACTTTTGCACGACTCCATTAATCATGTATCTTGTGATCTTGAATTCTTGATTTCTTTGGTTGAATTCATTGGCATTCTTCAGCCCAATCACAAGTCACAGGTTTGACCACAGTATACCAACTTGAAGAAAATAAGTTGAATTTTATCACAACTGCATGTTTTCTGCTACTCAATCACACATATTTCCCTTGGGTAATGTTAGTGTTGACAGAAACTAGGAGAGAAACAGAAAATTCAGGGAAGGTTGTTAAAAATTTTGTGAAACTACTTGAGAATTTACCCTCAACTTTCTTTTCTCTCTTATTTCTATCAAACCAAACACAGCCTTAATGTCGTGTTCTTCTCTCTCTGGTAACTTTAAAAGAAAAATGGTGTGCCAGCTGGGAGATAATGCATTACTTGAGCATTAAAGCAAGGGATTGCATGTAAAATATAAGAGTGCTGGGATAACGACATCCTACTAAATCAAAATTCGCATTCCCAAGTCAGCTCAAACCATCAGCAGATTTCACGTTGTATACTAAAAGTTAAACCTCGTCAGTGGATGTTACAAATTGCATGTCATCTGCTACTGATGGATCACTAACATTCCCTTCCAGTCTTCTACCATGCTTGTGAGAACATTCAGTTTCTACTTGTCCCTTGTACTTATTGCTTCTATGGCAATTCAACATAAAAAAACTCTAAAGATTACAGCAACTTAATATGTATGATCCAAGTGGATTGGCATCTTTAGTATACCCAGATGCAATAGAGTTGTAAAACAGAATCATGTAAAAGCATGCACAACCAAGTTGAAGAGATGAAACGAAGAACTAGTATAGCCACACACATCAGGAAGACGATTTCACAAATCCAATAAAAAGGGTTTGTGACCTCAACCGTCATTTCTTTCACTCCTAAAGTAGGTAGAAGCAACTATAAAAACAACACAATTACATAGAAGTATTTGGCTCACTACACTCAAGAAAGTGAGAATGAAAGAAAACGGAAAAAAGAAAAAAGGAGAAAGCTCTTGCCAACAGAGTGGAAGAGGAAACCTAAAGCATGGTATAGTAATGCAAGAGAAAAACTGAAAAAGCTGAATTCTATGGTTCAACTGTTGTCACCTGTTGCCATTCTCCATCAACTGCCTCTTTCCACAATGTTACATTGTTATTCCCATCAGACACGGCCAATATGTTTCCAGTCAATGACCAGGAGACTCTCCAAACTGGGGTCTTAAAATCTTTCAAAACCTTACCCTCCCATTTTTCCCCTTCTCTCGCCACAGTCCATATGACTACAGTCCCATCCTGTGAAGCACTGGCAATGGTAGACTTCGGAAGCCCCAAGTTGGGTGCCCAAGCCACATCCCGCACCCAATCAGTGTGCATCTGAAGGGCAGGGAAGCAATCCATCTTCCAACTTCCGTTCTGCAGCTTCCAAATCTTCACAGTATTATCACAGCCACCGGAGACAAGCTTCTGAACAGGCTCGAGAATGCCAGGTCCAACAAGACCTCCAGGAGCTGTTGATGGAGCCCATGAAACTGAAGTGACACCAACGAGATGAGCTTGGTCAATCCTTGTAGTGTCCCAACCACCATCAGCCCTGGCAGTGAAGACCGATATGTTTCCATCAGATGATCCACAGGCCAAACAGAGACCAAGTTCATGAGGAGCCCATGCAATGGAATTGACGGAGGCTTTGTGATCATCAAAGACATGGGCTTGAGTCCACTCATTCTGGTTGCCCTCTTTCCAAATTATTACTCGCCCATCATAGGAACAAGAAGCAAGGATGGAGCCGAACTTGGGGTGAGCCCATGCAACCTGCCACACAGGGCCTTGATGACCACTCAGAGTGGCAAGATGCTGTGATGCTGAGGTGCTCACACCAATGATCTTGATGGTAGTATCAGAAGACGCCGTAGCGAGACGCTTGCCGTAGTAATCCATGACCACATCATGAACGGTGTCTTGATGACCCGTCTCAATCTTCTGTGATGGCATTGCTCCTTCCAACTAAACACTAAGTGTAGATTGTGTTTCTCTGTCTGTCAACCGATAAATCGACTCAGGTTAAACTTTCTAACAGAATTATGTCTCCCCTACACTAAAGGTCAAACCTACAGAGAAAATCTAGTAACTCATCAGTGAGGGTTGCACAACTGCATACTTTCGTAGACGAGTTTGCAAATAAACGCAAACCACTAAAATTTCTCTTCTGGATCCAATAAACTTTGATCTTTAGTGGAGGGAAGGGGTAAAGAAACACATATTTTCTAGTATGAAGAAACTCGAGATTCATAAGCAAAATAATAGTATAAAAGAAAATTCTCCGAATACACAAATTCACTGCAATTTGAGCAAAACCTAAGCAATAATATGCTTGAATACAAACATTACTTCAAGATCTTATATTATATCAATCGAGAACAATATCAGAGAGGAAGATATAAACTTCGTAACCTAAGGCTTCAGAATAACTGCGATAATTGAAAAATCCGAAAACTAAATATAACCTTAGATCAAGTTGCTAAAGAAGACCAGTTGGAACATACAATCCCAATTTAGTTTTTTTTTTTTTGTGAAACCCCAATTTAGGTATTTGAACACTCCGATTCGAGATCAGATTTACAGATTTCGCATAAAATTCGGTTACCAATAATAAGTAAATAAAATTCACGATCTGCTCGAAGAAATATCTACAGAACGAGAAAAGACTTCTTACCAGAAACTATGGAGATTGGAGTCGAATCCGGCGGAAGAAGGGGCTCGCCTCGGCGGGTTCCGATCTGTTTTGGGGACAAATGAACCATATCAAGCATTTCGGTGATTTCACGTAGCAAAGCTTTACAGGAATACCGTACTCCCTAGTCCCCTTCAATCCGAGGACCAATTGGTTGACCAACCTTTAATCTGGACCGTCGAAACTGTTATTAACACATCGCAGCTTTTTTGGATTACTTACTAAAAGACCCGTTATAGTTTCATGCATTTATTAAAACTCACCTTATAGTTTGCGATTTGCCTAAACAACACCTGTTTCCGTTTATAATCGGTTTATAAATAGGGCAAATTTATATTAAATTTACTATTGATCAAAAAATATATATATATTAAATTTGCTCTTTACCATTCTTTAAAATTTTAAAATAAAACCCAACTGATAAATTTTTTAAGAAAATAAAACGAATCTTGGAGAATAGGTTCTCAAACTGTAGGTGTAGAAATAGTGGGAGATGGTTAAGTTGCAATAGTTAATAGTAACCCCATTTGAAAGAGCAGGGTTTGGCTGAACATGAACATGATAGCTGTTCAGCAAACTGTTGAACCAATGATGATGTTCTACTCCAATAATAAATTCATGGACTGAACCCAAATTCTAAATCCTAACACAAAATTCCAACCAAACCCTATATTTATGGTTGGATAGGATAGGTCTGGGCTGAGCCCAATCCAAATAGAACTTGTAATTGTGATTGTGGATTATGGTTAGGGGCGATAATTTTTAGCTCAGCCCAACCCAAATAGAACTTGTTAGTCTGATATATGAGCCCAACATACAAAAAGCTGACATTGTGTATCGTAGTTGCCCCAACATACAAAAATATTTGAGCCCTACCGAAATGGATGATACCAGAAAGAAGCGAAGACGAGGAGGGTGTTATTCTTCAAAAGACGATTTATATAACCAATGGTTATATGAAGCTGGAAATTGTGAAAGACATCTGCACAATCCCGCATTTGGATGAACTTCTGAAGCATCTCATGTTTGTGGCAATAAATCTAACATTGGGTTGTCCGTTGGAATTTATTCCCTTCATTCACCTATCAGACTTCCTTTGGCAATTTCATTCATGATCAACAATACATACGGATGCTCTTGTTAATAAAACCTGATGAATCAATTTTTGGTCATGTATTAATTTTTTGTGTTAAGTATACCTCGTCATTTGATCTGCTTCCAAGTGGTCGATAATTCAGAAACCGAAGTGAACTTTTGTTGGATGAGGACCTGGATGTCGAGCTGATCAGGCTGAGCTGGGGGCAGATTAGGTGACGAGTTGACTGGGCCGAGCTAGGCAAGTTAGGTGACGAGCTCACCAGAGTGTCGAGCTCACCAGAGGGCCGAGCTGCCTATTAGGTGTCGAGCTGACCAAAGGGCCGAGCTGCCTATTAGTTGCCGAGCTACCTATTAGTTGCCGAGCTGACCAAAGGGCCAAGCTGCCTGGTGGCGAGCTGGATTGATTGTTGAACTTCGTAGTTCTTTAGAGACCTGCAAGGAATCAATGTCAGAGGACCCGGGGTGGCTAACCCGACGAGGTTACTCCGATGCTTAAGTCAGTACTCTCATAGTAGACTGCGAGTTAAAAATCACAAAGTATGAAAGCTAGAATATGCTTACTTGCCCCCCCCCCCTATGCCATTGGTGTTGGTGCCTTTATATAGGCATTGTTTGGCGTGGGCTTCACGCACCGCATTCGAGATTTCCAAGAAATCGTCTAAATGGTCTGAGATTCCCTAAGGCAACCGCCATGCACGTTGACCACCCTCCGGATCGTTCGACACGTGGGCCAACTTCCAAGGATCGTAGGAGTGTTTGGATATGCATGCCGAATTTGTCGGCGAACACATCTCACAGGTTGCCAGGTTGGCGCCTGTGTCAGGCCGCCAGGTCGCGCCAGGGTCAGGCCGCCAGCTCGCGCCTGGGCCAGGTCGCCAGGTGGGACACCATCAATTTGGCTAAGGCAAGTTATTGCCTAAATGGTTTCGGGTGTCACCTAATTGTTTCGAAGTGCCATGTGTCACAATATCATTAGAGGGCTAAATTCGCCCTCATCAGAACCGTAATGTTTGAACCAATGCTCATCATTTTACAAAAGATAATGAACTAGAAATTTTGGCTAGTGTGTTTGTGAAAGAGAAAACCTTGCAATACGAGTACATACAACTGATTTAATTTTCAGCCGGCGGCACCATTTATTTTAGTATATGGTATAGATAATTCTGTTAAAGTACTTAATTACAATTGTTAGTTGGCACCAATCGTAGGCTGAGAGACATCACTCATGTACCAAAGGAGTTATCGTCTTCACTCTTGGTGACCAACAAGAGAATTCATTCTTCTTTGATTCTTCCCGTCTCTCCTCCTTCGACTCCATCATTTGCTTTACTTTCTTCTTTTTTTTCTCCTAATTCACGGGTAGATCTGTTCACGGGCCAAGCTTTGGGCCCAACTTTACACTTTCTCAGGCTCAGGCTTTGGGCCGGGCCTATTAGAATTTTAACAAAAGGTAAGCCCAAACCCAGCCCATGAATAGTACTATTCACAGGTCATGAACAATCAAGATTATAACACATGAAATGGGCAATCAACGACTTATGGAATATCAAAGTCATAAGAAGGGATTGGAGTAAACTTGCAACGGTATTTGTCTAAATTGACTCAACAAGTATGTCTCCTTCTTGTTTGCTTCTATTTTTTGTTTCTTTTTTTTTAATTTATCAATAAAATTTTACTCTAAATTATATGTGTTATCTTATTCATTTGTTTTGTGTTCTTAGGTATCGTAGAAATCATAAGTTTTTCCCCTTCGATTCTCGATAATTAGCTTTAATTTTATAGTTGAAAGCTAATCCAAGAAAATGGAGGTAGAAGGAATTAAAATGCAGAAACTTTCTGACACAGAAGGAGATGAATTTCAAACCCTAGTAGGAGACACCCGTGATTTGCTTAGTGGTTTATAAGACGATCTACTTCACCATATCATGTATTTCATGTCAGTAGAAGAGATCATTCAAACTAACTTCTTGTCAGGAGAGTGGAGATATTTGTGGAGATATTATTCCCAACATGGAGACATATAGGAGATTGCAAAGTTGCCTTTATTGAAACTTCACTTTTCCGTCATAAGGGTTCTAAGGTTAAAAGGTTGTGCATTAAGGTAGATACTCACTACACTAAAAACTCCCAAATTGACTCATGGATTGATTACGCATTAGAGGATGATGTGGAGAAACTCGATCTAGATTTTGATGATGATGTTCCAATTAGTTATTGCTTTGGAGATGAATTATGTGGCTTACCTCCTGCCATTTTTAGATGTGGAACATTAAGAAACTTATAATTATGTTGTTGTGATATTAGTCTTTCTACATTCATACATTTAAGATCACTCAAAACGTTGTTTCTTGTAGCTTTTTATTTACCTAATAATGCAATTAGTGATCTAACTTGTAATCGTCCAATACTCGCAGAGTTGTCTTTTAAGTAGTGTAATATGTTTCGTAACTTTAACATCTTGCACATTGTCGAGAACATGGTTTTCAAAATCGGACCGGATCAGACCCGACGGTCAGACCAAAAAACCCGGGAACTGGTCAGGAAATTGGTTCCATTTTCCCCAAAACTGGGATTTCTCAAAAAAAACCGTTGATTTTGGTCAGCAAACCGCTGACTCGGGCGGTTAACCATTTGAACAGTTTTGATCATTTTTTATTTTTTTATTTTTTTTGTCAAAACGGACCAACCGTTTGACCTGGTAACTGGACCCCTAACCGGTTTGGTCTTCGGGTCAGTTTTAAAAACCATGGTCGAGAATGTTAATGAATTTGATGACACTAAAATGGTGATTGATGCTCCTAATCTACAACCTCTAAATTGGCGAGAATAACTCTCAAGAGGCAAATATAATATTAAGGGACTGTCACTTCTCATGAAAGTTAACTTTGATCTTGGAGGTGCTTTACCTATTTGCCTAATCAACTAGAATTATTTCTATACAGTGTTGATCATGTTCAAGATCTTATAATTGACTCTAAATTTATTCTCAAGTATACAATAGGTTGTCTTATGTTTTGTGTTGTCTAGTATATTAATTACATAGTTTGTGTTAGACAATTTTTAAGTCATTAAGAATAAAAATTTTTATTAGTAATGACAATAAATAATTATCAAACATTGTTTCTCCTTATTTTTTTGTATAGATATTGTGTTTATTGAAGGTGCAAAATAAAGAATCCATCAGTCATAGGGTCAAATGCCCTAAACTAAGCACAAGATTAACAAAATGGGAGCTCTCTAAATTTTGTATTTGTTAGGAGTTCTTCTCAGCTAAAGACTCTCGTTATAAACATTACCTTGCCTCCAAAATTTAATATATGCTTGTTAACATTTTTTCTTTTTTTCTTTTTTCATAACTTTATTTTCACGAAATTGTTGTCCAAAATTTCAGGTTGATGATAAAATAGAGTAGCAATATAATTTCAGTAGAAGAGAATACTAGAGATCTCAAGAATATGGTTTTCTTCTGTCATGGAGAATGTCAAAGCTATTAAGATATACAACTTTTTCATAGGATGACACATAAACCAAGAGGAGGAAGATGATTGTAGTGCGGTTAAAGAACTACGTAAGAGCCATGAGCATGAAACTGAACTCAGTAAGGTCTACTAAATAATTCTGGAGAACTTGAGAGAATGATTATCAATAGATAATGAAATTGAAATGTTGATTGATGCTCCTAATATTTTGTCTCTGAAATGCAAACATGACTCTTAAGAGGTAAATATCATATTAAGGGATCATGAATATGTGTACGTAGTATAATAAAATAATAATTGGATGATAAACATTTTATGTAGGGTGACTCCATTTGAAGCAAGTTCCACCACTGTTGATTACCTATTTTAGCTATGATAGGAGTCTTGAGCAATGCATGCAATTGTTTTGATTATATCAGTTATTAGTTTATCAACATATATATCCATGCAAAGCCTATTATGCAATGGTAATACTATATATTCAAAGAAACAAGTGATTATCAACATATATATCTCAGTAATGAGACGTTTTAATTTGATTGGGACTTGGAAAGAATCCCTAGTGAAGACGAGATTTTTCCTGTGAGATCTTGAGTTTTTCCCTTTCAATTCTCGACAATTAGTATTAATTCTATAGTTGAAAGCTAATCTAAGAAAATGGAGGAGGTAGAAGGAAGTAAGATGCAAGAACTTTCTGATACAGAAGGAAATGGATCTCAAACCCTAGTAGGAGACTCTATGATTTGCTTAATGGTTTACAAGACGATCTACTTCATCATATCATGCCTTTCATGTCAATGGAAGAGATCATTTGGACTAGCTTCTTGTCAAGACGGTTGAGACATTTGTTGAGATATATTCCCAACACGGACACATATAGTAAAGC
This sequence comes from Nelumbo nucifera, assembly GCF_000365185.1. Next base: position 2,096,120 of record NW_010729121.1, on the reverse strand, counting down.
GCAAAGTTGCCTTTATTGAAAATTCACTTTTCCGTCACAAGGGTTCTAAGGTTAAAAATTGTGCATTAAGGTAGATACTCACTACACTAAGAATTCCAAGTTGACTCATAGATAGATTACGTATTAGAGGATGATGTGGAGGAACTCTAAATAGATTTTGATGATGATGCTCCAATTAGTTATTGCTATGGAGATGAATTATATGATTCACCTCCTACCATTTTTAGATGTGGATCATTAAGAAGCTTACAATTATATTGTTGTGATCTCAGTCTTCCTGCTTTTATACATTTAAGATCACTCTAAACCTTGTTTCTTGTGGCTCTCTATTTACTTAAAAATGCAATTAGTGATCTAACTTGTAATTGTTCAACACTTGCAGAATTGTCATTAAGGCACTGTAATATGTTTTGTAACCTCAACATCTTGTACATTGTTGAGTATGTTAATGAATTTGATGAGTACAATTATGTTGTTGTGATCTCAGCCTTCCTGCTTTCATACATTTAAGGTCACTCAAAACCTTGTTTCTTGTGGCTCTTTATTTACTTAAGAATGCAATTAGTGATCTAACTTGTAATTGTCCAACACTTGCAGAATTGTCATTGAAGCACTGTAATATGTTTTGTAACCTCAACATCTTGCACTTTGTCAAGGATGTTAATGAATTTGATGACATTGAAATGGTGATTTATGCTCCTAATATGCAATCTCTGGAATGGTGAGAATAGATCTCAAGAGGCAAATATAATATTAAGGGATTGTCATCTCTCATGAACGCTAACTTTGATCTTGGAGGTGTTTTACCTATTTGCCTAATCATCTAGAATTGTTTCTATATAGTGTTGATCATGTTCAAGATCTTATAATTGGCTTTGCAGTTATTCAAGCACACAATGGGTTGTCTTATGTTTTGTGTTGTCTAGTATATTAATTGGATAATAGCAAATAAGGCCAATTTTGTACCCTTAATATCAATAAAAAATACTATTTTTATATAATAACCAAAACAGGGTATTTCTTGGGGAAAATATCAAACAAGGGCAGTGTTGATTGTCTTCCCCTACCTCTGTGTAAGTCCTCCGACAATGGCCTGCAAAGGAAGATGATCGTAAACTACAGGTTCACGGCCTCACGGTGATGGCCTACACTTTACAGATCTGTGCTTCAGATGCAGACAATCGAGGTACGCCGGTACTTGTTGCTGCGGGAATTGCAGTTAATCCAACATCGGGAAGACAGTGTACGAGTACTTATCACTGTAGGAATTGCAGCGAATCCAACATCAAGAAGATGGTGTATGCTAGTACTTATCACTACAAGAATTGCAGCGATTCCAACGTCGGGAAGACGGTATATGCTGGTACTTCCTCCAATGTCGGTACTTCCGCGTTGGAGGAAGTACCAGCGTACCACATCGGGAAGATGGTGATGGATTCGCTGCTGAAGCAATTCGAGTTTAAACCGGTTAAATTGGAGGAGCCTGCTTTTGTTCCGCTATTGATGGCACACATGGAGGAGGAGTTTGTCACATTCCCGATGTTTAGGCAAACGTTTGCCATCCCATGGTTTTGTTCCACAATTTGAGTTCAAACCTGTGTACTACGTTGGGAAGACGACAAAGGTTAACAGAGGAGGAAGATGAATGCCCTTATTTGATATTTCTCAAAAAAAAAGATATCTCATTTCGGTTATTATATAAAAAATATTATTTTTATTGATATTAAGGGCAAAAAGTTGCGCTTAACGGATAGAAACCCTATACTAATTGCATTGTTCGTGTTAGGCAATTTTTAAGTAAATTCTTATCAGTAATGACAAGACATAATTAGCAAACATTATTTCTCCTTATTTTGTAGCATAGATATTGTGTTTATTGAAGATGCAAAATAAAGAAGCCCTCGTTAAATGTCCCAAATTAAGCACAGGATTAACAAAATGGGAGCTCTCTAGGTTCTATATTTGTTTAGAGTTTTTCTCAACTAAAAACTCTTGTTATAAATATTACCTTACCTCCAAAATTTAATATACGGTCGTTAATGTTTTTCTTTTTTTTTCATTTTCATAACTTTATTTTCACAAAATTGTTACCCAAAATTTCAGGTTGGTGATAAAATGGAGCAACAATATGATTTCAATGAAAGAGAATACTAGGGATCTCAAGAACATGGTTTTTCTTCTATCACGGAGATTGTCAAAACTATTTAGATATACAACTTTTCATAGGATGACACATAAACCAAGAGGAGGAAGATGATTGTAGTGTGGTTAAAGAGCTACATAAGAGCCATGAGCATGAAACTAAACTCATTAGGATTTTCTAAATAATTCTGGAGAACTTGAGAGAATAATTATCGGTATAGAATGAAACTGACATGTTGATTGATGCACCTAAAATTGTGCATCTGAAATGCAAAGATGACTCTCAAGAGGAAATATCATATTAAGGGATCATGACCATATGTACGTAGTATAATAAACTAATAATTGGATGAGAAACATTTTATATAGGGTCACTACAACTTAATCAAGTACCTGCACTGTGTTGATTACCTCTTTTGGCTCTTATAGGACTCTTGGCCAATGCATGCAATTGTTTTGATTTTATCAGTTATTAGTTTATCAACATATATATCCATACAAAACCTATTATGCAATGGTAATACTATATATTCAAAGAAACAAGTGATTATCAACATATATATCTCAATACTTAGACGTTTTAATTTGGTTGGGACTTGGAAAGAATCCTTAGTGAAAACAAGATTTTTCCTGTGAGATCTTGAGTTTTTCCCTTTCAATTCTCGATAATTAGTATTAATTATGTAGTTGAAAGCTAATCTAAGAACATGGAGGTAGAAGGAAGTAAGATGCAAAACTTTCTAATACAGAAGGAGATGGATCTCAAACCCTAGTAGGAGACTTTGTGATTTGCTTAATGGTTTACAAGACGATCTGCTTCACCATATCATGCCTTTCATGTCAATGGAAGAGATCATTCAGACTAGCTTCTTGTGAAGAGGGTTGAGACATTTGTTGAGATATATTCCCAACACGAGAACATATAGTAAAGCGCAAAGTTGCCTTTATTGAAAATTCACTTTTCCATCACATAGGGTTCTAAGGTTAAAAGATTGTGCATTAAGGTAGATACTCACTACACTAAAAATCCCAAATTGACTCATAGATCGATTACATATTAGGGGATGATGTGGAGGAACTCTAAATAGATTTTGATGATGATGCTCCAATTAGTTATTGCTATGGAGATGAATTATATGATTCACATCCTATCATTTTTAGATGTGAATCATTAAAAAACTTATAATTATATTGTTGTTATCTCAACCTTCCTTCTTCCATACATTTAATATCACTCAAAACCTTTTTTTCTTATGGCTCTTTATTTACTTAAGAATACAATTAGTGATCTAACTTGTAATTGTCCAACACTTTCAAAGTTGTCACTGAAACATTGTAATATGTTTTGTAACCTCAACATCTTGTGCATTGTTGAGGATGTTAATGAATTTGATGAAACTGAAATGGTGATTGATGCTCCTAATCTGCAATCTATGGATTGATGAGAATAGCTCTCAAGAGGCAAATATAATATTAAGGGACGGTCATCTCTCATGAACGCTAACTTTGATCTTGGAGGTGCTTTACCTATTTACCTAATCAATTCGAATTGTTTCTACACAGTGTTGATCATGTTCAAGATCTTATAATTGACTCTACAGTTATTTGAGTACACAATAGGTTGTCTTATGTTTTGCATTGTCTAGTATATTAATTTCATGGTTGTGTTAGACAATTTTTAAGTCATGAATAATAAAAATCCCTCGGTCTTAAGATTAAATGTCTCAAACTGAGCATAGGATTAACAAAATGGGAGCTCTCTAAATTATGTATTTGTTTCTACACAATGTTCATCATGTTCAAGATCTTATAATTGACTTTGCAGTTATTCAGGTGCACAAGGGATTGTCTTATGTTTTGTGTTGTCTAATATTTTAATTTAGATTGGAAAAAAATGTTACTTTTCGCTGAAATGCATGGTTGGTGTTAGACAAACTTTAAGTCATTGAGAATAACAAATCTTATCAGTAATGATAAGAAATAATTAACAAACATTTTTCCCTTGGAGGTGCAAAATAAAAAAGCCCTTGGTCTTAGGGTAAAATTTCCCAAACTGAGCACAGAATTAACAGAATGAGAGCTCTCTAGAATTCTGTATTTGTTAAGGGGTTCTTCTTAGTTAAAGACTCTTGTTATAAATATTACCTTGCCTCCAAAATTTAATATACGGTTGTTAACTTATTTTCATTTTTTTTTATTTTTTATAACTTTATTTTCACGAAATTGTTGCCCAAAATTTCAGGTTGGTGATAAAATGGAGTAGTAGTATGATTTCAGTGAAAGAGAATATTGGAGATCTCAAAAACATGGTTTTTCTTCTGTCATAGAGAATGTCAAGACTATTAAAATATACAACTTTTTCATAGGATGACACATAAACCAAGAGGAGGAAGATGATTGTAGTGTGGTTAAAGAGCTATTTAAGAGCCATAAACATGAAACTGAACTCATTAGGGTTTTACTAAAAAATTCTGGAGGCCTTGAGAGACTGATTATCAGTAGAGAATGAAACTGAAATAGTGAATGATGCTCCTAATTTGTTGTCTCTGGAATGACAACGATGACTATAGGCAAATATCATATTAAGGGACTATCATCTCTCATGAAAGCTAGCTTTGATCTTAGAGGTGCTTTACCTAATTGCCTAATAAACTGGAATTGTTTCTTCATAGTGTTCATCATGTTCAAGATTTTATAATTTACTTTCCAGCTATTCAAGTACACAAGGGGTTGTCTTCTGTTTTGTGTTGTCTAGTATTTTAATTCAGACTGGAAAAAAATGTTACTTTTCATTGAAATGCATGGTTTGTGTTAGACAAATTTTAATCATTTTGAACAAAAATTCTTATCAATAATGATGAGAAATAATTAACGAATATTGTTTCCCTTTATTTTTTTGCATAGATATTGTGTTCATTAGAGGTGCAAAATAAAAAAGCCCTTGGTCTTAGGGCCAAATGTCTCGAACTGAACACAAGATTAACAAAATGAGCTCTCTGGAATTGTGTATTTGTTAAGGAGTTTTTCTCAACTAAGGATTTGTTATAAATATTACCTTGCCTCCAAAATTTAATGTACGCTTGTTAATTTTTTTCTCTTTTTTTTTTTTGCATTTTTCATAACTTTATTTTAACGAAATTGCTACCCAAGATTTCAAGTTAGTGATAAAATGGAGCATCAATATGATTTCAGTGAAAGAGAGTATTGGAGATCTCAAGAACATGGTTTTTCTTCTATCATGAAGAATGTCAAGACTACTAAAATATACAATTTTTTCATAGGATGACACATAAACCCAGAGGAAGATGATTGTAGTTTGGTTAAAGAGCTACTTAAGAGCCATGAACATGAAACTGAACTCATTAGGGTTTTTGCTAAAAAATTGTGGAGGCCTTTAGAGAATGATTATCAACAAAGATTGTAATGGTTGTGCTGGTGTGAACAGATCACTTGTACCTTTTATTATTACTCAGAAGGTTATGAATTTCCCTAAAACCTCTCCAAATGCTGAAGTTATTTTCTTAAACTGTTAGACTCCTTGGCTATGGTTATGTATGGCTACTTTTTTCACATATGGAAATCGATATTTTTACCGTCCATTTGTGCCACCACTGTAGGACTCTTGAGCAATGCATGCAATTGTTTTGATTATATCAGTTGTGCTACTAGTTGCTTTTGTTGGTTGTTTTCTCATTAATAAAACAACTTACGTACACTGGACTGGGTATTTGGAAGTTATTGATTGAGCCACTTTTCTTTTGCTTCAAAAGATGGCATGGTGGATTCTGCTCATTAATGGTCCATCAAGTAACTTGCTTGAGACGAGTCACCCTATACATAAAATGTTTCTCATCCAGTTATTAATTTATTATACTAGTTACACATGGTGATGGAAACAAAATAGTTGGATTCTTCTAAGTTTGGAGTTTGGAGAGAGTCACCCTACATAAAATAATTTTTTGTGGTTTGGTACCTTTTTGGTCGGTTCCTTACTTCCTTTCTATTTATGACCATCTGAACCTTCCTTTGATTAAGACTAAGAGGGTTAGCTATCTATGCGACTACTGATGCTGAAGTGACATGGCTAGAATTTATTTTGTTTAGAAAAATTAAGAATTTCTCTAATCTAGTTAGGGGTGACCAATGGGCTTCTACAATAAATTCTGAGAAGTTATATACTGATGGAAATATCATGGAAGTAGTGGAAAGAATCCATACAAAGTCTATTATGGTAATACTATATATTCAAAGAAGTGAGTGATTATCAACTTATATATCTCGGTTCTGAGACGTTTTAATTTGGTTTGGACTTCCATGTAGCTTGATGATACTATGTTTGTGAAGGCAAGTGACATTAGGCACTTCTTTTTTGTTAATGAATGCTTTGGTTCTTAGAATGAGGCGTGGCGTCACAAAGATATACTATGCATGATTGACAGGAAAAAGTCTGGCCATGTTAATTAGTATTGCATTGATTGAATACATCATAAACCGGAATTGGATCCCTTTGTGAGGGTTGAAGCTTTGGTTGATGAATTGCTTTGCAGAAATCATTAAAAAAGCTTTAATAAAAAGCCATATATTTTGCTCTGAGTTTGAAATAGCTATTATGGGCTTTCCTTATAAGCTGTTTAGATGGGGTCCATTTAATAAAGTCAGAAGCTACTATGTAAAAACCCTCCCAAATGGACATTAGTGAGGGATGGAGGTTTTTGGACGTTGGAGTATGAGCTCAGTTGAAGGCGCCAACTGGATCTTGGTTGTAGCGAAGACTGTAACAGAAAAGTTTGAGCTTTCAGGTTGGCTTGGAAAACCCTAGTATGCATAAACTATTAATCCACTGGTTTTCTTTTAGGCTATGTTTGGTTTGAAGGAAAAGATAGGGAAAGGTAGGAAAACCTATACAAGATTTGTAAAGGTATCCCTACCTTTCCTACTTTTTCCTTCAAACCAAACACAGCCTTGAAAAAAAGGTGATCTCCTTTCAACTCTCACCTCTTCCATTCGCTCTAACTTTATTAAAACAGAGTCCATTAGTTCTTTATCTCTGGTGGAGTCCAGAGGGAATTATAACACCATGGATATGGATTTTCGGCTTACACAATTGACATGAAACAGGGCTGACGAGTTTGGTCTGCAAAATCTCTCACCGTGCTGTGTGTAAAAGCCCATATACCCAATCACGAACAATACCCCAATATTAAATATATATTAGGGAACACAGATGTGTCCATTCTTGATAAGTTACACACCAAACCACTTTTAATGTCGTAGCGCAGATAGAAAGAACAAAATCAAAGCCCTTGATTTATTGCTATAAGCCTACAATCCTACCTTGAATTACTTGAAATGGTTAAAAAAAACCCACTTTTCAATTTTCACTTCTTTGCAAACCATATTTCATCCTTCGGAATCTTTGCTCACCATTACTTAAAACCGATTCAGAGATTGAATCGGTCAGAGGTCCGGTTATTGGGTCGAATGGTCAGCCCGTTCTGATAAAAAAAATTAAAAAAATGGTCAAAATCATTTCGCGTTTGCTGATCAAAATCAATGGTTTTGAAAAAAACCAAAATCGGTCACCTGACCAGTTCCCAGTTTTCCGGTCTGACCATCTAGTTCGGTCCAGTTTTGAAAACCATGATTTTCACTTCTTTCCAAACTAAAATTTATCCTCTAGAATTCATGCTCGCCATCCGTCGTCTTTCTGGTCTCCAGTGAAAAAACCAGTAAGTGGTTTTATCTTTGTTGTTGTTGTATTTTTTTTTTATTTATTTTTACCAAAAACTAGAAAATAGCTCCAAATCTTAAACTTCTCAATCCCCATTGAATATACCGTAAATGGCTTTTATCTTTGAATTCCATTTGCATCCCTTCAATTCTGTAAATGTTTTATTATTTTCTTCAACTCTGCAAGTCAGTAGAAAATACTTCAATTTGGAGAGTAAGATTGCTTTTAGGGTTTTATTTAGAAATAGAAAGAAAAAAGAGAAACAACTTAATGGCATTCATAAGTTACATCCATTTTAGAAGCATTATATCTGTCTTCTTACTATCTGACATGACAATAAAATCGATGTAGGCCAATATGAAACGGTTTTAGGATGAAATTAATCGCCATTCCTCAATACACAATTGGTATATGCTGTAACTAAAAGAACTTCCCGAATTTGTCTTTCAAAAATAGGACATTACCTGTATCAACTATCATGCATATTTTGTTAGCTCAAGTCTCCGCTCTTTAGACTTATTAGATGCCAGCACATTATAAACGAAAAGTCAACCTAAAATTAAAATAGGCTCGGTGACCAATTTTCTTCAAGAAACGACCATCCTTGTGTTTGACTACTTTATTTGAAAATTACGACATAAGTATATCCTTCAAAGTTTTTATATAATAATAGACACGTAAATTAAACGTTAATTTGAGAAAAAAAAAATTCAAGTATTTAATAATACTATGCTGCTGGTTACATGTCCATCCAAAGCATGTAATGTAACCTCGAATCTCCCTTCACTTTTCATCCCGAATTCGAATGTTATTTCAGTAGCAGCAGCATACAGAGCTCAAAATATATAAATTAATAATTCATGCCACTTCTAATAACGTGCGTCTCCATCACAATTGCAAGTCATCGGTCCCGTCGTATACGCTCTATCTTCTTCTATGCCAATCCCATTCCCATTTCTGATGACGATACTATACTTCTGTCTTGATTCTTGAGCATCCCACCTTAAATGCTGTCGGTCAGTTTTAGATGGCGTTCTGTTTTTTAGCTTTTGAAAGGAGGGAATATTGGTTAATAGGAATTAAATTTTCATTTTTATTTTTATTGATCAAGAAATTCATTTTTTTTTTCAAATTTATGTGGGGATTAAGGAAAGTTTACTTTTCTGAGTACCATTTACCCGAATAAATGATACCCATCTCGTAGGTGGATAAATAAGGCCATGTTTGACTCATTGCTCTAGGCCTTATTCTCTTAATTCGTGCTCATTTTATGTAAGAATGAATAGCATTAGAGTGTTTGGTTACAAAATTCTTACCCAATGCCACATTCTTTTTAGAATGAAAAATCAACCCCATAGCACAAAAATTGACTAGCCTACGGTATAAAAAATAATCATGCCCCGTCTTGCTCATTTCATTTTTTAAGAAAGTTCTACCTATAAAACTATTGCCGTAGATGTTTATTTTTGCGAAAACACTTTTACAAAAGTATTTTTACATGAAAAAACTTTTATGGAAGCACTTTTATTAAAGCACTTTTACAAACATCTATGCCAATTGGTAAACATTGACTATTAGAAACCTAGGCTAACAGTTTATGAATACCGGCACAATTTTAGGACACTTGTTGGTCCAAAAAGAATTCATTTTTAGGAAAAAAGTGTTTGTTTCATAGTAATATTTTCTCATTCTACCTATTTTTGTCCATTATTTTCCATTTTAGAATTTTATATTGGATAAGAATGAGAAATAATGAGAGTTGAATCAAACATGGCCTAACTTTCCCACATGGGAGAAAGTTGCCAACACTTGAATGGGACAAAAATGCCTCTTTTTATAATTGAATTCTACACCTAAAATGATCATTGCCTTATTTACATGGGAAATAAAAGAATATGGGTAAATGCACTTACCTGGATAAGTCTTTCTTAGGAAACGCTTACCTGGATAAGTGTATTTACCTGGATAAATAACTTACCGAAAAACGAACGGAGCCTTACGAATAGCATGGTGAATGAAAGAGGACTGTGCAGGGGTGTCAATTGAACCAGATTTGATTCAATCCGATCTAATTTAATATGAATCTATTAGAGATGGATGAGATCTAATTCAATTCAATAAATACTTTAAACCATTTTGGATTTATTCAATTCAATGTCTAGAGTATCCAATCCATTTAATTTGATTTTAATTTGGATTGGTTTCAATCCAAACCTGATCCATCAGCACCCTTATTCTTATCTTTTGTCAATGTAACCACATATTGGTTCAATCTGACTCAATCTAATATAAGTCCATTACAGATGGATCAGGCTCAATCCAATAAAAACTTTGAACCCTTCTGAACTGATCTATTTCAATGCATGAGCCATCCAATCTGTTCAAATTGGTTTTAATTTAGATTAGGTCCAACCCAAAAACCGATCCAGTACTCTTATCTTCTGTCAATGGATCAGATACTGGTTTAATCTGTCCCAGCCCAATATAAATCCAACCCAGTAATACTTTGGTCCAATCTATCCAGTTCAATATGTCATTATGTCTTATTGGTCTATCCAACGGTTTCAACCCATTCAAATTGATTTTGATTCGGAGAGATCCTATCCGTACCTGCTTCATTTACACTCTTAATTAAGGTACAGTGGTAATTTAGGCTTCCTCTGTTTGTGTGTTTGCTTTTTTTTTTGGGGGGGGGGGGTAAAAGGATGCACTGTTGTTTGGTTTTTATTTCACTTCAGCTACCACATAGGCACAAACAAACACGCCTTTATTCCATAACCATTCTATGTCCGTGCTGCCACGTGTTGTTATCACACCGAATGGTTGCCTGGCTGGGTCTGGTCCACAGTGGACTGATTATATATATCCTCCATGGCTCCACGTGTTATTATCCAATTGATAGGGCAGAACCCAATGGGTTCCACTAAACTCTGCCACAAAAGAACCCCGAAATTTTGCTTGTATTGAAAAAGCCGTTTGGATAGCACAGAGAGAGAGAGAGAGTTCTCATCAGATCAGATGGTTCATGGGTCATGGCTAAACCCCTCCTCGGCTCCTCCCATGTGGACCCCATCAAATGGTGGGCCTGGCCCTCCAATACCGCAAATACGCGCTTCCTTTGTGGCCTGCCAAAGCCCAGACCCAACCCAATACGGTCCCATCACAAAGAAACATTCAAGTCGGCGGGCCAAAAACAAAACGAAATCATCGTGCACGTTAAAGCCGTGCCGCCGCCGAATATTCCGCCGTTTGAATTGTAAAGAGAAAAAAAAAAATTAATGAATGCTCTGCCACGTTATCGTCCAGCTCAGCGAGACTTCTATTTTACGCCGCGTTGGATGGGTCCCACCTCCCGTTTGTCGTCTCACGCTCTCTGCCCAGTGCCCACTTTCTTTCCCAGCTTTGTTATCATATCATGATGGGATGGGATGGGATGGGAATTGGAATATTTGAATCATTGTATGTATGTCTATGTCATTCCATGGATGGATGATGATGATGATGATGCATCATGCATGTGTACAGAGCTTGCTTGCAGTTGCAGTATCCGATATGTGTGTGACATGACCGAACTTATAAGACATTAGGGCAGAGGCATCGTACATGACGTGAGAGTTCGTGTCATCCAACCACGCATGCCCGGGGTTGATATCTCTTTGGGATGACAGACAAACAACGAAAATTACTGTAGAAGGATGGGGGGTGTGGGGTCCACTCAGCAACCTTGGTATCTCTATCTTCTCTAATGCCACACAATTGGGACCGTTCGATGATGGCGCTTATGTTTGATAATGGTCGCCAGGTTTCAGGCTTTCTGACCATCCATCTGAAAAGCGACGCTGGTGGATGGTCAGCATCATCAATGATCCAACTCATCAAAGGGCTCCATCTTCACTACAACTAGAGAATTATCGTCCTAGGTTGGGACCTGGGACGGAGACGGCCCCATGGAAGTTTCGGTCATTTCCGATACTTGGCCTGTGATGAAGTAAGTCGCCGAAATTTCGGATGATTTCTAAAATTTTTGTCGACATTTATTAGCGTACCTTGTGCAATTGAGTTAGCAGGACACGCATCTATTGCTCCTGCAATTTGATTGTCAGTGTAAAGTCCAGTGCAATGAATGTGTCCACGCTTTACTTTAGCTCTCTAAAATCTCTGGGTTGTAACTTGTAATGTAGCGATCCATCCTCAATTTTCGTCTCCTTATTTCCTTCTAAGGTGTTACAGAGAGACCTGGCTTTATTTACACGATCCAAATCGAAGGTGTTTTAATTTCCTACTGGGAATCCATTACTGCATCCCACTCATAGGTAATCAGGAGATTTCCAAGGTTGGGTAGGGTAGGTTTCTTTGTAATGCTTAAAACTGGAAGACATGATATCAGATAAACTTGTAACCATTCAACCGACATCATAGAAGTGTTAGCTAATTTCATATTCAACTATGACGTCGGAAATACATATAATTAATCGATGACTATCATAAAAGGGTAATCAATCAGGTGGTATTCATCAAATTTCATTGAGCTATTAATTGATTAAATGTTTTTATGGATTTATCAATTGAATTAATTATAAATAAAAAAGGACTTTGCATAAAAATTAACAAGGTTATAATTATTGACAAAATTAGATACGTTTTAAAAAAAAAAACTTATTATTTTTTACCAAATTGCCCTTTTTTAAAATCCCATCCATCATTCATTATAATTTTACTTTCGTTCTTTCATTGTCACCGTCTTTTGTGTTTATCTCTTTTTCTCTGTTTTCTTGTATGTTGAAATGAAATTGAAGGCTTCCATCTTTGTAGAAAATATGGATCGAAATCTTTATAATGGGGAGATGGGATTTGTGTAGTCGACTATAAACATTTGGAATTGTGATTGGCTTGAGTCTAAAGTTGGTTTATTTTGAAGAAGAAAAAATGAGCTTGATGTTCGCTAGATTTGTCAATTGTTTAAGAGTAGGATCTCCAACGAAAATGCCCTCTACACTTCTTAGAGTGTAAAAACCCTAGAAGTTCACCGGTGCTTCACAACTCTATGTGTTGTTGTAGTCATGGAGACTGCTAGAACAATGAAGGATGTTTCACCTCATAAGTTCGTGAAGGCGTACGCTGCTCATCTCAAACGATCAAGGAACATAGAGCTTCCTCGCTCATTGAACTAATATTGTGAAACACCATCTGGCTTGTGTAATGTCGGATGGTTTGTAAATTTGTAAAACACAATCCGTTTTTCACTATACCGGATGGTCCATACACTTATGACAGACACATGTGGTTTATTGGGTTCTAGGTGCATTTGATAATGTAACTACAACCCAGATCATTTGGGGTAGATGTTTGTAACTATAAATGATATTCCAAAATTGCAAGCAATCATCCAATCTTTTCAATGTTGGATGGTTTTTAAGCCTATAGTACACTATCCGGTCTTCTCCATACCAGATGGTTTGTGCTTCTATGAGAATCATATACAACCATGTGGTTTGTTTGGTTTTAAAGGAATTTGAGTGTGTTAGATCACCCGTGTAATTAATTATTGTAACTATAATTGATGATTCAAAATTGTAAGCAGCCATCCGGCCTGTGTAATGCTAGATGGTTTCTAAGTCTATAAAACACCATCTAATCTCTACTATACTGGATGGTGGATAGTCTTTGTAGTTGTGAGAATCATATAAAACCTTGTGACCTATTGGGTTTTAGATGAATTTGAAAGTCTAAATAATATTTTGTCACCTGAGTGATAGATATTTACAACCACAGTTGATTATTCAAAAATGCAAGGAACTATCTAATATGTAATACCGAATGGTTGCCAAGCATGTAAAACATCATTAGGTTTGTTTGTTGTCGGATGATGCCTAAATTTGTTGAAGACCATCTGATCTATTATATATCGGATGGTCTAGGCACCTATGCGAATCATATACAATTTTGTCCCTCTCATAATTTACTTCCATGGCAAAGGTTTCATCATCTTTAACACTACAACCCTATTGTCAACACTCAAAAATGAACACCTCACCCCCTTAAACTGTAAATCACCCATATAGACACCTAATTTGATCAGTCAGACATTACCAAAAGGCTCTTTGTACCCTAAAACCCTTGCCTATCATGTTTCACCTCGAAATACCTCTGTTTGCCCCTTGATCGAGTCAAAATTCTTTTTTAGCACACCTTATTGACTGGGACCTTGATCTCATAAATCCCCTAGATGCATGCCTCTAGACCCATTTGTCTCTACCAACAAGTCTGAGTCCCTCAAAAACCCCATCCTACCAAATTTCACCTAAAAAATCCACCCTTAGCCTTCAAATGAAGCAAGGTTCTATTTCACAAGCTATCATTTGCTTGCATAGCTTTCTTGTGATATAACACCAACACAGTAGCCTTTCTTGAGTAAATCTTGGCCACCCAAAAGTTGTTAACCCTTGGATCAGAATATTCTCTTATTTGAACACCCCCAAAAACCTCAAAATATCTAGAACAGCCCCTCACCCTTCTTCCTTCCTAGAATACCCTCAGATTCACACCATTTAGACTATTTTGCCCCTAAAACCCTCAAAATTCCCAAAAATGCCCCTCACCTTTCTTCTTACCCAGAATGCCCCTAAGTTACTTCACTTGGACTATGTCACCCCTAAGAACCATTAAAATACCCAAAATACCCTTAAAAAAGCCATTGTAATATGCCACACCGTAAGAAAAGGTGTGGCGGATGTGCATTGTAATATGCCTAGGTGGAAGTAATGGTCCCAAACAAAAAAATAGCCATTTTTTGAGAAAACAACATATTAATGTAGCATTAGAGAAACGACACCAAACATTCAAACATTAAGGGAGTGTTTTAAGAGAAAATTTGAGGCTGAATTTAAAAGTAATAATTTAGAGAGAGATTTTAGGATTGCTTTTAGGTAAATTTACATATGGCACATATTACATTATTTTTCATAGAACTAAATTCAAAAAAAAAAGGAAAACTGAGAAGTGAGAATGGAACAATGAGAGGCTATGTTATGTGGCTCGATTTGTTTTAGTATATAGTATTATAGTAAGACTAGTAAGGGACCATGCAATGCATGGGAAAGAGCACCCCTCCTTGTCCCTCACCTCCGTAAGTCAAGACACTCTACTCCATCCTTGCTCCGACCCCAATGGCGGGGTGGGCTCGAGGTGAGGCACCCATTTCCCGTTGGGGATGGGGATTCCCCAAAATTTCCCCGTCCTTAGGCAACTACCTAAAAATCTAATTTATGGATATTTTACAAATAGGATTATGAAAAATTTGGGGTATTTTAGGAATTTGATTATGACAATTTGGGGGTATTTTATAAATGAAATTATGGAATCCTAGGATTATAAATATATGAGAAAAACTTAGAGATATTTTAAAAATCAATGTTAAATCTATGGATATTTTACTAATTTACCATTAGATTCGTGGAATTATATGCACACCCCATCCCTATTTTTCCTATCCCTACCCCGTCTGTGCCCCGTCCCCGTTTAAGATTTGAGAAAAGTTGCCCCATTTAGGGTGGGTAGGGTAGGGACCTAGTTTTATAGGAAAAAATTCCATCGCTACAATTCTAATAATTTTCTATAACTAATTAACTAGCATTAAATTAAATAACAATAAATTACAATATTTTATGATAATTTCCAAAAAAATTATTAAAATTTCTATTTATTATAGTAATGTATAGTAAATTAATTATTTATAATATCAATAAGTTGGTGTAAATTATTTACTTTTTAAGCCTAAATTATTTACTATTAACCAAGGTAAATGTAATAATAGTAAATTAATGTATTTATGGTAAATTACATTATTTCCAATTAAAAGTAAACCATTTGTTGTTAATTAATGTAAAACCAGGTATGGTCGAAGTTAACCCAAGTGGTCTAGATCGGTGTGGATAGAGTTAATAATTTCCCTAAATTATTTAATAATTATTTATTGAAATAATAATAATGGATTGTTATTTAAATAATTATGAAACAATTTCTAATAGATTAATTTCCTAATTTTTAATAATTATTTAGTTGAATAATAATAAGATATTATTATTTAAATAGTTTTGGAGAATATTTTTTTCATAGATTAATTTCTTAATTTTTTAATTACTTATTTAAAAAATAATTATGGACTATTAGTTGAAGAGTTTCCCTAAATTATTTTATAACTGTTAAATATAATTATTGTTTCAAGATTAACACTAGTCAATGCCATCCCAATCTTTTTTGTAACCTATGAACCTCCTCAAGAGTCCATTGACCCATCCAATGGGGATTTTGATGTTTTCAATAAGGTTTTTAATTCATATGACTGGTTGTATGTGAAGCTAAATGGCAATTGTTGATCTATAAGCTTACCAACATAGGCTGATAAATCCATGGTAAATGGCATTGCTGACTTTGGTTGACTTGCATAAGAAATAAGCATGGTCCGCTTTCCCTCTAAAGCAACCGTTAAACCTTTAAACCACAATGTAAGTAAAAACAAAATATAAAAATGGAGAAAAGTGGTTGAAAAATTGACACGAAGCGCCAATTGCCTGTGGAAAATCTAGAACTAAAGGCCCATGGCCATGGCCGACAAAAATATATTTTCACTTTCTTTTGCATGTCTGTGGCCGAATGTTTTCATTAAATTTGGTGTTTGACTATTCCAAATTTGGTTTCTTTTGTCTAAATTTATTTAGTTGAAGCTTATAACCATATGAACGAAAAAAAATTGATTCTCTGGTTCTCCCTATCTTTTAAATTCTAGACATTAAGTGTGTGGAAATTCTAGCTTGACTTACTCAACAGGTCCCTAAATGTAACTGGAGGGATTCCTACTCCTATCACTCCAACTTAAGTCCAATTCCAACATGGATTCTTATCTACTGTAATCCATACCTACTTTCATGTTCAAATGTCTTTTTTCCCTGCTTCATTTGCATCAAATTCCTAATTCATGAATGGTATGGTTATGAATGCTTCCTAGCTGCCTAAGGCTAAGTCATAGTCAAAAATAATCACAAATGATTATTATTCCATTTTTTTTTAGAAAAGTAATGCATCTCATTAACTACCAATTTTTTTTTTTCTATCTTCCTGTGCATCACACGGGTTTTTTTATAAATGTTATTATGTGAAAACAAATATTCCCGATATTATTCCACTTTTTAGAACCGAATACATTTTAGAATTTCGTCCATGAGCACATGGCAAGTTCCTCTGGGCATATATATATATATATATATTGCCCGTACCCCAAATGCATAGCTCCCTTTATGCAAAAGCTCATTGGACTTGAAGCATATACAAGTACATGTCTGCCCATAACTTCTGCCAAACTTTATTTAATATCACTTGGTCAAACAAGCTAGAATATCATCTGAAAGAGGTGTTTAAGCTTAAAAACTTATGGGATTAACATTGATCCCAAGTCTCCTCTACAAACAATAAAAAAAACAAGTTGAGCCACCGTCAAGTTCACCATTACATTGTGTTTGGTTATATGGCTCATTGTCATTTATTTGATAAATGGTGCCAGTTCATCGTAGAGGCATTTATATCAAAAGGATATTTAGTAAGATTATTTATTAAATAAATATTTTATAAATTTCTACAAGAGTCAATCATTTGGGGAAATACCGTTTTTAATATTTGCCCCAACATTCACCCCTTTAGTGGTAAGAATCTTAAATGGTAAGATTATTTATGTATTGCATAATGGAGTTGAAGGGTCCCTTTGGCTTATAGTTAGAATTGAAATCGGAATGGAATGGTTCATTCTTATAGTTTGTTTGGTTTGGACAGAAATGAGAATTAAAATCACTAAAAATGAGATTTCATTCCCAAGAGATGGGCAGGGAATGACCATTCTCTCGAATGGAGAAATGTCATTACAACAAGAATGGAAATAAAATTCTGATTCCACCCAATCAAATAGTTGGAATCAAAATAGCCTAATTCCAATTCCATTCAAAACCTTTGTTCCTTCAAACCAAAAGGACACTAAATATTAAATATCATCAAATAAACATTTATTAATAACTTTCTTATTTTTCAAAATAAATTCAATACAAAATTTTTATTAAATAAACGGCTACGATACCAAACAACCTCTTAGGCGTTGGTAGGGATGTTCGCCGTACACCCTTGGCAACGAAATGAAATTGCAAGCAAAATGGTTAAACGATGTCAAATAATCGTAGCTACTATTTATCCCGATAGCTGACATATGATGGGACTGGACCAGTTTAATTTGCCAGTTGCGACAAAGCTCAACAAAATCGAAAAACCATTAGAGGACTGGAGAGTAAAATTAGAGTACGACCACGACCACAGGCACACTGCACACATGGAGATGGAGATAATGTCATTTCTATGGCAAAAGACATCACTAAACACTGGGCTGGAATCTCCTATCTGCCGTATGAACTATTCTGGACAGAACACAGAACAAATTCAGGCAAGCGTCCACATTTCAGGTCAATTGTTCTTGCCGAAAAATAGGGTCAATGCGGAAAATGTTAAAAGGGAAAGATTACAATCCTGATTCCAGGCTGAATACATGAGTGATTCTTTCTGCCCCATCACATCGCATTTGGAAAACTGAATTCCGGATAATTTGTTGGGTTACAGAGGTGCAGACAGGGATTAAAAGTCCGAATTGATTTGCGTGTCTCACGTTTTGAGCTTCTTACCACTAAAACATTTAAACCAAGTTAATTAAATGGATGGTTGAGAAGTTGAGATTGTTTTAATGGCGGATGTGCAAAGCGCAATCTCAACTCAAGCCACAGAAGCGGCAAGGCAACGAAGCAAGATAGATTCTGTCACAGTCAGAGCTCAGAGCTTTAAGCATCAGATGCAGGGATGGTGTTGCCAAATATAAAAGGTTGGAGTCTTTTCAGAGGGCGTGATGATTAGGGGTGCAAGGACGGATATGCCATTATTAGAAGGATTGCAGGACAGATATGTCTTTCTGACCTCCCTTCCTAACTAGTACTCGCTACTCAGTACTCAAGTCCCTCGTCCCTCGTCCCTCGTCCCTCCCCACCTTCACCCTTGGCTCAACTCGATCGACTCAATGGCTAAATCAGTAAATCCCAAACTGACCTGTTCATGGGCCGGGCTCGGGGCCAAATAGCTAACGGCTTTGGCCCCCCTTTTCTCTCTTTCCTTTACTCCCAACCCAAGAGTCCAAATCGAAAGCAACACCAACACAGTGGCCATGTCGTGTCACAGCAAAGGGGGACGATAGACATAGACCCTGGCTCTCTCTCGTTTGCGATTGCGTTGACGACGGGATCACGACTGCCCAGGAGAATGTCTTTTAGGCCCGAACTCTGACACGCCGAAAGCGACGCGTGGCTATTTTTATGGTGGTCCCCAATCTTTCTCTCTATCTCCCCCTCTTTTTTCTCTACTATCTGCCCTTTTTTTGGCGCAATTTTTTATTTGTTATAAAATTATTAAAAAAAAAAAAGAAAAGGGTGGGGGTGGGGAATGCGGAATGCCGGACTGGGGACAGGAGGAGACTGGGGAGTGGGGAATGGTGAGGCGCATGTTCAAAAGACCTCTGGGGAGTTTTCACGCGTATGGGGCCACACGAGTGGTCCCACTTCTGTGGACCATAACATGTGAAGGCTCCCGTCCCACGGAAGCCAAAGTCTTATTGGACACGTGTTCAGCAACGGTTGATCCAAGGAATAACAAAATTTTCTTTATAGAAGCGCGAATGCCGGAGCTTGTGTTGTGTTGTGCCACCTCTCTTTTTCTCTTTTTCTCTTTACCCTTTTTTGTGTTATCTATCTCTCCTCTGATCCTCTCCTCCGGTGGCCACCCACTATCGCCGTCGTTGACACGAACCCTAATAATTGAAGCATCGGCTGATTTTTGGCTTCAGGACCTTTGTCTTCTCCGTTCCACCTAAAGTTGACAAAGCAATATCTGCATATGGTGCAGGAAACGCGTTTTCCACAGATAAAATCCTGAATTCAGAAATCATTGTTGCCAAAAAAGAAAGAAATGTTACCGGAGAAGGCAACAACTCATCAAAAGTTCCTCCATTTGAAGAACAAAAATTGTTGGTTGATTGATTGTTTCTTTTAGGTTGGTTGCAATCCAACTCCTCCTGAGTCCTGAGTCCTGAGTCCTGATCCCCCCCTGGGTTAATTCGATTAAAGGAAGTAAAGTTGTTTTCAGAACCCGTCCCCCAAGCATAGAAAGAAAAGCAAAATGCGCCTGTGCTGTGCAAATCCCAGTCGCTTTTGTAACGGATCAACCACTGTCTGCCATTCCAACCAAATCCCAGTGCAAATTCTAGACATTGCTTTCTAGGGCTACGACGTGTGAACCGAAACTTGGGGTTACTGACTACAAAATGGTTGCATTATTGGTAGGTGAAGAAGGATTTAATTGGAAGAGCCAAACCAAAGCTGTTTGCTGGAACGTACCATCATCTAAATGTCTATCCCCATTGTAAACGCAGCGACCCTCCCGAGTCCTGCTCGCTCAATGCGCATTACCCATGAGTCCTCGATTCGAATCATGGACAATTTGTTTAATTGTTGTTGTTTACCCAAATCCAAATTGGACGAATCTACCACCACTCACTTTGGTCTGCCATTGCCCACTTTGACTGACGGTGCTGGCTGGCATCCGAGCGACCTGGTTGGTGGTGGTGTACAGTG
>NW_010729121.1:2052275-2075418 GCF_000365185.1 Nelumbo nucifera | reverse complement strand
ACGATGCGAGCCCAATCGCAACCTGACGCACCAACTCCTCACTCCTCAAGACTATTCTTGTCAATTGAAGAATATATATATATATTTTTTTTGTAAGCAACGAGTCTATGCAACTCCAAATTGACGAAAAGACCCTTACTCTATTATAGTAGTTGATTTGTTTAGAGTAAAAACAAATAAAAAGTGCAAGCGATAAGCCCCTATCCTGTCCCTCCACCTAAAACTAAAAAAGAAAGCCAGGGCACAAAGATGAAAGACAACCGCTCACACTTCACCATCTCTTTCTCTCTCATCGGTCCTACCCCCTACTCACTCACTTTCCCATCATCATCATCATCTCATCTCATGTATGCATGTAATACATGCAGCATGCATGATGTTTATGTATATGCATGTATGATGATGATGGTATACGGAGATGCGATCATGACGAAGCCGCTGATGTTATAAAGCTTCTGTCTAGAAATAAGGAGAAACCGAGGCGCATGCAAAACCCTCATAATTCTGTCCTCTCTGACCCACGCAACCTATCCCATGCCTGGTGTTTTTTTAAGTTTCGGATTCCAACATTACGCATGAACCCTCTCCCTTCCCCCATGCCTTTACTTTTCTTTTAATTTACCACCTCCGCCATCGCCTTGTCTGGCATTCTGATTGTCTGGTTGATTGGGTATTTTGGGGATGATATTACGAGTAGGCAATTCGGCGATTCGGCTCCACTCGAACTCGATGCATTTAATGCAATTACCTTGATTTCCCGGGGGCAGTTTATTAACGACGAAGGTCATTTTCGTCCAATAATACCGTTTATAAGGTCTGCTCCATTTTTTTTTCTTGCACAGCGGAGAGAGCTAAGCCGAAGTTGTCGAACCACTGTAAGCAAACAGCAAGAGATGAAGGTGAGGGTTTCTGTCTAATATCTTTGGTTCTGTCCATGCTTTTCCTGCTGAAATTCCGAAGGAAAAGGAGAGATAGAGCTTTAGGGAATCGCCATGGCTGAAATCTTTTATTAAGTCATGAATTTTCAGTTCGTTTCAGCAGGGAGGTCCAACACATAAAATCGGTCTTCCTAGTATTTATTCCTTGGCTGTTGTATTATTGTGCAGGGAAAGCCTTCCTTTTCGTATTTTTAGGTCCTAGGAATTTAGGATGTTTCAAAGATTAGGAACCATATACTGAAGTCGACGGAGGAACCCCTCGAAAAGATGAAGATCGCTTCTGCGGGTTCCCTCTCTTAGAAGAGTGTGAACAAGATCGTGAAACCGCTCGTACGAGCAAGGTTCCGTCGTTGATGCTGCTTTCGTGTCTGTTCTTTCTGTTTGCCTGAAGGAACAACGAAAGGAAGCTCGGATCTTGAGAAATCTCTGGTTCCAATTCTTATTTGAAGTTTTAAATGTCAAGAAAGTAGCGTTTCTGAACGCATTCTGCGGGGACAACCAAGTTCAGCTCGGTTCTGGGGTCACGAAGGGAATCGGAGCATCGACGCATTCGAATTGTGTCGACCCGTCGGAAAAGAACTAACTTCGATCTCGAGGAATATCTGGTGTGAAAGTTCCTCCACTTCCCTCTTCCCTCTTGTTTATTTTGATTTTCTCGTTAGCTTCGGAAGACGGGAAGGAAAAAAAAGATATTAGACGGAATGCTTTTTTCGACTTTGTTCTAACGAGGTTTAAAAGAGGAAGAGGATAGCGTATTATACAGTTTCGGGCTTGAGCGGTTGAGCCTGCGAGTCTCAACTTCTTCGGTGGATATAAAAGCCTCAGAGCCTAACACGGTTGTGAGAGGCTGGAGAGGAGTTCGTTTGAGGTGGTTTACCGCTCCGATCTCGAAAGATCTATGTTTTCTTGTGTTCACCGCTGCCTCATAGTGAAGAAAGAAGGACAACGACGTTTTAGTTTGGGGAACACCAACTGTATTTCTTATTTATTTTTGTTTCCCTTCGCCCGAGCGCTTCGAGATTGTTAGAGAAGAAGACTTGGAAGTTAGAGACTCTTTGAAGCATTTCCTTCTTCAATGTTTCCTTTGACTTCTGGAGGAGAGGTAAGTATTAAGCCGAGTGAGAACTTTGTATCAATGCCAGAGGAGCTTAAACTGCCAACCCCACCTCTTGCTTGCTGATTATTTGAATCTTGAGAGCGGTCGAGAATTGCTTCTTGTGATCTCAGAGTCTCAATTCTTGCTAGTCGAGCACCTCAAACTAGTGGTTTGCTTCTGCTATTTTATCATCTTTAATTGTGAAGTTATGATGGCTGTTACGGCGTCCTGCAAGGATGGTAAAGGTGGAATGGAAAATGGAAAGTATGTCCGTTACACACCTGAGCAGGTCGAAGCGCTTGAAAGGCTCTATCATGAATGTCCAAAACCTAGTTCCATTCGTCGGCAACAGCTGATCCGAGAGTGCCCGATTCTCTCCAACATTGAGCCTAAGCAGATAAAAGTCTGGTTCCAGAATCGAAGGTATTATGAATTCTGCTTCTGAATTTTATGTCCATTACCAATTTATTAGTTTACATATAATACAAACTGTTTTTCTTCTTCAGATGTAGAGAGAAGCAAAGAAAGGAGGCTTCGCGCCTCCAAGCTGTAAATAGGAAGCTGACGGCTATGAACAAGCTCTTAATGGAGGAGAACGACAGGTTGCAGAAGCAGGTTTCGCAGCTGGTGTATGAGAATGGTTACTTCCGCCAACAGACTCAGAGTGTAAGGAGTTGTATTGTTATACTTTCTTCTTTGTTTTTTGGTACTTGTTGTTCTTCATTCTATTTTAACGTTTATTAATTTGTAGCTTGTGAGCATGTTAAATTCATCCTTGTTTCCTGAAGTTGGGTTTTGAGTTTGATTTTTTGTCTTGCAGACGGCCCTTGCCACCACGGATACGAGTTGTGAATCAGTGGTGACCAGCGGCCAACACCATTTAACGCCTCAGCATCCGCCAAGGGACGCTAGTCCTGCAGGGTTAGTGAAATACTGTAAATTTTGATAGGTCCTCTATTCTCGTGCTTTGTGACGACCTTGTTGTTGTGTGGCTTCTAAGGTTTTGTTTGTATTTTCCCTAGACTTTTGTCCATTGCGGAGGAGACATTAACAGAGTTTCTTTCGAAGGCCACTGGAACTGCCGTGGAGTGGGTCCAAATGCCTGGGATGAAGGTTGCCTCTCTCTCTCTCTCTCTCTCTCTCTCTCTCTCTTTCTTGTCTATTTGTCAATGTGCCAATACTCAATTCTCCCTATTGGATAACAAACATAGTTTTAAAATGAACGTAGCTTCCCTATGCTTTTTGGTGTTTTACATAATACGTCTTCAAATTTTTGAAAAATCTAGGTGCTCTTAACTTCTTCTGGCATACACGATCACTTAAATATCTTGTTCCTTGCTAATTGTTTTTGTTTTTCTGTGCAGCCTGGTCCGGATTCCATTGGAATCGTTGCTATTTCTCATGGTTGCACTGGTGTGGCAGCACGAGCCTGTGGCCTGGTGGGCCTTGAGCCTACCAGGGTGAGTTCTTTTTTCAACATTGTATTTTTTCATTTATTCCTCAATTGTTGCAATTCTCCTTAATTGTCAGTGGTTTTACTAATGAGAACGGTTTAATTCAATATGCTCCTTCAGGTTGCAGAAATCCTCAAAGATCGGCCTTCATGGTTCCGTGATTGCCGAGCTGTGGATGTCCTCAATGTGCTGCCCACTGGAAATGGTGGAACCATTGAGCTGCTCTATATGCAGGTAGGTGTTAATTGTTGGTGTAATACTCAAACACATGCATATGTTTCTTAGTTATGGTCCGTATCATAAACTTATGTTAACTTATTTGTTTTTCATTTGGTTTAGCTGTATGCACCAACAACTTTGGCTCCTGCTCGTGACTTCTGGTTGTTGCGCTACACTTCTGTTTTGGAGGATGGTAGTCTTGTGGTATGTAGCTCCTGGATGGCCTTCATTGGGATTGCAAAAAAAACCTGCAACCTTATAGCAGCATGTCTTCACTTTCTGTTTTCTCTTTCTGATTCTTTTTTTTTTGGAGCTATTCTGATGATTACATATGTACTATGAAATGGTCAGGTCTGTGAAAGATCACTTAGCAACACTCAGGGTGGTCCAAGCATGCCTACAGTGCAAAATTTTGTGAGGGGAGAAATGCTACCAAGTGGGTATTTGATAAGACCATGTGAAGGGGGTGGATCAATAATACATATTGTTGATCATATGGATTTAGAGGTACATGAATTATCTGCTGTATTTTTGCTACAAGTTTTGTGATTGTGTTTTTCCCTTTTTGGGTTAAGAGATATGTATGTTCTACGAGTTAGCTGTTCATTACTTAGAATTTCATTTTGCGAACCAGCCATGGAGTGTACCTGAAGTGTTGCGCCCACTTTATGAATCATCAACTGTGCTTGCTCAAAAGACAACAATGGCGGTATGCCTATCACTTCCATTGTTTTTTTTTAATCTTTATATAGGTTCAGTAACTGGACTGAAAAAACCAATTACTGGACATGTTGATTTGAAAAATCAAATTTGACCGTCCATTGTAACTTTTTTTTTCTCCTAAAAGGAACAAGTCACATCCTAATAGAGCAAATTTTTTCCGTTATCCAAAATTGCTAGGCAATGTTTGGTTAAGATGGTAGGTAGAGGTGGTAACGACTCAATATTAATATTTTATGTTTCTATTATTTTTTGCTGTTTCTATTAGGCTTTACGCCACCTGAGGCAAATTGCTCAAGAAGTTTCTCAGTCAACTGTCACTGGTTGGGGTAGAAGGCCAGCAGCTCTACGAGCGCTTAGCCAGAGACTTAGCAGGT
Organism: Nelumbo nucifera; assembly: GCF_000365185.1. The sequence continues at coordinate 2,070,614 of NW_010729121.1, read as the reverse complement.
CTGTATACTTAAATTAACTTTAAGATCAGCTAATTGTACTGGTTTGCAAATGTTTCAATATTATAAACTTGATAAAATTTGTTTTGCAGGGGTTTCAACGAAGCTCTTAATGGTTTTACTGATGAGGGATGGTCCATGATGGGAAATGATGGCATGGATGATGTAACCATCCTTGTAAACTCCTCGCCTAGCAAAGTAATGGGTGTCAACCTTACCTTTGGTAGTGGATTTCCAGCTATGAACAATTCTGTCCTATGTGCAAAGGCATCCATGCTCTTACAGGTCAGAATTGTGGCTATTTACACTTTTGCTGTATTTGTTTGTGAACTTTTTTTGGGGTGATAATAACATTGGGTGGTTTGCATGCATATTTTTGGCAATTCTGCTGGATTAAACATAAATTTTTATTAATTATTAAATTTTGTTTATATGGTATCGACCTAGGAAGTTTGTTATTCTTTATTGGGTGTTAATTCTTGATAGATATTTCTGCTTTTTTCCCCTGGCTTATGGTTTCGTTTTTATTAAAAATACACAACTTAAATTGTATTTCATGATGTTTTAATATTTTACATTTGATTTAAATAAATGCTTAAGTGTACTCTTTATTGTTTTCCTATTTCAATTATATTTACTTTTGGTAGATATTCAATGCATAGTTTGAATCTCTTCCACTTTCAAGATTTTCTTCCCATTGTTACCATTGTTTAAGTGGGTCCCACCTTTGTAAGTAAATCCTGAGCATTCTACTTGAAATGCAGCTACTATTGGATGGAAAACCTTTAGTGAAAAGTTGAATGAAGAAACTTTAGGCTCAGTTTGGGAAGAGTGCAAATACAAGGTTTAAAAATACTGGATACAAGGTTATGCACTCAACATTTTTGTTTTTGCAGTCTGCCCAAATGGAGCCTTTGGTACTGATAAAGCAATTGGAAAACCTCTTCTCCCATTTTTTCTGCTTGAAACCAAAACTGGGTTTGCAATTTTAATATTTAAAGCATAAGCATAACCCATTGGAATATTTGAAAAATACAAGGACAATCCTGGGGAGTTGATATTCCAATGGAAAATGCATAACCCATTGGAATATTTGAAAAATACAAGGACAATCCTGGGGAGTTGATATTCCAATGGAAAATTCATTTGATTTGTTAAGCAATTGGAAAACCTCTTCTCCCATTTTTTCTGCTTGAACCAAAACTGGGTTTGCAATTTTAATATTTAAAGCATAAGCATAACCCATTGGAATATTTGAAAAATATAAGGACAATCCTGGGAAGTTGATATTCCAATGGAAAATTCACTTGATTTGTTCTGCTTGTCCTTCATTGTTTCATTGCAGAATGTGCCTCCCGCGATACTTCTCAGATTCCTGCGAGAGCACCGATCAGAATGGGCTGACAGTAATATTGATGCTTATTCAGCTGCTTCACTGAAAGCTGGCCCTTGTAGCTTACCAGGATCTCGTCTTGGAAGTTTTGGTGGCCAGGTTATTCTTCCATTGGCTCACACAATTGAGCATGAAGAGGCAAGTAATTTGCTTTGTCAGGATACTGTACACTAACACCTGTTTTTTTAATGATTTTGATGTTACCTTGTATTAAATGTTGTTTTCCCAATGCAGTCTCCTGATTATTGTCAGGATTCTGTACACTAACAGCCATTTTCTTTGTCAGGATACTGTACATTAACACCTGTTTTTACTGATTTTGATGTTACCTTGTATTCAATATTGTTTTCCCAATGCAGTCTCTTGATTGTTGTGCATCTGACGTTATTGTTCTTGTTGTGTGCAGTTCTTGGAGGTAATTAAATTGGAAAGTATTGGACATTGTCAGGAGGATCCAATGATGCCGAGAGACATGTTTCTTTTGCAAGTAAGCATTCTTTACTCTCCTTTTAATTCATGTGAATCTCTCATCTAAGAACCACTGGAGAAAAGCAACCAAAAATACTTCGGAAGAAACTGCTCATAGTTTTGCAACCATAAAATATAAAGGAATGTGAAGAACTATGAAACCACAATGTAAAGAAAATCTGAGTTTTATGTGTGTGTTTGAGGGAGAGAAAGCTTCTTTGTTATTTGGCTAATTGCATTAAAGTAACTTTTTTCTTGTTATCAGTTTAAAACTGATTCTTTCATTTTTGCATTATTACTGCTGCAGCTATGCAGTGGTGTTGATGAGAATGCTGTTGGCACTTGCGCTGAACTCATTTTTGCTCCCATTGATGCCTCTTTTGCTGATGATGCGCCCCTTCTACCTTCTGGTTTCCGGATTATTCCTCTTGACACAGGGGTGGTATGTCTTTAAGTAACTGGCTTATGACAGCCTTTTTTTCCCATTTAACTTCTTCAAGCATATATGCAATCAGAACATTTTGATCATTAAAATTAGATGAGTTGTCTCTTGTATGCTTTTATTATGGAATTAGAGACATTATGTCATCTTTCTATGACTGTCCCTTTTTTGAGTTTGAATTGCATTTGTCAACACCATGCAGGATGCTTCAAGTCCAAATCGCACACTAGACCTTGCTTCTGCTCTTGAGGTTGGGACTGCTGGTAATCGAATATCTGGTGATTATTCTGGCAACACTGGAAACATGAGATCTGTGATGACAATAGCATTTCAATTTGCATTTGAGAGTCACTTGCAAGAAAATGTAGCATCCATGGCTCGACAATATGTTCGCAGCATTATATCTTCTGTTCAGAGAGTGGCTCTGGCACTTTCACCTTCTCGTCTAAGTTCTCATTCTGGGCTTCGGCCTCCACCAGGCACTCCTGAAGCACACACCCTTGCTCGTTGGATCTGCCATAGCTATAGGTCTGTTACATGAACTCATCATCATCAAAACATCCATAGTTGCAGTTGTTGGCATGTCTGCATTATGCTCAAATCGGAAATTGCTTTCATTTCTTGTTGTATTCAGTCATGTAAATCGATTGTCTACACTGTTGACAGGAACTTTTTGGGTGTGGAACTACTAAAACCCAGCAGTGAAGGAAGTGAATCCATTCTTAAAACTCTTTGGCATCACCAGGATGCTATCATGTGTTGCTCTTTGAAGGTGAGTGCTTGAATCTCTATTTCTCCACTTCAACATAGTTGTCTAAGAATAATTTCATTTGTTCTGTGACTACAGTAATTTCTTTCTTGTACATCATTGTTTTTGACTATTCAATTTTCATACAAGTTTGGTTGCCTTATAGACATGATCTTGCGTGTATTGAGATTTATTGTCTGCTCTGATTTGAGAGATGGATCTCTTTGCACTCGGTAACAATGATGTGCTTTATTGCATTTCAAAAGACAAGTTTTCACCCTGTCTCCCCCCACCCTGAGAAAAGGTTTTGTGGATGCATTTTGGACTGAAGGTGTAGCATAAAGATTAATGTCATAAGGATGATATAACTACTGATGAGCTTGAAAGATTAGATATATATAGAAAAGATGACCAAATTGAAGATATAAACATGAGCATAGTTTTCAAGGTGCCAAGGTGAGGGTAGGCAACAGGGGGTGCCTTGTCGCCTAGGCGATGAATTTTTTCAAGTAAAACTCATGTATCCTACAGTAGTTTCCTAGGTTCCATAACAAAAGGAATTAGTATATAAACATGAAAAATGGATATTTTAGTTTAGTAATGTCTGTTTTATAATTATAATCTCAAAAAATTAAGAATATAAAAGCATTTTATAACACAATTTACAAAACTACTTAGCGATTAATTTGGCACAGGTTGTCTTATGGCTCAACTCCACTGGAATATGCTACTTAGAATTCTCACACAAATTTTGAAATATGATTGTGGCATTTATAAATATTATAACAAGATGTTACAAATTATAGGACTGCAATTCTCAAACGAAGTCTTCAAATAGAAGAAATTAAATAGGTTCCTAACTGCCAAGTAAAAGGACATTTACAAGCTAGCAGTTTTACTAAATTAGGGCCTTAACATAGAGCACCCCAAATCACTGTTGCATGGACACAGGAATCAGAATCTAATTTGTGATGACTCGAGTCAGCAAGATGAAAAAACAAGGAGTCATAAACATGTCTAGAGACAAGTACAAACTATTGAACACCATATTTTCTTGACTTTTAACATTATAAACCTATAGAATTTTTAAAAGGTTGTCTTTGTCACTTAATACCCTTTCATAGGGAAAATGGCAATCAATTTGTGCAATTACTTTTCATTTATGTCAAATAAGCAAGGGAGAAAAAAAAATCACATAAAAGTGTCACTCAAGAATCTCGGGAAGGTTAGAGTCTAATGTGTTTCTTACGCAGACACTTCATCCATTTGTGACGAGTGATCTATGTTTTCTAACTCTTGTACCCTTTTTAATTTCTACAATCTCATATTACAAATATAGAATTGCAGTATATCAAGCAATCTATTTTAGGAGGAATATGTAATATGTGTAGGAAATATCACACAGCTGGTATCTAATTATTTAGAAGAAATGAAGAATGCATCATGGAAGCAGACTAAAAAATATGGTGTCTCAAGTAGAACATGAAAGAAAATGTGCAATGTGAATTGAGGTGTGACACCTGATATGCGTTCTAGAATGTAAGGTTTACTTGAAAAGTGCCTGGGAGATAGTCAACACGGTAAGGATGTATTGCCACTGTGCTGAGTTGCTGTTGTTAAGTTGTACTGTGGGAAATGTTGGACAAAGGATCAGACACCATAATGCAATAAAGAAATAAAAGCATGAAAACATGGTTTTTGTGGCTCAGCTGTGTGCCTATGTCCATTACTAAATTCTTCAAAATTACAGTTAGGTGTGCGATGTAGATGATCTAGTTCGTAATCCTAAATGTTTGATGAAACTTTTCTCTTACCCTAGGAAATACCTAAAATGAGGTTTCCACTTGAACTGGAAGCCATATGAGATGGCTTTTGAAGTTCTATGTTCAGGAGTCCATGATAGAATTTGATGCACAAGCACGATAAATCAAACATTGTAAACTTACAAAAGTGACAAATGTGCATGCGATTTTCAGCATCTGTCCTCATGAAATCTTCTGGAGCATAAAATGGCTAGACAAAGTCTGGGAAGCTCTGAGATTCCATAATATTGCTTTTGCCAGTAAGGAATTCCACAAATCTGCAATATTAGCATGGATTTAAATGACTATATATGGGAATCGGAAATTTATCAAATATATAAGGGTATATATTGGTAAATAGGAAATCAAGAGTAATGCAAAACATGGATGATCTTGGTCCTCTTTTATTCCATTGCTTCTGCTCTCGAATGTAAAGACAGTATTTTGGTTAGCCATTGTTAGAATGTAAAGATGCATCACTAGATGTTTCAGAGTTTCAAATCTGCCATTGTTTATAACTGTGCTCTTTTTTTCTCTATTACCTTGACATTAAAGTTTATTTTATGATGTAATTTTTGCATTTTTTGTAGGCACTGCCAGTTTTTACCTTTGCAAATCAGGTAGGTCTGGACATGCTCGAGACAACCTTAGTTGCATTGCAAGACATTACTCTGGAGAAGATATTTGATGATCATGGACGAAAGACGCTCTGCTCAGAGTTCCCACAGATAATGCAGCAGGTTTTGTACTGCCCTTTGAACACTAAGCTTATTATTTTTTCTGTTGTTGTTCTTGAAGGGATTGTTTTAGAATTACATGTAGTTAGATGTTTCATTTTTCTTTGGACTTGGTTTGGTAAGAGTACAAATACACATATCTACAGTGCAAATACATACAAAATCGTACAAAATACAAGGTTTTGCAGTCTACATATTTGTATTTATACTCTTTCCAAACTGAGCCTTAATATAGTTTAACAGCATAAGTTCATCATATAAAGGATTCATTGCTGGGATTTTATTAAGAAGCTAAAAAAGACTTTCTTCTTGAAATCCTTAGTCAATCTCACTTTGTTCTTGAGGACCCTATTTTAGAGAAGTGCGTCCAGATGCTGCTGAAAACCAGTATGAAGTGACTTTGAATTCCCTTTACTACCAAGAGGGGATATATTTCATCATCACCAACTTGAACCAAATGGCTTGGTTTTTCTGATGCATTATTTGGTGTTCTTTAATGTTGTGGAATCTTCTTATTTCACTTTATTATCTTTTTTTTTTTTCATCTTCACCAACTTGAACCAAATGCCTTCTTTTTTCTGATGCATTTTTGGCGTTCTTTAATGTTGTGGAATCTTCTTGTTTCACTTTATTATTATTATTATTTTTGCAAACTAGACCTTCCCAATTTCCTACTTTTTTTTCTTACAAAATAGGATATTTCTAATTTTTTAACTTGTCTTTTGTTATTTCCTCGATTGCTCAACATCCTATGCTTCTTCATAGGATGTTTTATTACTTCTTTTGGAAATTCGTCAATAATGTTCATGGTATTGGTTGGTAATTTGAGTCTTACAAGGCACATTTCTCCTTGCATCTCCAATTCTGTGTACCTCCACTTCAATCTCTTTTTGTGGTTATCTCAGATCAACAAGCCATAACAACCAACCATTTGGGGTTTACACATCCTGCCCCACGTGTCATCAGTGCACAAAATCCCAGAGCAATATCTTCTGTCAAATTGTCGCCTTTAGATAATTCTTCAGTCCTTGCTACTTCCATACTGTTCTGTTTGGACTATGGCCCACCAACTGGATAACTTGGGTCAAATATATTATTGCATTTTTCTGTAGTGGTTGACCTTATGTGTGGTAGAGAATAATATATAGAATTCAAGTAAATGTGGGCAATCTATTTTCTCAGCATAGTTGTTCACTGTTCTATTCTATTTCGATTCATTGCAGGGGTTTGCATGCCTCCAAGGTGGTATTTGCCTATCAAGCATGGGCAGGCCAGTCTCCTACGAAAGAGCCGTAGCCTGGAAGGTGTTGAATGAAGAGGAAAACGCTCACTGCATATGCTTTTTGTTTGTTAACTGGTCTTTTGTCTGAGGTTCAACGTCCCAATCAGAGCATCGGACAGGAAGAACGAGTAAAAGAAAACAGAACTTCTTTTACTTTTCCTTTTGTTATCATCTCTCCCGCTTTTCCTTTCTGGAATGGAGACACTGGAATGCCTCGGTAATGTTTAGTGAACCTCGGAGGTTAATTCTGGGCCCTACTTTTGTTATCATAGATTTTGAGATTGTGCTTGAATCTATTGGGTCATGTGCCTCTCTGCTTCGCTGCCTGTTCTGTGACTCGAGGTTCATCTGGGTGAAACCCGGATGGTTAGACATACGTATATGCTCACTCGTTGGCCAAATTCTGTGATGTGGCAATCTCTCTCCTGCTTTGAGTGCGCTATAGTGTTTGCTGATTCCCGGGCCAAACCTCTCCCATATTCCTGTCATCTTTTGTAGCCCAACATTTCATTTGCGAGGTCATATATCTGAGCAGCTACATTAAAAGTTCAATCTGGTTGGATGAATGGAGCTTACGTGAAATGGAGGGATTGGAACAACAATGGGAGATTCCTAGAGGTTGGCTTACTCCAGCAACCCAACGGATTGAACATTCATATTGTACCTTTCTGGTACTTGGGCTGTGCTTTGTTATCTGGGTTGCATAGCCGTAGGGTTCCCGTATACAAGTTGTCCATGCACGATTGTCACAAGTTCTTTGATCAATCCAAACTTGGGTCGATGCTTTTACATTTCAGACGTAATTCCATATTTTCATTTTCAACCGACGTTTACTGGACTAGGAAATATCTAGTGTATTTATAACGTTGAAGATATAGTTTTCAGTTCTCACAAGATTGTGTTAGACACTTGACACCGTTCTTAAATCTTTTCACTTTTTTTCCAACCTTTGAGGCACGGGATCACTTATTTCCCTTAACATTTTGGATATAAATATAATTCCAAGGTTTAATATCACTTGATTTCATCATTAATAAAGTTTCTCCTTTCGCCATAAAAACGTCGCCGACCTCCCCGAGTCTTGAAGAATGTTTTTGACCTCTAGTCCTCTACCATCTTGGTCTGAGGTGAAATCCGTTACGCCTGATGGTATTTGGCTTTTGGGTTAAAACCCAAACCAGGCAGGCCCTTTGCCATGTATTTAGGTTTCCACCTTAACGTTTTTTCGTCCAGTTGAAGGTGGTGTCGCATCGATACATCTAGGGCTGGTGTTTAGCTTTCATTCCATTGTGCAGTGATAAAGCATGAATAACTCGAGGTCGTGGTTCGTTCCAGGCTTCGGATTCCTTGGCTGGAGCCTGGATCCATGGCGCATGATGGGGTCCCTTTCAGTCGAGTGAGAGGTGATCCAAGCCTCACGGGTGCAAAGCTAAAACTTCGTTGAGTATTGCCAAATGCTAACCCCAATCACAGAACGCTTGGCAGGATAGTTATTTTGTCATATTGGGGCAAGGGCCTGGCCAGGCAGGGCCCTGATGGGAACTAAACCAGAGTTGAGATCATTACGTTGCAGAATTCAAAGTTCAGATGGCAGAACAGACCGACACTGTGGAATCTACCCGCTCCAGACCTTGCATTCCGCGCTGGCACGGACGTTAATTGATGGGCATAGTCTTGTAATAGCACCTCCTGGCTCCGGCAGCGTGCTTGGCAGCTGGTGTTTTGTGTTCTAGCTCAGGTGTTCTTTGTTGAGATGCGTGGTAACCAGTGGCAATGGCATTGATGCTTGCCGAGCTGGTTCCCTCGTTTAATCTTAAACAGGAAAAGGAAAATTGCCAATCCCATGGAAGAGAAATTAGGGTTATATAGCAGTCTCTTCTCTCTTGTGTGGTTGTTAATTTTTGCCAAGAGGATCTTGTAACATTCATTTGTAACACTCTGGAATAATATATATCTCAAGTGAAAAGTAGGGGTCAGGATCAGGTTCAGACCAACCAAGAACTAACCGTGCATCGTAATCATCTCATTTTAATGTAAGCGATAAATCTAATTATAGTTCTTAAAAGGGTGTTAACTTGGTAGAATCTCAAACTAGCAACAACAAAGAAAAGTGGGTAGTTGATTTCAGTAATGGCTTAGCATCATTTCTAGTCCTGTGGTAGTATAGAGTTTTGAATGGTTGTTCCGTGGACAGTCTGTCCTAAGCTAGGACTCCTTAGTCCTTACCATGATGCATTTGCATTATAGACCAGTCCCAGAAAGGATACATCCATTGAATGATTCATCAGAGAATTTAATTCCATCACCATTACTCTATATGACTCAAGGCATATTGTACCAGTGCCTTCATATACAGCTCAAAAGCCCATAACACAGTCAGAACGTTTACTTAATTAACATGATTTCTTAGACCTTTAATTAATCTAAGTTCTTCATTGCCCAGATACTCAAAGATACCTGGGGAAATTTAGTTTCAGTGGTGCAAAAGGCAAATGCAAGATACCCGTGAGGTTAGGTGAGGGAAGGGATCTTGAAAGCCGACACCACAAAACCTATAATATATTATTGTGAAAGAGAAAAATCATAGTTCTACTTCTACCAAATTCATGAATAATAGGGAAAAATGTTAAGTTTGACTCTCAGAAGTTGTAGTTATTAACATGCCCGTAGAAAAGAAATGCTTTTGCAGTAATACTCGCATGTTTTATAATTGTCCCTCTATTTCTGTTAGCCTTGTCTTTGTACCATAATTACTTCACTTTGTACCCTTTGCATGAAAATTCAAATTTACGGTCCTTGATTAAGCATTGGAAATATATGGGTAAAATCTTCTCAATTAATTGCTACATCTAGAGTTCCAATTAGTATAATAGTACTGCCTTTTGTTTCCTTCTGTTACAGCAGAAGTTATTGGATCAATCACCCTCTATCAATTTCAATTTAAGCTTGTCCATCCCGATCAGGGAATGTATGTGTAGTCAAATTCAAATATAACTCTATGTGGTTATAGCAATTCAAACATTCACTTTGACCCCCAGCATATGTTGACACTTAAGTCACTTCATGAAGAATAACCAGTAATCCCAAGCTAATATGTTCTTTGTTTTCACTTCAGTGGTAGACACAGCTCACAAGTTGGTGTCTTTGGCAGCCTACCATTGGATAGAATGTTTCTAAATTTGGACCGGAATTTTGTAACTGGCTAACAAATGAACAAAATATATAAAAGTTGTTTAGGCTGAACTAGGAACAGTGCCAAATAGTGAAAGTCACAATAGTAGGTAGTGAGATAATGAACTGGATCGGTGATGAACCAACTGTCCCTAGTATATTTATATTAACGGCGTTGTGTATGTACAAGGAGTTTTCTCCTATCATGGAAACTTCAGGGATAAGAAGATAAGAATTACATGAGAGAGCTACATGATAAGAATTACATGAGAGAGCTATATGATAAAAGCTCCATGTGCATATCGATCAAGCACATGGAGCTTGTTATGTAGAGCTGTAAATTGTTCGCCACCAAGGGGCTTGGTGAGAATGTCAACAATCTGATCGTCGGAGGAGATGAACTGGACCCGAAGACGTCGAGTAAGCATCAAATCACGAAGAAAGTGGAAGTCAAGTTCGACATGGCGAGTATGTGCCTGAAATGCAGGATTGGCCGCGAGATAAGTGGCTTCGATTTTATCACACCAAATGGTGGGGGGTTCAGGGAGGATGATACCGAGATCCCAGAGAAGAGATGCTAGCCAAAGTACTTCGATGGCCACCATGGCACATGCTCAAAACTTAGACTCCGTGTTGGAGAATGTGACAGTGGCCTATTTACGAGAACTCCACGCAACCAAATTGTTCCCCAAGTAGATAGCAAAACCATCGGTGGAACAACGATCATCGGGACAGCCAAGCCATTCAGCATCTGATTACACTTGAAGTGCAGAGACAAAGCCTTGGAATAAACACAAGCCATGAGAGATGGTATGTTTGAGATAGCAGAGTATCCATTTAACTGCAACCCAATGCACCTGTGGGAGATTGTAAGAACTAAGAGACCTCACTGATGGCAAAAGAGATGCCAGGACGGGTGATAGCAACATAATGCAGGGCCCAACAATACTTCTGTATTTAGTAGGGTTAGAGAGAGGTTGGCTGTCAAATTTGGACAGCTTAGTGCTAGAAGCCATTGGAGAAGAAACCGACTTAGAAGTATCCATGTGAGTTCGGTGTAACAGATCACATATGTACCATTGTTGGCTTAGGGTGAGTCCATTAGAATGCCGGAGAAGTTCAATACCTAAAAAATAATTAATAGGACCAAGGTCCTTGAGAGAGAAATGACGTGATAAGTGCATGATGCACTCACAAATAGCCGCATTAGAGGATCCGACCATCAAGACATCATCAACGTAGACCAATAGATAGAGAGTCACGGAGCCAGAGGAATAAACAAAGAGAGTAGTGTCTATATTTGAAGTTCGCAAGCCCATTTTTAAAAGTTGATCCGTAAGGCTTGAATACCAAGCATGGGGAGCTTGTCGATATAAGGCTTTGTGGAGCTTGCATACATGGTTAGGCTTGGAGGGTCCTTGATGCCTTTTGGTTGTCAAACAAAAATATCTTCATGAAGCACACCATTCAGGAAGAGTAGAGTGTGGATCGTGACGGGTTTGACTACCGTGTTGAAGGTGGTGGTGAAGTCAACTCCAGGAACTTGCGTGAAGCCTTGAGCAACAAGGCAAGCCTTGTAACGGTCGATGGTAACATTAGGCCTGCGTTTGATTTATAAATCCATTTGGTGTCGACAACATTCATATCAGCAAAATGAGGTACAAGAGTCCAAGTGCCTTGTGAAATGAGTGCATTGTACCCTTTTGTCTATGGTGTCATGCCAATGAGCAGAGCGAGACGCTTCAGAATAGCAAGTAGGTCCGGTATTGTCATCATTTAATTGAGCAAGCAAGCTCTATGGCAATGGATACTTGGTTATGAGATGCAAGCGGGGGTCTGGGGGCAGTGCTGCATCCATAGAACGGGTCACCGTGGAATGATGTCGAGCAGGATGTTGTACAATTGGTGTGGCATCAAGAATATCTTTGAGATTCCTGGACAAATAATAAATTCTTGGATAGGTTTGGCACATGAAAAATATCATTTAGAGTAAAGTGATGAGAGGCAAAATTATTAGCAGATGAACCAACATGTCTAATCACCAAACCTGAGCCGTTATCAACTTTCACTTGATCGGACCCTCCATATTAAGATCGATTTTGGAGATTCTCAACGTCGGGTGCTATGTGATGAGTGGATCCGTGTACCAAGTTGGGTCAAATGAGGAAGTAGAACCACTGTTGTAGGCTATTGGTTCTGCTTCTTCATCCTTGAAGTTTAAATCATATCGACGGCAACGCTTGACTGTACCATGTTCTGGTTTGTTGCACAACTGATAAACCATTGGATTGTCGTGCCCCCTGCCTCTGTTATTGGTGCGTCTATCAGAGGGATCACACCCCTTGCCTCAGCCACGGTTGTTATTGGGAGTACTATACTGCTGATTATTACTGGAACCTTTCCCTTTGAGATTGGCGTCATTCACTGAGGGAGAATTGGAATCCACTACAGTGGTGTTTTGTTCCAACCAGCTTTCATGACCAAGAAGAATTCCTAACACATCATCAACATCAAGGTTCTCTAGATCGAACCTATTAGTAATAGCGGTAACAACGAATTCATATTCAGATCCAAGACTGGCGAGAATATAGAGAATCAAATCATTGGCATTGATAGGTCCAGCTACTGCAACAAGCTATCAACAATTGACCTAGCTTTTCTAACATACTCAGAAACAATCATACCTCCTTTCTTTAAACTCTGCAACTGTCTCCTATATCAGAGTAGCTTTGAATGAGAATAGTTTGCAAAAGACTTTGTGAGAGCATTCCACACTTTACAAGAGGAGCGATACCCAACAACTTGTGCAAAGGCACCCTCGGTTAGTGACGCAATAATCCATGAGAGCACAGGTTGGTCTTTCTCGAACCAGTCTGAGCATGCCAGATTCAGAATTCTAACCTCGTTCCCATTTGAGTCTGATATTTCTTTTGGAGGAGGGGAAATTGAGCCATCAACATAACCCATCGGCCGATTCTGTAAAGAACTGGGAGTAGCTGAGCTTTACAGAGCAGGTAGTTGTCATTGCTTAGCTTAATCGGGAGATAGTGTGCACCACTGATGTGGGAGGTGTTCGAACCCGAAGTGTGATCAGAGGTTGCCATTAGGGAGGTCATTGCTTTAATACCAATACCAACTGAAGGTCACAACAATAGGTAATGAGATAATGAACTGGATCAGTGATGAACCCACCGTCCCTAGTATATTTACATTAACATAATTGTATGTACAAGTTCTTGTATCATGAGAAATTGAGGGATAAAAAGATAAGAAGAGTTACATGATAAGATTTATATGAGAGAGTAGAGTTCTGGTGGGAAATTAATGTAACTAAGAGACAGGTGGAAGCTACTCTAATAAAAACAATGGTCTGAGCAGCTGAGTTAGGATCTCCAAACCCACTTCCTGTTGGGAATTGGAACAATGGAATCCGTTTATGATTATATACTCCCCTTATAACTGGCTCGTCAATAACAAGTTGTTGGCACGTCTCCATCCATCCTCATCCATGGGTTGCACTTGACGAAATACCCAACGAGACGTCCACCATAAGATGTACCAGAACATCACCATATCCTGAATCTATCATGTCCTACAGCTGCAAGGTCATATTTGATTAAGTTTCACTACAGAATTGAATCACTAACTTCAAGTCTCTTTCAGTCCGAGTCCTGCCAAAAGCTAAACTCTTTATCAAGCTTTGTTTGTTGGACATACAATAGAATTTGAGAGAGATGTTTTAACTGAACTCTCTCCCTATCCGTCAAATCTTCTCTGAACCCCACACTCCAGTTGGTGATGTAGAACCTCCATAGTCCATCCTATTTAAGTGTAAAGTTCAACTTGATCATTCCCACCTATTCCACTGGTGATCCATCTTTCAATTTCAATCAAAGCCCAGGTCGCGCTGTCGTTCATGGTATGAAATCTCATGTCATTCCTGTCCATGAGGTCAGTTTGGAAACAGTACAAATACACACTAAATAATATAAAATACAAGACTTTGCACTACTAAGCCTAAGTGTATAGTACATGCATACAAAAAATGACACTTAGAGTTTTATCTCTCTGCTTGCCTTACAGATGTTTACACATACAAAATGTCTTCATAGGAAAATAGGAATTTTCTTTATCTATCTTCATCTAATCTGATCGTCTTATCGAAGCTATATGGGGTTGGTTACCGCCATTCTGTTTAAGTGTTATATTCATCTTTAAATTGTAGATGCTTAAATCATTTCTAATTACTTCTCTCCAAGTCCTTTTTGGTCTGTTCCTAGCTCTTTTCACCCTTTCAACTATCTAGAACAGATCACTTCTTCCATCATTTTACCACGTTCCGTTCCTATCTTTTATAGTTTTACCACTCATATCCATGTATGCATAGGTATTTCCGCCGCATTCATTTTTTGGACATGTTTAAAAAAATTTAAAATATAAAAAAGTAAAGGAAATTATAATTTTAGGCCACTTATGTTGAAACAGGACTAAATGATGAATTAAGATTTATGTTGCCAAGGTTTTTAAAACTAAACCAGACAATGAATCGGTCAGGGGTCTGATTTTTAGGTCGAATGGTTCGATCATTTGAACTGAATGAACGGTCTGCTCTGACAAAAAAATAAAAAAGGCCAAAAACTGTTGAACGGTTCAAACAGTTTAAATGACTGGATCAGCGATTTACTGACCAAATCAATGTTAACGGTTTTGGGATAAAATGGAACCAATCACCTAACCAATTCCCAGTTTTTCCAATCCAACCATCCGATCCGATCCAGTTTTGAAAACCTTGTATGTTGCCAATCCATATAATTTGATATAAGGGTTAGATGATGATTATGATACAGAGGAATTATTTTGTTGATATATTTATTCATCAAAAGAAAATTATTTTGTTATCACCTGTGTGGCATATGCATTTTAAGTGGATTGAGGCATCTAAGAGACAAATATCAATATAGTGATTATGTACTCAGGGTGCTCAGAGAATGTGCCTACCAGACCCATCTCTGTACTGTACAAGTACACTGAGTAAGCATATATATATATATATATATATAAAATTGTTTTGCTTGTTGACACCTGTCATGAAAAATGTAAGAAAAATCTTTATATAATGCATGTAAACAAGGTTGAGAGGATTTTATGGGACAGGTACCACATTACATATAATGTACTTATTGTTCAGTGTGTGCTCTCCGAGACTGCCTACTAGATTCAAACATTCAGTCTCTCCTACAGAGACAGAGTACATGGGTTCCTCTCAGAGGCCCACTTACAACAAAAAGGCCCTTTGACAATTTGGAAAATTGTCTCAACCAAACTTCCCAACCAGATCCAGAATGCCTTTCTCTTCAATACTTCCCTCTGTTTAATTTTTCTAATGAACAATACCATGAAATTATCGAAGGGATGGATGCACGTGTATCATATCCCAGTCTGAAACAGGCCAAGTGTCCCAAAGTAGAGAAACATACAAGCAAAATGTTTGTTATTAGGTCTACACAGTGGCGTGGAGATGTGTATCTGTTAAGAGCTTTTTACCTGTCAAGTCTTGATCAAAATCTTCTTTCAAAGTGAAGAAAAATGAGCTATAGAATAGAAGAAGGAAGCCAAAGCGCTTTTGCATGGTCTACTATAGTATAATCAATCTCTTTGAAGCTTTAAAGAAGAAAACACCATCAATCAAGTCTCTCTGCCGGCCAAATTGCTTACCTGGGTTTTGCTTCTAACAATGTCAAACTGTTCATATATTCACTTATTTTACAGTAAAGGTATGTATATACTCACTTTAGTCTCCCCTTTGCCAAAGGAATCTTCTATCAACGTACGCTCAAACAGTTCTCAGTGTGCAAAAGAGAAAAGAGTTCTTCTCACTGCCATCATTGCTTAGAAGAAATGGACGAAAAGGAACTAAACATCATCATTAGAACAGAGCAGAGGTGGATCACGAGTTGGGACTTGGGAGGAACCCCATCTCCAAATTCTTCTCCTTTTGCCTTCAGTGGACTGCAATTTCAGCCCTAACCATATAGCCCAATCAAGATAAATGCAAAGACTTGCATGAATTAATTAAACCTTCTTCAAACTCTTCCCCCCTTTTGATTTGGTTTATTAACTTATGCTTTTTTTTTCCTAGAAATTTAATCAAAGAAAAGAAATGCAACCCAAATCCTCCATTAAAGGTTTACTGTCTAACTGGTTATGTGAGAAACCCAGAAAATTCAGCACTATGATTAACAAGTAGTTCTCCACCAGGGAGCTCACCACCGGGCAGTTCGCCATCAAGTAGCTTATCACCAAGGCACGTCACCACCGGGTCAAACAATGAGGTACTTAGCCAAAAAATTTATACATCACAAAAAATGGTACGTGACCAGAAACGGTTACATCAATTGGCACCGTCTGTGGGAACATGCTACAAAAAGCTAAATTCTCATCCTACAAAAGCTAAGTTCTCATCTTACCAAAGCTAAGTCCTCACTTTTTAGAAATTGAAGCTATCGCTTTATAGTTTACATTTTTTATGAACTCAAAGACTATGCAAGGAGCTAACAGACTAAGTAGCTCTACCAACCTTACTTTCAATTNAGGAGCTAACAGACTAAGTAGCTCTACCAACCTTACTTTCAATTCAGATAATGCCTCATCAGTCCTCTCCGCAAGGTCCCCCCTACAAAGATGAGCTCTTCGTGGCTTCCGCGGGAGTTGACGGCCAACAGACTACATAGTCGCCCTTACCGGTCGAGCCTTCCAAGGCTCCCGTGTGAGTTGGCGACCTAAAGTTAGTAGTGCTGCCCCCGAAGGTCAAGCTCCTAGTAGCTTCTTGTAGGAGTGGGCGACCGGCATTACGAAGCTGATGCAGCACAATCAAAAAAGAGTAGACTATGAGTCACTCCCAAAGCCTACGGGCCACATTATTGCTTAAGACCCGGTCGCCTCTCCGGCACGGGCAAAGTCAAAAAAAGAGTAGACTACGAGTCACTCCCAAAGCCTATGGGCCACATTACCGCTTAAGACCCGGTCGCCTCTCCGGCACGGGCAAAATCAAAAAAAGAGTAGACTACAAGTCACTCCCAAATCCTATGGGCCACATTATTGCTCAAGACCCGGTCGCCTCTCCGACACGGGCAAAGTCAAAAAAGAGTAGACTACGAGTCACTCCCAAAGCCTACGGGCCACATTATTGCTCAAGACCCGGTCGCCTCTTCGACATGGGCAAAGTAAAAAAAGAGTAGACTACAAGTCACTCCCAAAGCCTACGGGCCACATTATTGCTCAAGACCCGGTCGTCTCTCCGGCGCAGGCAAAGTCAAAAAAGAGTAGACTATGAGTCACTCCCAAAGCCTACGGGCCACACTATTGCTAAATATCCAGTCGCTTCCTCAGCAGGASCAAAATCAGCAAAAGTGAACTATAAGTTGCCCTAGAGCCTAAGGGYTACACTACTGAACTGGCRGAGACCCCCTCGCCTTAGTGGCAGCTCGCCACATACAGGCAGCTCCCGAAGCCTAAGGAATTGGATCAGCACCTACTAGCTCGTCGACTTACGGGCCAAAAGAAATCTACTCCCTTCGCTGAGTTACTCTCAGCTCGGGAGTGGGGGGCAATTGATGAGGGCAGATTTGGCCCTCCAGTGAAATTTCGACACGTGGCACCTCGTGACAACTAGGCAAACACCCAGGCAAACAACTTACCAAGTTGGTGTCCCACCCGGGCACCGGTCTAGCTGGCCTGGCGCGACCTGCACGCGGCCTACGGGCGGCCTGCGTGCAACCTGGCGCAGCCTGCGCGACCTGGCCGGATCAGCCTGGCACATGATCCGACCTGGTCGACCTAGCAACCTATAGGACGCCCATTGAGAACCATTAACGGCATACCCCGTGAGCTCGGTAGCTCGCCAAGGAGTTCGGTAGCTCACCAAAGAGCTCACCAAGGAGCTAGGCAGCTCTCCAAGGAGCTCGCCACCAAGGAGCCAGGCAGCTCGGCATAGCTCCCCCGGGCTTCTCGCCACTTGTAGGGTAGCTCGGCACATAAGAGTAGTTTGGCGTATCGTAGGAAGATCTCCTGCCTGACAACCTGGCCCAGACACCGACCCACCGACTGACACAGGCGCCGACCTGGCAACCTGACCCGGACACAGACCCGCCGACTAACACAGGCGCCGACCTGACAACCTGGCCCAGACACCGATCCACCGACTCACACAGGCGCCGACCTAACAACCTGGCCCAGGCGCCGACCTGGCCGCCTGACACAAGCGCCAGCCTGACAACCTCGAGGAGTTCATCACCGTACC
>NW_010729121.1:2018712-2052075 GCF_000365185.1 Nelumbo nucifera | reverse complement strand
TCTAGCTCTCTCATTTCTCTCCAAGCTCTCTGTAATCAGAATGCTAACTTAGAAATCGGAGAGTCCCTGCCGGGAAAATACCCCCGGGTCCTCTGATTCAGTTCTCGYAGGTCCCTCAGCTCCCGCCGCCTACAAAGGAGAGGAAATCACCTCACGCGGAGGGTAGTCGGGTTGCGCTGCACCAGGGAGCTCCACCATCATCTGAGTTGCAGGCCGCCTAGGAGTAAGTCAAGTGACGAGTCCACCAGGCAGTTCGCCACCAGGGAGTCGCCACCAGGCAGTTCGCCACCAGGCAGTTCGCCACCAGGCAGTTTGCCACCAGGCAGTTCGCCACCAGGGAGTTTACCACCAGGCAGTTCGCCACCAAGCAGCTCGCCACCAGGCAATTCACCACCAGGCAGTTTGTCACCAAGTAGCTCTCCACCAGGGAGCTCGCCATCGGGCAATTTGCCACCAAGTAGCTCATCACCAAGGCACATCACCACCAGGTCAAACAACGAGGTACTTAACCAAAAAATTTATACATCACAAAAAATGGTACGTGACCAGAAACGATTACATCAGGTGTCACATAAGAAAACAAGTAACAAAAATACTCATTTTGCGATGTAAGTACACTCTTGACAATCTTGTAGATTCTAATCCTGTTCCTATTTAATTTTCTTTTTTTTTTTTCTGGAAATATCCAAGTCTCCTTTGAGTGATCACTAAGCTTTTTCTGAGAAAGGCTGCAATAGATGATAACTCTTCAATTTCAAGTTGCATGTAAAAGGCCATTCATTGGCTGTCTAATCTCTCCTTCCAACTTTCGATTTAAGCAGTGGATTTTATCATTCGCAATAAGCAAACAAATATCATTGGACCATCACATCCATGAATAGTACATTAAATGTATCATGTAGAGAGCACTACTGACCCAGCCATCGATCACAACTCTCCTTAGTGGGTAGGCTAACACTGTACACATTGTAAATTCTTTGATCAATGTTAGCTCTCTAAAGAAGATCAGAGGACCTTGTTTGAAATCGATGCCTTCTTTTGTCTAATAGGATGGCAGAAATATAGCTGAAACATTTTTTTTTTCACATTCATTCCTTTCTGTTTATGCATGTTAGACAACTGGTGAAAAAACTTTTGATCATCAACATGGGCTGTTTACTTTGTTGTGATTTAACTTCTAAAAATTGGACCTAATAATTGGTTTAGAAAAACATTTATATTCGAAAAAAAAACTATGGAAGTGTTTTCATGCTACTCAAAAATGAAAACAGAAACATGTTTTTGAACTTCAAGTTTTCAGGAGCATATTTTCCTTTGGTGGTTTGATATTATGATAGAATATACAATATTTAGATAGAGATTCTGACTGAATAATAGGCATTTGTTCATTAGAAGATTGAGACCCTGAATATGGTTCACATCTTTGATTACCCATCTGTGGTTGTGATGCCAAATTCTCTACCTTAATCAACTTAAGATCTCTATATATGCAAAAGAGATCCTCCTCCGTGGGTAACATGTTAAGAAGTACTTTTATCAAAATCCAACTGAGAGCATGAAATATGATTATTCAACAATCTTTATGGTGAACGGTGATGGTAAATTGCTATAATTGGTTCAAAGTGACAATATATAGCAATTTGTCTTGTTGTTGATGAATCAATGTCCAGGTTTCTTGAAATGCCATAACAAGGCTGGCCTACCCCCACTCCCTTATGAAAAATTAATGGAGCGGGCGATATGGCTTTAGTGGCATGCTACAAAGAAGGGGCCTCATCATAATAGCAATGAGATGCCCTCTTAAGTAGCCACGTGTTCAGATTAAGAAGATGGGGAGCCACGATTGGGTGGGTCATAGATATATAGGTCCCATTGTAAACAATAGTTAGACCAAAATTCAGTATATCTAATGATTCCAAGAGTCCTGCTATATATGGTACCTTTGCCTAAAAAATTGATACCCAATTAAATCTGTATCTTCATTCAAATTCACTTGAGAATTTGAGGTTTTGATTGGTCAAAGTGTTCTGGTGAAGGCAGCCTCATTGCAACCTGTCTCAGCTCTGCCTACCAATACTGAGTATATGGGGCAACCATACATGATGTATTTTGTTTGAGACCCACCATCCATGTGGTGAATTCAGGTTGGGTCTTTTATTTGATTCAAGAGGCCAGGTTCGATAATCCAATTGATCCAAATGAATGGGACCCATGCCAACTTAATGTATGCATGCCTTTGTGCTGGCTTTCTTATTTGAGTTAGGATACCAAATCAGATTGATTTGTTACTTGTTAGTAATAGAGATTTATATATATGAGTTAAGTCTGAGCTAAAGAGGAAATAAATGGAGGAGAGAGAGGAAATTAAACATATCTGGTTGTCCGGACGAGAAGCCAAGTATACCGGCTTTATATAGTAATATAATTAAGGATAAGATATTTTCCATTTTTTTCTCTTGGTTTCAATTTGCAGCCATTCCTAGCTTTTGATATGAAAAATAAATTCTAATGTAGATATTTGATTAGGTGAGTTTCAAAGTGAGGCAATTGTATCAGTCTTTTCTCTGCTATTACAAGTTTACAACTTTCAAATAAATGCTCTTAACCTCAATTCAATATTCAGTCATTCAGTGTATGTCAATATCTAATGCAGAGGAATCATCTAGTCCTTCCCAACAATCTCTATCCCACCCCCATATTCTACAATCCAGGAATATAATGGAGTTCACAGTCTTACTAAAGTTGGTTGTAGTCTTTGTAGAGTACATACTTGGTCTTTTAGCCCTTGTTTCATTGAATCTACCATCCATATGAAGATGTAATCATTTTTCTCATTGATGACTGAAATTTTCTTAGGGCGTCAAAAGGGGGTAAGAAGTCTAAAAGAACTTGGAGAAGACTACAAATAGAGATAGATCGAAACAATTAACATAGATGAAATTTGAACCATCAACATTTAAATTCAAGTTGAGTGTTTTCCATTAGATTTATATCATATTTGTATATTGAATACCATTATTAAAATCAAACAAAAAAAAAAAAATCCGCACAACACCTAGATCCCCCCAACATATGGATGAAGGTGGCACTTAATCCCAGGTCTCCACTTCAACCACATAGAAACTTTACCAGCAGGTTAACTGCGAACTGGCACCGTCAGTTTTGATCTTTTCATGCGTATGCATTTAACTCGTTGGTCCCTGGATTCATCTATTGCTCCAGGAGGATTATGATGATTTGTATCCCCACATGATCTTTAATTAATTCCTCATGTTTTTTTTTTTCAAAAGAAAAACTATATGGGATCAGTTATATCAATCCTGTTTCCTCACTCACATTCTGATATATGTCATATCCATTGCATTTAAATAATTTCTTTTTACTTCCACCCAGTTATTTTTAGTTGTCCCAAGCCCCTTCAATTTGTAACAGGTCACTATTTTCTAGCAGGTGGTGGGTGGTCTTTTATCCACATGATCAAACCATATCTAATAACTCTTATGAACAAACAAGTTATGAACCAATTATTAATCGGTTCTGTAAAATAGACCTAGAACCAAACCAATTATTAGTCAGGATAATCAAGTCTAATACAACTATATCACATCTACAATTATTAAATACCAATGATAATAAGAACTTGGAACGCTATTTTTGACTGTTTATATGTTGATATAACAAGTGTTTAACAAAAATTTATATCCTATACACAGTTTATGAAGTTTAGCTTTTAAACATAAAATATGGAAAAAAAAAATAGTACAAGAAAACCAGGTGACCATTATATCAACAAACTGTGCTGTAGAGTTAATTGTTAAGTTTGGGGCTGCATTCCTCTTCCTTGAGGATGTGAAATACCTTGAAAATTTTCCCTTGACTTTATATCTCTCATGGACCAAAGCTTAAAAGGCTTAGTCCAAGATGGAAATGAGCCACACAGAACATCTCCATGCGCGCATCAAAAGAGAAAATCTAATGATAAAAAACGACTCCTGATTAATCAGATCTGCAACCTTTCCCCACTGGTATGGAATAGAATCATATCAATGAAATCATCGAAATGAATATTTTTCCTTTTTGGGATCTGAATATCCCAACAGACTTCGACCTTTTTTTTCCCCTCTCTCTCTCTGTAAGCCAGCCTCCTGCTTCTCTTTTAGAGTTAATTTTCAGAACTTATGGTCATGATAATAAACACAAAGACAGCATTGAGCAACACTCATTTAACATCTTTATATTTATAAAGCACAAGTAAAACCGTAAAAGAACATGAAATTATATGTATCCAAGATTATCACATAGTGGCAGAAAATTTGGGCACTGAAACACAGGAACAGGCTCTGATGGCAGATTCTAGCATTTTCAATCCGTGGCTGGTGCTTGGTCTCGCTAAGGGGTCCCTCGCGGTGCACCGCAGAGCTACGTACATTGTTTCCACGATCTCGTTCCGATGATTCGATGCGTACTCCTTGATTGCAGGATCGACCCACGTGTCCAGATGGCATTCTGAGTAGCAGTAACGGGCCCACTCCACGGTGCCCTCTTGCAGATGCAGACCCACCTCCGCGTCGATCGAGCTCGAGCTCTTTCCTGTCAGGAATTCGATCAAGAGGACTCCAAAGCTGTATACGTCGCTCTTCTCGTTGATATCCATCTTCTCCCGTGTTTCTGCAACAGAGAGTACGTTAATACGTATGGCACACAGGTGCATGGCAATCAACATGAATATCGTAGATACTCTTGTAATTTCCTACAATAAAACTTGTATCGATAAACAGACTAAAATTAGACGGATATTATTAATCTTCGTTCTTTCGCGTGGCAAAGGGAGTATTTTCTAATATTAAATACTTTTTTAATAAAGCACTTTTTGAATTACAGTTGGGTCCCGCCATTTGAAATGAGCACTCGTTAGCACGTGAGTTCGTTTGGACACGTACCTGGTGCTACGTAGCCTGAAGTGAGGAAACCTTTGAGATTGTCACCCACGAGGACGAACCCTGGAAGACTTAGACGGAGACGAGGCTCCTCTTTTCCGTCGATGATCACTTCCTCTGGCGACAGATTTCCTACCAGAACACTCGGAGAGCATCGGTAATGTAGAAACTGAAGAGTCTTCATTATCCGAATGACTATTTTCCGGCGACATTCCCAACTTAAACCACTTAAAATATCTCTCAAGGTTTTCCCTTCAATGAACTCAAAAATGATAAATCCAATTCCACCCTTTTCCGACCTACATATCCCGATCATTTTAATCACGTTTGGATGTCGGAGTCTTCCTAATTCCACATTTTGCATCCATAAATTCGACGAAGGGGAGTGATCGCCATCCATCTCTTTTACGACAAACTGCACATCGTCTGCAGCAGATTTCCCGATATACAGTGTGCCGGTACTCCCCCTCGATATGACGTTCTCTTCTTTTGTCGACGACAAGACATCGTCTATGGTGACTGACCTCGAAGCTCTAGAATCAAATATCTGCAAATCCCAGATACCATTACTGTATTCGCCGTCGACCTTTTCGAGCTGTAGATTTTCATTTCGACGTCGAAGCAAGACCACGACGGACAGCAAAAGAACCAAAACAACTAGGACGACCAGAAGAGTAGTGACGAGGAACCACCAAACATGCCATTTTATGGTTTCGCATGGCGGCAAACCACTTACAATATCACCACCACAAAGATTATTGCCGAGGACGGCGCTCGAGTTGATAGCGAGGAATGCTCCTGTCGAAGGTAAACTACCGTACAAATGGTTGTGAGAGACGTTTACTTGAACAAGTGATTCCACATTTCCCAAATTCTCCGGTATTTTGCCATATAGCTGGTTTTCCGACAAGTTGAGTTCAGCGAGAACCGGCATTTCCGCGAGACTAGCCGGAATACGACCGGTTAGTTGATTTTGGCTGAGGTCCAAATACACCAACTTTTTGCATGCAGACAACTCGTCTGGGATGGAACCGGTAATCTGGTTTTCACTTAGCTTCAACTGCATTAGGTCCGATAGGTTTCCGTAGCTCGGCGGTATTGTACCTAAAAAGCGGTTTTTAGACAGGTCAAGGTTCTCAAGCTTCTCACTACCAAAGGACTGCGGCAAGTTTCCGTCAAATCTGTTTCTCGCTAAATTCAGCATCTGAAGTGAAGGCATATCCCACCTCCTCCCATCGATCCTGCCAGAAAGATTGTTGCCTGATACATCGAGATAGTAAACAAGTGGCAATTTCGTAAACTCTGGCGGCAATTCACCGGAGAATCGGTTGTTCTGCAGACGAACTCGCTGTAAGCTTCTGCAGTAGCTTAAGCTCTTTGGTATTCCGCCTTCAAGGAAGTTGGAGAAGAGGATGAGCTTAAAGAGTCGTCCAGAATTGCATAAACTGTCTGGAATTTTCCCTGTGAGTTTATTCGTCGAAAGATCTACGATAGTCAGATTGTTTTGTTTTCCGAGGTTTTGGGGAATCTTTCCTGATAACCCGTTGGACCAGAGCTGAAGAACTTGGAGACGAGGCAGAGAAGCAATGGCCTCTGGAATTGTTCCAGTAAAATTATTGGCGAAGAGATGAAGAATTTCCAAGTTTTGTAGCTGAATTACAAGTTCAGGAATGGGTCCAGTGAGAGAATTGTCGCTTAAATCGAGAGAAACAAGCTTTCTGAGATTAAATATAGATGGAGGAATCGAGCCGGTAAGATTGTTTTGATAAAGGAAAAGGTACCGAAGATCACTGAGATTCCCTAGTGAAGACGGGATTTTTCCTGTGAGATTATTGTAGACAAGATCAAGATGATTCAAAGAAGTTAAGTCACCAATTTCTTTCGGTATCTCACCCGAAAGATTGTTGTATCCCAAGTAAATCCACTTCAAACTCCTCATTTGGCCCAGTTCCCTCGGAGCTTCACCAACTAACCTGTTTGATGCTAATGTCAAGTACTCTAACTTTTGGAGGTTTGAAATCGAAGTTGGAATTTTTCCTGTTAAGACATTCCCTCCGATATCAACAACTTTAAGGCCGGTAAATAATCCGATGTCAACCGAAATTTCACCAGAGATAATGTTGTTAGATAAATCCAAAGTCTCAAGGCCGGAGGTTGAACCACGAGGCATTGAACCAGTGAAGTTATTGCTGCTGAGATTAAGATAGCGAAGGGACAAACAGGAAAATGTTTCATTAGGAAGTTCTCCGAAGAACTCATTGTTGGAGAGATTGATACTTTCGATAAACGGTAGACGGAAAAGATAGGGAGAGAGTTCGCCGGAGATGTTCTTTCCGGAGAGTTCAATTCCGGAAACGTGAGAGGAGTTTAAGCAGGTAATCCCGTACCAGTCGCATAAAGCAACAGAGGAGTTCCATCTAGAGAGAAACCTAAACGGATCGTTGATACAGCTTTTGAATGATAAAAGGAGTTCAACTTCATCTCCATTTGCTGCTCCTGTAAAGCCGATAAACAATAAGAAAATAACCGAAACACATGCTTCGGCCTCTCCTTTCCCCATCTTTTTTTCTTTGCAAGAGCGTTGTTCTGCACTTGGAGACCTATATGTAATCTATGATTGAATCTCACAAATTTGAGCAGATTACTTTAACTGGGAAAGAAATTGGAAATGCCTGATCCGATTGTTCTGCAGTCCTACCATACAAACCTGAAATCAAAGAAAGAATGCGATTGAGTAGAAGAATCAAATTAAACGTCTATCTTCTACAAAAGTTCAGAAACTTACCGCACTTCAGTAAACAAGAAACACGATAACAGAAAGATAAATTTTTGGCCTGAGAAGATCTTACTTGTCCGCTTATCTTTTTATAGAGAAAATTAAAGAAAAAGAAGAAATTTGGTAAATGATCTGATTACGTACCTAAATCGCATCATTTCTCTCCCAAGAATCGAAAACATTTTAAATTATGTTTACAGAGAATCTTGATGGAAAGAGTGGCTTTAATCAAGCAGGAGTTAGGACGAGAAGAAAAGGCAATAAACTATCACTATGAAAAGAATACAAGGAGAGTTGCAGGGAAGAGGGAGGTGAAGTGTGAGTGAGAAAAGAGTATAAGAGAGGAGATATAAATAGGGAAGAACAGAAAGCTGGAGAAAATGGTCGTGATTTTGAGTGCAATTACGAAAATGCACCTTGACTTTCTTTTGAAGAGTTTGAACGGAAACGATTGAAACTTGAAGAGGAGTAATCGGGATCAGATGTCGCAAAAGCCTCTGATTCTGTCGGTTTTATACGAAATTCTCTTTGACTGAGACGATGGCGACAATTTTTCTTCAAAGAACTGATTTCTTTCGGAAAAGAAAAGGTAATACGATTGCACCAGGGCGGGCCTTGCTGCCTAAATAGCAATGTTTTCAACCCGCCGTTGATCTGGCCGGTCGAACCGTTTGAACTTATCATTCAGTTTGGATTTGGAATCCAGTTCAGTCAAGCAGACAGTAAGAAAGCATTGGAAAGTAGAAATCAAATGCATGCAAACTTTCAGAGCTAGTGTGCAAACCGTTAAAAAGTAGAAACCAAATGTGTTTATTTTTTTTCCTTTCATTGCGTTTTCTTAAAACACGGCATTGTATCTTTTTGCGATTTTTTAGGAGATGTTTATACACGGTGCATTTTAGTTCTATTGTAAAAATAGCGTCACGTAAGAATCACGTCGGTCATCATAGCAGAAAACGCTTTGATTTCAAAGGAAAAAAAAAAAAGGTCAAAATCAAAACGGTATTTATCTGAAATTAGCCATTTTTTTTAAAACGGCTAACCAAACCAGCATATGCTGATGTATTTTCCGTTTTTAGTTTTCTCAAAATCTGATGCAATTCCGATGCGGCGCCGTCTATGAAATCAAACACCACCAAAAACATTGATTAATGTTAGTTCAGTTTCAATTTTTATTTTACAAAATTTTGGTTTTTTTTTTTATTTGGTTTCGTTAAACCTATAAAAAATCAATCGATAATCAGAGCGACATATATGTTAATCGACTTATTCGGTTCAACTTCGATTTAGAAAATTGATAGAATCGGTTTGGTTTCCAAAATGTGCTCAAATATGAAGAGGGATAATAAAATTAAAATTTAAAAAGTACAGAAATTTGGGTGGAGTTTGGAAGGCAGTGTTGCATTTTATTGTATTTGTTTTAATTTTAGTTAGGTATGATGTTGGAGTTTTGACTTAATTTTTCAAAAATCCTAGTTGGTATAATGTTTCTTTTGGTAATATTTGGAATTTTGACTTATTTGCATACAGTTGTTGGAGGAAGCTTCAAAAAGTTTAGTTGGATAGAATTAAATGCAAACATCTCTGGACGTAATGTGCATAGAGGGGTTGAAGGATGTTGTTGTTTTTTTCAATGGAGGTTGTTCCCATTGCAGATATCATTTAAGGCACATACAGTCCTGCAATAAACCTGTAATAAATGTAATTTGGGTAGGCTCAGATTAATTTGAATAGGCTGAACCCGATACCCAATCCAATGTAAAATTTTCAAGGCCTATTTAGAGTTTAAATCGGGTACCTGACTTACACGGTTACGCCCCCTGCCAAATTAACATCTCACTTTTTGAAAATTCAATTCAAAACATTAAGTACGAGCTGAGTAGTGAGACTTAAAACATCATGCATGATTTCAAACACTATAATGATTATTAATTGAAAACCAGAAATTGATTCATGAAATTTGCCACACCAGCTAAGGAAAGTCTAATTTGCAAATTATAAGAAGAATATTGATTCATAGAACTATTTCAATAACTAAACAAACTGATTTGTGATAGTTCACAGTTTTTACACCAAGGCTTCGTTCATTTTTTTTTTGTAAGTTATTTATCTGGGTAAATACATTTATTTAAGTAAGTATTCTACAAAAAAGACTTATTGGATAAGTGCATTATTCATGTTTTTTTATTTTTCATGTAAATAATGCAATAACTATTTAGCCATAAAAACCCAATATTAAAAGGGCCTTTTTGTCCCATTCAAGTATTAACAACTCCCCCACACCCACCCCCCACGTGGAAAATTTATTTACCCACTTAGGAGTGTAAGTGATATTCCAGGAAAATAAATTTTTTCTGGTCCCCACATAAATCTGAAGAAAGAACATGGGATTCTTGGTCAATGGGAATCAAAATCCCATTGACCAATTTTCCCCACTCTCAAAATCCATAAAAAGGATGCCCTCTAAATATGGCATGAATATGATCTCAAGACGCCTCTAGTTGGACTTGAACAACGAGAAATTCAATATGTAATAGGTTTGGATTACGATGCCAAAAAGATATAATACCGAGAAAGTTAACAGCCAATCAAAAGGTATCATTCAAAAGGTGATTAACCAAGTGGTATTCATCAAAATTCACGGGGTGCTTTGATTGGCCTAAATTCCTCTAATACCATGTCTTTCTGGTATCATAGATTTTCCCGCATAACATGGGAAAGGTATATGATTTCAATGCCTTCGCAGCCGATACAAGTAATCTTGCATCTGTTTTGTGTTTGTGCTCCATTTGGCAAAAAAGTTTCCCGGTCCATAAATGATATGCAATTGCATTAATTAATAATGGTTTCAAATATGTGATATTTTAGTTAATTTCATATAATATTGGTTCCAAATATATGTTGTGAAACCAAAGCCTTAGAGGGTTTTTTGCCAATATGTATGATTTTGTTTTCTGACTTGTTTTTGTTTTATAAAACAAAGTCATACATATTGAAGAACGCCCGTGTATTTCTAATGTTTTCTACTACATATTAAATCAAAATTTTAAACAATAACATTAAATACATTGCATGGTTTATTTACTTTCCATTGATTAACAACTAAGGTGTACTTATCATTAATGATTTTAATAATGTTAAAGATTCAATTATAATGTATCACTTGATCATTGGGGTAAGTTTTTGGGAGAATGACCGATCAACCCAGGGTCAGAATTTATAGGCTTAAAGTACTGTTGGGGTAGGTGTCAGCTCGGAATTGATGTCAATTCAAGGGTGGGCGTTGGTGCATAGAGTGTGAATTGTTGATCTTTTGAATATTTATAGCTCTATAATAAAAATCAGAAGTATGCACTGGGCAAATCCATACTTCTCCATAAGTTTTTTGCTTCACCATGCATTTCGTCCACTATAGCTTTTGCCAAGTTAAAAAAGAAAACAAGATTTAGTTATGGGTATTTTATTTTTTCAGTTTTTCTAATACTACAAATTATAAATAAAATTGCTAGGGATATAGAGCTATATAAGGAGCAAACTAGCATTGTAATGATTTGAGTCACATGATAATTGATGGGGGTTTTGATTTGTGGGAATTAATATGAGCATTGTTCATTTGATGATTTTATTTTGAAAAAATATATTAAATCATTCATATTGTAAAACACCCCTAACTGATTAAATGTTCCAATTTGATAGCCATTGGCAATGACGTATAAATTCACCTTTAAACAAAAATGATATTTACAAAACATGCAGTAGTGTAATGAATGGATGAAGTTTTGGAATTAGTGCCATTAATTAATGCTGATCTGAAGCTTGATGTCATATGGGTACATTCTTCAAATAATCACTTCACAGAGATATACACTACCATAATTCTTATCATATTATTATTATGTTGTATCCATGGATATAGACACACCATCTAATATTTATCACTCAAACTGGTCACGGTTCACCTCTTTGTATTTGGACCATAAACCCTAATTTCATCAAAATGCTGATCAGCTTAAGGCCATGTCAATGGCCATGACAGGTTCAGGTGTATTGGCCACTTTAAATCATGAAATGACTAAGAATGATGGAACAAAAAAAAAAAATCAAAGTTAGGAAGAAGGGAGGGGCTTATTGGGAAAGAGACGAGACGGGATGAAACAAGTCTGTTGCATGTAAAAGGAAAAGGCGATGTTCTTGGGGCCTTTTGCTTGCTTGGAGCTTTTAATGATGATCTTTCGGTCACACGGTGGTTGACAGGTGCGGCAAAGAAGAATGAGAAGACAGTGTGGGACTATTCCTGTTAACCAACAAAGAAAAGAAAAAAAGCCGGATGTCTTTACGTTACTGCTCGTGCACCCCTTTACGGAACCCACCCATCTCTTTGTCCAAGGAATATACAGAGTGTGGTCCTTGTCGCATCCAGGGGCCAGGGCTCCCCCAAAGCATTTCCTACGGCCTATTCCTATATATTAACCATACCAAGCAACAACATGTTCTCAGCTGCTGCGTGATTATTCTTCCATTCCATTACATATTCCTCTTGATTTTTATATGAAGAAATCCTAAATTTAAATCCCTTAAATCTGTAAAAAAAAAAAAAAAAAGCATTGAATCAGAGGCATAATGTAGGTTATGCTTCTTCTTAGGTTAGGTGGTCATTGAGAGGCTTGGTCAAAATAGGCACATAAATTAAAACTCTGCTTTTGCACAATTATTACAGGTGGTAGCGGATTTAGCAAGCTTGCTTCTCCATCATGACCTCTAAATGTATGGTCCTATGTCATCTATGCAATTTAGATTTGCCAATTTTAAGACTCCAATGTGTACACATATTTGAGCTTTTATCAGCTGCTATGACGATCATAGTCGTCATCATCACTTAAGACTTGTCCCAATTATATGTGGTTGACTGTATCGATCCTGGTTTTGCCATTCTGTTCTGTTTAGTGCCACTGCCACATCAATTGTGATGATCATCACAGTGAATTCTTGCAAACCACCTTCATTGGGTGTCGGAGGGGTGGGGGGTTTGGGGGAGCCCTACTACGTCCCTTATTCAATTCAATTCTGGAGTAGTTATGTCCTTAGGCAACTGTCCAAAAAGATGGGGCCTACTTTTATCCTTAAACAAAAATTAGATAAGGTATTCTACTAATTAAGCAACTCTACCTGTGTGGTTTTTCTTTTTTATGAAATTGATAAATTCTTCATTTAGGATTTTGTTTTCTTATAAACTGATTTCGCCAAAGCCTACTAAACAAGTCTACAAAATATTGGGTGGAATTCCACATTGCTTTTTGAGATTTTTTTATTTTTTATTTTTTTGTAGATTTAAGAGATCTCCTAATTGGACTGAGATGATGACCAGGGAAAAGGGCTACGCAATGAGAGCAAGCCCAAACCCCATAACCGTAAAACCCAGCCCAAGTAAAGGTGGGATTTGATAAGACGTGGCCGGTAAGCTAGCTAGCATCTTCAGATTTTTGTTTTGGTAAGAAACACCTACAGTCTACAGATCAAAGTTCATCAAAAATCAAATTGCATGACTGAATGATAGCAAGGTTTTGGGGCTGAACTCAAACGATGAATTGAGTTAAGGAATTTTGTAGGAAAATATCCCTTTTTGGATCCCCAATCATACTGCCACTATGGAAGATTGCCATGTCCTTTATACTGCAGACAACCCTTTTCAAGCATCCAGAATAAACCATTTTATATACCCGTACTCTTTAAATTAAAAAAAGAACCCTTTGTTCACTTAATTCTTTTTAGGAATCAAACGCAGCATCACGGAAAGCTACAACAACATAAGGCGGGTTTGAGGTCTAAGGTGAACTACGGGATTGAACAAATCACCTCTTTACATCCCTAACGAATGAAATTTGGTTATCCATCAAGCGATGAAGCCTAATTGTTTAATTAGGCTACTTGTTTTGTTTCATACAAATAACTTCGATTATACAAATTATGTATTTTAATTGATAGACAACCCCAGTTATTTCTGTTCGTTCCTTCCTTGGTTTATCCCATCTTGATTCAGTCCAGCTTAGATTATATAACCAGAAGAGTCTATTACAGATGGATCACGTCCAATCCAATGCGGTGAATATTTTGAACCAGTCCAATTCAATGCCTGAATCATCTAATCTGTTCGAATTGATTTCAACCCAAACTTAATCCATTCACATCTGTATTTTTATCTTCTATCAATGGACTGGATATTGATTCAATTGGATCCAATCCAATATAAATTCATTATGAATGAACTAGGTCCAATCCAATCTAAAAGTATACTTTCGATCATTAAGTCTGGATTAATCCAATTTAATGTCTTATTGATTCGTCTAATCTGTCCAAATTAATTTTCATTTAGATGAATTCATTGGCATTCCCTAGGTATAATAATTGATGGCTGAATGACATTATAATTCATGAAAACAGCCCTTAACACGGTCATAAAGTGCAGATGATCGGACTCCAAATAAGGACCCACACCTTACACCCCCCGAAGTTAAATGAGGAAAAGTTGAATGGGCCAATATTCACTGCAACTAAACGGTTGGGGATTGCCCAGCACTCGCAGCTGGGTGAAACAGGTTGGCTGATCAATGAATGGTACATCAAACTTGAGGGTCCCGGGATTGAAGGAAAATGTTTCACAACAGGCATTATAACGAGGGGCGGGGCGGTCAATCCTCCTTTAGACTCCAGTCTCCATCTGCCTCGTTGCAATCCGAAACTGTACCACATCTGAAGGAAGGCTCGGTTTGGTCGGTCGCAAAGGAATTGGGAGTTGGGACCATTTAACACTCAGTGGACAAGGGAAGGGCCCTTCAGTAGACCGAGAGGGCCACCACCAACTGATGACCAACAGCAACAGGTTGTAGGGTTGTAGCCAAGTCATTCGGTAGAGCAGACAGTCTGGCATTAGCCCAGCCGGCCTATCACCTATGTCCAAGTATGCTAGTAACATGCTGCTCCATGCCCAATCTAACCAGAATTTTCAGCATCACCAGACTTTTTTACTGTGTTTGGTTTGCACAAATGAATCAATTTTATTTCTTTGAAGAATGACGTATAATAGGACAACTAATTATTTATGACCAACCCCTGTTCAAAAAGTTGACTATAGAAGGAACCGTCATTTTCTACAATTATTATTTACTCTTCAGAAAATTCATTTTCCACGTTATGACCAACCTTTGTTTTCTTGCCGTGAGTTCATGAAGCAAAATAATAAAATTAGCTAGTTGGTTTGAAAATAATTTGGTTATATATGTTTGTTTTCAAAACCGAAACCAAACCATGTTTTTGAATTCTTAATTTAAAGAATATATCTTCATCTGATTATTTAATATCATGCTCCATAAATTATATGATTTCTAAACTACAAAATTCATGGGTTAAGTTTTTAATTGTTTATTTGAAGCAAAATCAACTTCCTTTGGGAAACCAAATAAAAAGTTCAACAAGATTTTTTTTTTTTTTTGGCTGATGTAGACTCTAATCAATTGCTCTATTTTGAAACCATGACCATATGCCAGAGTGAAATTGCTCAAGCTTTTGGGGTCGGACAAGTTGGTCATTAAACCTATGGAATGACTGAATGGGCCAAAGCCTCTACTGTTCAATCCTTAGTTCCATCATAACAAATGTTTATATATATATATATATATATATATTTTTTTTTTTATAGTAAAGAAAAAAATAATAAAATAAAAGGAAAATTCCATCAACTTGAATATTAATTACGGCCCAACAACGTACAGGCATCACGAGAAAACTCGATCTACACCTGACCAAGCCCAATAACAATACCATCATGAGAAAGCTCGATCCACACCTGAGACATCCAGCCCACCCAAAGCCTCAACCAAATAACAATGGAGAACCTAAACATGATTTACAAAACATCCCACCACAAAGTCGACATTTACAACCGGCCGGCCAAAAATAAAATAGTGTGGAAACAAGATTGATAGATTTTTAACGTGTAAATCATAATAAGGTGGTGGTTTTTGGGGTGTTCGGTTTAGTGGCATTGTGTTGATATTGAGTTTTGGTTTGATTGATAGAAATTTGTGAGAAATATGTATTGTCAAATCGTATACGAGTGTTAGCTAAATTAGAAAAATGTCTGTATGTGAGAAATAATAAATTTGAGTTTAAGGCTGCATTTGGAATCGGTATAAATCAAGATCTATGTAATAAGTTTATAACGGTTTGGTTTTGTTGGCATTTGGATGGAGTGGATCAATGTAAAACTCATCTCAAGTATAAAGTTTTATATCGATTTACACTTTTTTATCACGGTTTTCAAAATATAGCGTCACCTATTATATGGTTCAGTGTAAAATATTTACACCGGATCCAAACGAAGCCTTAGGCTCAGTTTGGAGAAAATACAAATACAAATATGTATAGTACAAATACATATAAAATAATACAAAATATAAGATTCTACACTCTACATATCTATATTTATACTCCTTCCAAACTGAGCCTTAGGTAGAAATGGAAATTTGTATTAATAAACTCAAAATGTTTTCAAAACATTTCAAGTGAAAGTTTTTCTCTCTCACAAATCTGTATTAATCAACCTAAACCGCAACCCCACTATAACAAGCAACTCACTTATTGTTAAGGACAAAAGTATCACGGTCTCTAGCTAGCTAGATAGCTAGCTAGCTGGTACAATTAACTTAATCGGGACGGCCATACATGTGTATTAGCTTTTTGTTCAGATCAGGTGGAGTCAAAGATTTAGATGTTTTCGGTTATGCAGAGTTAGGGGTGAAGGTGATTTTTTTTCTCAAGGCCATTAATGGATTGTTTCTGGTGTTAGTAAACAAGTGGAAATAACACTAACAACAATCTTCAAGGTGGTCTAAAAACAAGTCAAGTGGAAATTGTTGTGTTTTATATTGCTTTATAACCTATAATCGCTTACTAGAAAGTAGAAACCATTCATTATACATAAAAGAAGTATTGGTCACCTGTTTCACAAAAAAGGAAATGAAAGAAACTTTTCTATTTAGGTTGGTATTGACTTCAATAGGGTCCACTTTTTTTGTTATAAAGAGAGGTGCCAAACCAACAAAAATGTATGGTTTATAGATTTTTTTTTTCATTTTTTTTGAAGGAAGAAAAGGAGAACAGGATTGAGGATATATGAGAGTAATGTCTTGGTTTTTTTCAATGTTTTCAAAATTGGAATGGATGGTAGGACTAGAAAAATTGGGAACTGATCACTTGACTGGTTCCGTTCCATCCTAGGGCAATCGAACTGTCAACCTCTTTTTGGCCATTTTTTACCTTTTTTTTTTTTTTTTTGTCATAACAGACCATCTGTTCGGCTCAAACGGTTCCCTGTCCAGATTGATTTTAAAAACCTTGTTCATACTTACAAAGATTAATATATAGTTTCTGGTTTATGTGTAAATTTGAAATATCTTAACTTCTTAATCCTTTTCATAGTGAAGAACAATGTTTCTCTCTTCTTTGGACATAGCCTATAGATCAAACCATGTAGATGTTTGTATTCTCTTGTAAAATTCCTTTTTCTTTTTTTTTTTCTTTCATTTTTGTGTGTATTTTCTTTGCAAGGATAACTTTGAAACTAATGTTGTATTTGGTTGCAATGTAAATAAATTTACACTAATGCAAAATTATGGCAATGCAAATGATTTAAGTGTAAATTCTGACCTATTTTTGTTGTAAATTTTAGCTTATTGTGTTTGATTGCAATACAAATGAAGTAAATTAAGACATAAAGCAGATTAAAGTAAAACCCAGAACAAAATTAAACGAGAATATGCATTTTTTAAATTTGCACTCTTATGCATTTGTACTATTGCAAATAGAATTGTACTACAACCAAGCACAGCCTAAAGGCATTTCTAACGTGATCACACTCAACAAATGATTGAAATATATATAGACAAATTAAAATCCATGGTGCATTCTATAGACATAACTCAAAATGTGAAATAACATGGTTAAAAATTTTTGAAATGTGAATCGATGAAAAATGAATAGACGATTGAAAATTTAATTTAGCATGGTTAAAAAATTTTCCAAATGGGTCATGATTGGACTTTGAAATGTAACCTCTTATATAAAAACCATTGCATAAATTGAGGTTCTTCTCTCACTTCTGCCATTGATCCCTTTTTCTGCTACATATTAGGGAAAGAAACACAGACCACAAGGGCAGAAAATGTGATCCACAAAGTTGCAGTTCAAGCTGGGTTCAGCCCCAAATAAAGTAATTTAAGTAAAACGGGCTGACCCAAATTTCATCTAGAACATTAACAGGATCGAGTTTAGCTATCAGATCATTCATCCCCACTGGGTTTCTTCTATATCACAATTCACTATAATAGCAGATCCCGTTTTAGACTAGAAATTTACAAAGGAAAAAAAACAAAAAACAAAAAGCAAACTAACAACTTAATCAAGAAAAGTACTATGTCTTGCTTCATGTATGTAATTGTTTGAAGAAGCTCCAGCTGCAAAGCTTGAAATATGAAGGGGTTGTCATAAATCACTAATTAATTCAAGGTGGTGCGCGCGTTCCTACTACAGACGAATCCTATGATCGCAGCTGTTGGTTCTGGCAATCTTTTGTTTTGAGAACATATTGGAACCCCTCCGTAGAGAGCTTCTCTTTGCTATATCCCTCATGGCCCATGCCAAAGAGAGCTTTGGGTTGGGTATTGTCGTACTGCTGAATTTCTGGCAGAAATCCCTGTGACAACTTACAGCTTCCTCCATTGCCGTTCCCGGAGCTCGCTTTAATCGTTCTTTCACAGCTTCTGAACACAGTCCACAAACCCATTTACCGCAATATAAATTCCTAATACGTCCCATATAATCAGGAGTGCAATCCTCGATGAGCCCACAACATTCGCATTTGACACTCTCGACTTCATTGCTTTCCTTGTGATATTTGTACATTTCAGCAGAAACATCAGAGAAAACCCTTCTGAGCGCCTGGTCACCCTGTTGAGGATCCCATACAATAGAGGGAAGGGAGGCGGAGTGGAATAAATAATAAGAAAAAGGTAGAGAAAATTAAAGAACTGATCTGATGAATTAACTGCAAGCAATCAAATTTATATAAGAAGCAAGAAAACATTATTAATTACCTGCATAGGAGAAAGGACTTTGTGTTCTTCATTAGTTAATGGTGGCTTTTGACTCATTGAAGCA
Source organism: Nelumbo nucifera (assembly GCF_000365185.1). Next base: position 2,033,151 of record NW_010729121.1, on the reverse strand, counting down.
AGAAGCTTTTCCTGTATGAAATTAACTAAATCTTCATTAGTTTTTCTGCGACAAAAGGAACAAGGCATGCATCGATGGACAAGTGAGGACAACTATTTATAGGGGTAGAAATTAAGTAGAATAGTTCCTAATAAACGACATAATTAATAATCCAACCCTTAATTTCATGCATGGGGTCAGTAAATCAGCCCCTTTTGGTTTTAAGGGTTAGGTCGGGAAAGGATGGATATTTTGAACTGGACTAGATTCATTGCCAGAAGTGGGGGTTTTATATATTGAAGAGATTCGATCAACAAAAGAGAGATAAGGTAGGTGTATGGTTTAGGGAAATAGATGTGTTGCCTTACTTTGCCATTAATGAACATCAACAGACTGCACAACTTGAAAGATGTGGAAGACATGTGCCAATGTTTTCCTATAAATCCAAGGCACTAATTAAAATGAACTATGTGTTACACACAAGGAATAGAATGTCACAATTGTGTGCTTGTGGTAGCACGTGACGACTCACGGGTTGCAATATCATGAAATCATCAACGTCGTCTGGTAAAAACCCATTAGATTAGAGTAGCCATGCTACCTGCAGTTATAGCTACTGGGTCATAAATTAATGGGTGTGTGTGCATGCATGCATTCTGATAGAGCCGAATATGTTATCAAACATTAATTGTTTTAGGCTGCATTTGGCATTCTAAGGACTTTCTTTTATGCAAAACTCAGCCTTAAATGCTTATGGACTGGCCCAAGTGATGGTTATCCAATGTGGCAGAATTTTGTAGTAGCCTAGCAATGGAGTTTAATTATATATATATATATATATATATATATATATGTCATCTAATCAAAGCCTTTTCAAGTAGTGAACCAGAATAGTGGTTTTGGCAGAGGTATTGAGGAGTTCGGTCCGGCGCACATAGTTTTGTGAAGTACAGAGTATCACTATCACAACACTGGTCACGGGTTCTACCTTCCTTCCCAATCAACCAACCCGCCTATTTTGGTAGTGATATCTGAGGGTGAAGTGGTGGAGAGAGAGAGAGATTTTAAGTGGTGCCACGAACACATACACTCCCAAAAATGTTAAACCATGGACAGATATAGATTGAAAAGCTTGAGGGTGGAGTAGTACTAGATGGCTTTGATTTATTTTCCGGTAACTTGATATATGGAACCATGAAACCTGTGTAATAACAATTGACAACACTACTGCAATATTATAGGATTTACCGTTTACGTGTCATCTGATCCCGGTGTGAAGCCAGGTTATCCGTGGGAAGACTTAAGAGAAGAGTTGGCTCAGCCACTATAAGCTGATGAAAGGTGACCAGTACTCCCAAATTAACAAGGCAACAACCAGACCCACCGTTCATTTTAATTAATAGCCCTCTCGTCTTTTTCGTACGGGACAATGATCAAAGCTCAAACCCTTCTAAGCAGTAACTTCCAAAGTTTAAAGGCAGCCGCCTCTCGTGAATACTATTGAGGAAGAGTAATTAAAAAAAGAAGAAAGTATTGTGGGATTAGCGCAGCAGAAGATTTGTCCAGTTTGCATGTAATGAAGAAGTTACCAAACAAATCATATAATGTCACTGTAGTTGCTTATGGCACCGTAGGCTTGGCTCGGTTTTGTTTACAGTACATATTTCATTTCCTTTGCACCGGTGTAAATGCATTGAATTATTGCAAACAAACTGACTTGTAAATTCTGGTTTACTTTTTTGCCTTAGGCTTAACGGTATAACTCCTTTGTAAGACTTAAATTAGGAAGGCTCCATTTGAAAAGAGTACAAATATGTAGAGCACAAAATCTTCTATTTTGTATTATTTTGTGCGGATTTATATTGTACATATTTATATTCGTACTCCCTTCAAACTGAGCCAAAGTAAAATTATATTGTGCCTTTTCACTTTTGCTACATAAGAGTCATCTCACAGGGCTAAGACCCAAAACCCAGGCCTTTGATTTATTGCTGTGGCTGCACCAAGACATTAGTTCATCTAATTCAAGGTGGGGTCGCATCAATATATCAAAGGCTTTACGACAATGTGGTAGCCAAATGGTTTACCTTGTAGCAAAAGGAATGGAGGTAGGAGGAGTTTCATTTGTTTGGGAGTAAAGTAGCAAGATGCTGTCGTCCTACTTTTTTTATATGAAAAAGAATTGGAGGAGGAAGAATTTTTCATCAGAAAATTTGTATTGCTAGCAAGTGTAAATGAGACAAAAAGTACAAGTTTTGCATCAGATAAGAGCACAAACCATAATTAATTATAAACAAACAGATGCAAGACTGAACCAGGTGCAAAATTTGTGTCCCGTTCAGGTTTATACTGCAAACAAACATAGCCTGGATAGTTTTGAGAAGGCACATGAAACGATCAAGGTAAATTCAATACATGGCGGGTTGCAATCAAATAACTGTGTTAAAAGCATATATAGTAATTTCTTAACTCCAGCCAACTGCACGCATACTTGCAATGATTTGCTCAAACAATTTGGTTGGAGATTTCCAATCCTACTGGACCTTCCTGCCCACATAACACCTTAAGGCTATGCTACATTCTCCAACCTAAGAGGCTTTGTATACTTCGCAGGATTTGGGTAATGGGCCAGGCCCGTAATTAGTGTTAGTGCCCTAAAATCTATATCTATATCTATACTACTTATAAAAGAGTGAATGTCTCTTCATTCTGGAATTTTCATTGGATATTTTTTATCCCTTTTGTCTAAACATACAATGGGCATAAAGAGAGTATATATGTCATTTACTCTCATTTTAGAAACTACCCACTTATGTTTAGAAACTATCCACTTATAACTAACTGTTCATGAATGATGAATGTAGATGATTCAAGTGCAAAACTCTTTTCCGGTGAGCTTGTGTGTGTGGAATTGGAATCTATCACCCCCAAAGAAACGAAGAATTGGGACAGGAGATATAGTTCATAGAAAAAACTAAAATCATGGCGGATCCTGAATGAGGTCAAGGTGGAAAAAAGGGCAACGTATGCCTAATCATCCAGACTCCAGAGAGCACCCATTTGATCGATTGTCTGGATTTTCCATGTTTAAATGTGATAAAAAAAAAAAAGTACTTTCTTTAGGTACTCTATAGGCCAAAAACTGAACAGAAGATCTTCCACACACCAAAGAATTTCTATATAGCACTGATCAACATTCAACAATAGCATGGCCAAGCCCATTTGCTTAAATTTAAAAGAAACATCATTTAAATAATTCAGAATCTGTCCTCTGTTGCAAGTAGGTCCAATTATCCATTAAAACACAGGAAAAGGCCTTCTCCAAGCACAGAAACTAGAGCCAAGCCGATGCAAGGCCTGTTAAAGATATGAGAAAATTGTTGCGTTAGTTCCATTATATTGAAGCCTTTTTATTTACATGCATGGATAAGGGAAATAAAATCGAAAAAAACACATGAACCATGAGATTAATTTCCTTACAGTACTTTCACTAAAGGCATAGATCGATGGATTTCCTTGGAGTCATTAACTCAAGATACATATATGCGCATGCAGTGGGAGGTGAAAGGATCATAAACTATTGCCATAAATACATAGTTAAGTTAGTACATCGAATTGATCATATATATCAAGGGAAAACAACCCCGTGGGAAGCCTTGTTATAGTAATTAATTACCAAATATACAAAATTGTTGTCGTATTGATAACTAGAGCTGGCTGCAGCTGGTATGTTCTTTCATTTGTTTCCCTTCTTGGTGAGGAGGATTGCAAATCTAGGATCGATCAGAGAAGTTGGACCAACCCAGGAAAAATCCCGAAGGGAAACTGAAAGGCTGATAAAAAAAAAAAAAAGAGAGAAAATAGAGTATCTCAAAGTACAGGAGCTTGGAGTAGTCAAAGAGAAACGATAAAGAAAACCTAGAAATATTTAAAGGATTAGGGTCGTCCATGGTCATTTGGACCGCTTCCCAGAGCAACATGGACAGTTTTGCCTTCCCATAACTCAGTTGACTGTTATTGTCTGCTCATTCACCCATCTCCTTTGTAATTGCAGGAATGCAACTGGAGCTTCTAAGGATTCCACTCCTCTTCTTACTAGCTTTGTCTCTAGAACTGATAGAGTTGGCCCTAACTCCTCTGCCTTCCAACATCGTGCTCTTTCTGAAGATCTCTCTCATGGCGTCAGCTTGGTATAGAACTGGGTAGCTCCTTCCAATTCTATTAAACCTCACACAAGCCTTCATATGGGCATCCAAGGCCTCTTCTCCTTTTCCTCCATTCTTCTGGACTTCTTCCTTCACTGCCTCGGAGCACAGCCCACATATCCATTTCCCGCAGAACTTATCACGTACCCGCTGAATGTACTGAGGCGTGCACTCTTCCGACATTCCGCAGCACGCACACTTGGCGTCTTCGATTTCAGAAATGGGTGGGAGCTTTACATCAATGGCCGCTTTGCTCAATTCGAAGGAGAGGTCAGAAACTGTCCTTTGAAGGCTTTCGTTTGAGAGCCTGCTGGTGCTGGGTGGCTTGCAGAAGTTGTTGCTCCTTGAGTAGGAACCAACGAACGTTTCTCCGTGGGGTGCCATGACGAGCAATTCTTAATTATGACAACTGAAGCAATTCCCACTTCGGAATGAGTTTGAGCGCTGAAGCAGATCGAACTGAAGCTTGAACGTCGCTTGGAAGTAGTTCTTAGTTCTTAGTGATTGAAAACCAGAAGCCAAGTGAACAGTTTGAAGGTTATCTCATGCGAAAATAAGGTAAACCCTTTGCACTAATTTATAGCTGTTGAGTTCTCTCGAGTTCCAAAGAGTTAATGCGTATGGACAATGGAAACTCTCGTGCCTGTAATTAATGCAAAAAAAACTGAATACTCTCGACTTTTCATGAAGATGAATAGAAGAAGGTGGCTTTAATTTGCTTCTTTTTCATCCTTTTTAAATATCACAAAAAATTATGTACAATTGAGAAAACAGGAGTTACAGGACTAGTAACAACTTATCTTTAACATCACAAATAGAAAAAAAAAAAAACAGGAAAAATAAATATAAAGGAAAGAGAAAAACAGGGATATAAAGAAATCAACTGGGCACGTTCACATGGGACTTAAAATGTTACTAGATGGCTTAAAAAAATGATACTAGATCATTGGGATATCCTTTGTAATTGAATACCCAATCCAATCTAATCTGATATCTGATAATATTTAAACATTTACATTTATGCTTATATCTATTAGTACAGTAGGTTTGTGTTAGAGAATAAAAGCCTATTCAAGGATCTCATTTAATAACTTTAGTTTTTAGGTTTGTGTTAGAGAATGAAAGCCTATTTAAGGACCTCATCTAATAGCTTTAGTTTTTGAGCCTCTACTTGTCCATGTTTCAAGTCTGATGGACTTCCTGGGGGAGAATAAAAAACATATTCATACATTTATGTCTCATGAAAATTATTTTCAAGGAATTATAATATCAAGTTCATTTTTAGTTTAATTTATTAATGACTTTCAATATTTGAATAATTAGAGTTTAATCTGAATCTAATGGATAAGATCCAATGCCAATTCAAATATTGCCCTATATAGATTTCCATAAAACATCAATATGTTAGAGCCAAATTATGCAACCATGAACAGCATTCATGGGGCGTTCCTTTTTGGGATTTTGAGAGGGGGGACAATCCCAGTGACCAAGAAATCTACCTTCTTTTTTCAGATTTATGTAGGGATCAAGGATAATTTATTTTCCTATGTATCTCAAAGATGGGGTAAATAACTTTTCCACATGTAGGAAAGCTATCAACACTTGAATGAGACAAAAATACTCCGACTTTTATGACTAAATGTAACTAAATGAAAAAATAATAATAATTTAATTAGGTCCCTGAAAATGCAAGAATAATATAGAACCTATTTTCTTTTTCCTTGGATGGAAGTAACACAAGTTCTGCATTCACGTTTTGGCCTCCTCCAACCATATATATCCATATATGTGTAGCTTTCTTTATTACTTCTTTTGTAGGGATAACACGGTATGAAAAGATTGGTCCCAGTGGAGAAAGAGGGATCACGAGAAAATGGGGAAAAAAAACTTAATATACATTTTGTTAATTCACAGATATCTTGGTGTTTTGTGATTATTTACATTTTTTTTTTCTGGTGGAGAAAGAGGACAACAAGGAGGTGTGACTTGCTTTCATGGTGCCCTTTAGATTTCATTCCGTATATGGAGTTGGTGAGCTAGCAACCGAACCCTATCTGCCTTTCAAATGGCAATGGCATTTTATGGCTTCGTGCAGGTTAATTAGGGCTCTAATCGAGTTAGAATTCGGATTTGGATCTGGCTAATCCAAATTCAATCTGATTATCGAAATGTTAGGTCCAAATCTAATCCAAAGCCCAATATGTTATATTCGAATGGGGTTTGGATTTAATACTAGTCTAGGCTTATTATTCTTAAATTGAATAAATAAAAAAATTTAAAAAAAAAACTTACTTTTAACTTGTACACATATAATAAATTCATGTAAATATAAAATATTAATTTTATTACTCTTAAATTGTATATAATGTTATATATGGATGCATTATATGCACACATAAAATTTGATTGGACTCAGATTTTAATCAAATCAGATGGGTTAAATCTGCATTCAATCTGATTACAATTTGGATGCCAGTTCTAACATCCAAAACCTAGATTAAAAGATTGGGTATATGTCGAATTAGATTTCAGAGTTTTGGACTCCATTAACAGCCCTAGTGCAGGCGAAACTTAGTCTCTACCAGATTGGGTTGGATCATGATTGGATTAGAATGATTTTAGGTAGGTTCATGATTGAGCCAAATTCATACAAAATCTAATCTGTTGACATCCCTACACACCGGCTACCTTGATTATACATAAAATGCAATAAGAAGGAATGGTATCGTTTGAAAAATGGCATTGGACAAAAGAACTAAATAAATTGTACTCTCTAACTTTTCTTGAATCTAGGAATCACAATGGGGCAGGGACCATATTCCCCATCCTGACCCTAACTTCGAAACAAATCCCTCACACCAATTTGGAAACAAATTCCCAATGGAGATGGGTTCCTTGTCAGGACCCAAATCCTCTAAATTTTTAAATTAAAAGTTTTTAGAAAATAGATTGCTTAAAATAAGGGATTTTTTTAATATATATATATATATATAATCAAAGTCGAGACAGGTGAGGAATTCACTCCGTATTCTTGTCCTCATCCCTAATAAGGTATCACTATCAATCCCCATCCCTGACCTGATAGGGTTGGGGAAGCTGAGTACCTGGTGGGGATGGGGAACCTTGAGTTCCTAGTGGGGATGGGGAACCTACATCCTGTACTTGTATTTCATTTAACTTAAAAAAAAAGTTGAATAATTAATAATCATAAGTGTACAATATGAATCAAGAGGGTTTTCTTATTCAAAAAGGCCCTACAAGAATTATTGCATCATTTTTCTCCTGCATTTGGTAGAGGTGTAAATTCAAATTTTACACCATGGAAAAATGTGAAACCAGTTTAGTGATGGATGGAAATTGGGACTGGTTGATTTTGAAAATTTACACTGATCATGTTTGGTTTTCTATGATGTAAATTTTCAAACTGGGTCTTGACAGAAGTTAGGTCTCGACAGAAAAAGGTGAACAAGCAATGCTTACGCTGATAGGCATGAGCGAGCAATGACCATAGATATCGATGAGCTATGTTCTCACATCTCCGCACCCCCACAACATCATCTTCCCTTTTCTTACCTTCAACTTCAAGACCCGACGACGATTGCCACCAATCTTCCATTGCTTTAAATGCAGCTGTAGTAATGAAGAATCAAAATCTTATTCAACTCATTTCCTTCCTCCCAAATTTTCTTATTCTCGTCTCCCACCTCTCCCATTCCTTCACGCTCTCTCTTCTAATCCGAGTATGGGTTCTCTTACCGCTGCGCCAGTAGGATTTTGCACTAATAAACTGCTCTTATTGAGCCCAGATCTTGAAGGAGTAATCATAGCTTGAAGGATTTGCACTGATAGGCTGGAGTTTCATCTCCAGCCTAGATCTTGAAGGATTTACACCGGTTTAGTGATGGTGCTTCAATGCGTACACTGGCAAGATTTGTGCTGATACGCCGTTCGCCACTACCGGAATTCTGATACGCCAGAACTGGGTCTCGACGGAACTCTGATACGCCGGAGCTGGAGAAGATTGCAGGATTTGCGTTATCACCGCTGGGAGTTCTGTGTTCTTTAGAGAACACAATGAACAAGGCAGGTCGTAGGTAGGAGAAGAAGGAATAGAAGAAGAAGGGGAAGAAAGGAGAGAGGGAGATAGAGAGAGAGAGAAAGAGGCCGGAGAGGGAGCGGAAAAGGGATTCGGCCAGAGGTGGGGGAAGCCGTTGTTGCCCTGATTCACTCTCTTCTTCGATCGAACAAAGACATGCAGCGGGAGGCGCGAGGTAACTGTTGGATAGAGGAAGAGGAATGTAAAGTTTTACATTGATTTTATCGATGTAAACTTTCTACTGATTTTCAGTGAATATACTGACAATAATGGACTTTTACACCGATTGATGAGGTATATTAACACATCTACCAAATGCCTGCAAAATCAAACTAGGTGTAAAGTTTACCCCAGTTCAATTTTACACCTCTACCAAACGCAGCCTAAGTGAAAGGGTGATTATCTTAAATTTATTAATTGGCCATAATTAAAAGGAGGAAAAATACAAGGGAAAACATAACCCACCTTGCCCCAAAACCCAAATACACAAACTCACCTTCTCTACCTAACCATAAAGAAAAATAAAAGAACAATACATTAAAAAAATTACTATATCATTTTCTAATTCAAAGACCATTTTTGCATGAAATCAAATTGATGAAAAATATACCATTTTTGTATCACTAGCAAATGATCAGTTACGAATCTCTCGTTTTGAGTTGGAAGGAGAGGCAAAATTGATTGTGAAGCGGCTTTTGGTGAATCCACCATGAAAAATTCGGACTATTGGCAGAGATTACAAACAGCTTATGCAATCTTTTGAGCTTATTAGAGCATGTCGCAGCAAGACATGGTATAGTAATCTCAATCATATGTATATGAAGTATATTCCTCCTGACTTCGTTACAAAAAGAATTAGAATAAGGTTTGTAACTGAATTTTATATGTGATGAGATGGAAGTTGCCTATTTGGCTTAAAATTAAAGAAAAATACTTTATAGAAAAAGAAAACATTTTTTTATTTTGGTCTTGTTCGTTTTTCGGTAAATTACTTATCCAGGTAACCCAGATAAGTGCATTTACCCATGTTCTTTTATTTTTCATGTAAATAAGACAATGATCATTTTATCCATAAAATTTCATTATTAAAAGGGGCATTTTTGTGTCATTCAAGTGTTAGCAACTTTCCCTCTAGGTGAAAAAATTATTTACCCATCTAGGAGATGGGTCTCACTTACTCCGGTAAGTGATACTCAAGAAAATAAATCCCATTGACCAACTTTCCCCCTCTCAAAATCCAAAAACAGAACGCCCCCTTTATGTGCAAAAAAAATGGAATCACATAAATCATCTCAAAATAATTTACCCATGACATTGATAGTTGATACTTGATAGATAATAGGGTATCCACAGCCTTAACCAAGGCGGTGCTTAGTTTGATAAAATTAAATAAATAATTGAGAAACGGAGAAAGTTGTAGGAACATAGTCTAATGCAGATGATAGATTACTGGCGCTCTCCACTTGTAGGGCTGTCAATGAACCCTAAAAGTCTAATACCTAATTCGACTCTTAATTTGATTAATCTATCGTCAGACCTGATTATTGTTAATAGAGGTGTCAATTGGACGGATTTGGTCCAACCTGATCCAATCTAATGTGAGTTCATTTATGAATGGATTGGACCGAATCCAATCCAAATCCAATCCAATCCATTAAAATGTAAATGGATTGGATTGGATCCAATCCAAACTGAATGAAATATCAAAAATTATATAAAAGCACTTTTGTAAAAGTACTTTGATAAAAATATTTTCATAAAGTGCTTTTACAAAAGCACTTTATTGAAAGTACTTTAGAAAGGTGCTTCCATAGACTTTTATAAAAGTGCTTTTGTGGAAGTGCTTTTGTAAAAGTACTTTTGTGGAAGTGCTTTTGTAAAAGTACTTTTATAGAAGTGCTTTTATAAAAGTGCTTTCATAAAAGTGCTTTTATAAAAGTGCTTTCGTAAAGTGCTTTCATAAAAGTACTTTCATAGAAGTGTTTTTATATAAGTGCTTTCATAAAAGTACCTTTGTAAAAATGCTTTCATAAAAGTGATTTTCTAAAAGTGCTTCCATAAAAGTGATTTCGTAAAAGTGTTTTTATAAAAGTGCTTTTGCAAAAGTACTTTCATAAAAGTTTTTTGTAAAAATGCTTTCAGTTTTGGTTTAGGTCTAATTCAAACCAATAAGAATATGGACCAATTTATTTTGAATCAACCCAATCCAATAATTATAATAGACTGTCCAAATCCGATTTAATATGGTTTGAATCGGATTAAATCTAAACCAAAACCAGTCAATTAACACCCCTAATTGTTAGTAATAATGCAAATAGTGATATGTGATTGCAATTCAAGGTGAGTAAAATGTAGGTAGAGAGTAGTGGTCAGGAAATCCCGTTATGAGCTTAATTGCAGCTTGGGCCTGAACTCTCAAATATTAATTTAGTTCAGGCCCGGGTTGAGCAGATTACACTTGGACTTGATTTTGTTCATGATGATGTATTTGCCATGTGCATTTAAACATTCCATAATCTAAAAATATACCCTTTACATTAATTTTTAGACCATCTTTTTCGTCATTGACAACAATTATGTTGCATGTTCTTCACCAACGACAAGTGTTTGCAACTAACTACCCCTTTTTTGAACAATATAAAAATAGAAAAAAAATATTCTTCAATGATAAGATGATACTATTGCTTTTTCAGTAGTGACAATCTTTGAGTGTTTTTTTTTTTTTTACCACCGGTTGAAACCACCTATGTTTTTTTCTGAGACCTCCACTCTTGGAAATTGGGTATTAGTGAGTCTCATGAAAAGGAACGATTTCCAAGTGACTCATTTACTGGGTGAGTAATACCCTCATAAAACTTGGATATATATATATATATATATATATATATATATATATATCACTTATCCATGCACACAAAAACTTATAATATGTGATAGATTTATATTGTCCCTTTAATATATTTTTTGATAAAACAATCATTTTACAACTTTACATAGAGAATGAAAGGATATTGGAAAATGCACTTATCCAACTTTACATGGGAAAACACTTTTATGGATAAATGCATTATCCAAATAAATGACTTATCGAGATATGAACAAGGCTTTCAAGTTTTTTGAGCCTAGGAATGCATAGTAACAATGCTCATTTTCGTCATTTTATTATCTCACCTCTTCAAATTCAGATCATCCAGATTCTTATACTATTAATTTAAAAATACCCCCATATCCAATTTCGATAAGATCCATTTACAACCCTATCTAAAATTGAAAGAAATAAAAGAATCGCCCCAATTTCAATCAGATGGCACCTGCTACCTTGTTTTTGAATGGATCATTTACTAAAACACCCCATATAATTTCATGAATTTATTAAAACCTATCCTATTTGCATTTTAGGGGGCATTTTTTGTTTGGATTTTGAGGAGGGGGGGGGGGGAGTTGGTTCCCATCTCCTACGTGGATAAATAACCTGAGAAATAAAAAAATATGGGTAAATACACTTACACGGATAAGTATTTTCCAAGAAAAACTTACTCAGGTAATTGCATTTATTCGGATAAATAACTTATCAAATGAATCTTAATAAAACATTCCATAGGTTTGCAATTAATCGACCTTTAAGATTTTGAAAGTGATAAAGATAATTTTGGAATAAATAATCATGGGCCAATGCCTTTAGGATTCTCCATTCAGTCATGTTACTATTTTTAAGAAGCCGCAGAACAAACACTTCTGAGTCAAAGTCGATTAATAGGTTGCAAATTATACGAATGTTTTTAGTAAAATAAGAACCACAGGATAAGTTAAGTAAAATGAAACTGTAGAAGACACATCTGCGCCCCACAAACGCTTCATATGCACATCTCAGCGTGCATTAGGAATATCCCCGAAATTGTCAGGAGATGTTCTCAATACACGTTTGTGGTGCCCCCTCCGTGAAGTGCATATCTGAATTCACAATAGGGTGTCAGTAAATGACCCTAATACCCTTTTCGAATTAAATGCCCGAATCGAGAGCCCACATGTCGACTGTTTTGAACTTTGAAGCTCTCCCTCCCTCCCTCCGTCTTCTCTGAAGCCATGGAGACCCTACTTATCGACTGTGTACAGAGCAGTCTTCGACATTTCATGCTTCGGAACGCTATTTTCCTCTGTGAGCGCCTCTGTGCAGATTTTCCATCGGAGGTCAGTACATTAATCTTTTTCCCCCTTAGTTATGCTATTCTTCGTCAAGATCGCTAGATACTTTACTTGCCAACTTTTGTTTGGATGATATTGTTATGGTTTTCAATAGCTTTCGAAGGTTTTTGGTTGTCAATCATTTTTTTTTTGTGAGCTTAGTTTTGCTGATAACTTGTTTTCATCAAACAATCGCTTGTTTATCTGCAAATTATACTATGTTATTCTTACTCTTTCAATTTCCTGATCGCAAAAAGAGATAATAATATTCGGGATAACAGTTCTATCGGAAACTTGACAGATAATGTGGTTTTAGTAAGACCTGTTTTACGTGTATAGAGAGAAATTTATTTTTTTTACTTCCTTTTTTAAAAAGTAGTTCGAAATTTGAGTTTGCATTTGTTAATTAATACTATATATATTATTTATTTTTATTTTTTTGCATTCTTTTGGAAAATTTTGAAAAATTTAAACATTTTCTTCCTTGCTTCTTGGGCACAAAAAGCCCCTTGCGCTTTTAAAACACTGCCTTGGATTCAAAAGATAATGACTCGACTCACTTTCTATGCTTGATAACGATTGCAAATTTACACATCTCTCTGTAATTTGAGTATGTTATTTTTCCATGCTTTCTAATTACTTCCTTTGCTGATTCTCTTCATTTTTACTTTCTCTAGATCTCTTACTTTGTTTTAACTTGACTGCAAATTGAATGCAGTTGAATTCACAACTATTGGCTATTTGTTACTTGCACAACAATCAAGCTTACTGTGCGTACCACATTTTGAAAGGTATTTACTACAAATACCACATATTTATTTTGCATGTTTCTATCTAGTCTGTTATATCATATTTTTCAACTTTTTCCCTTTTCAGCACTGTTCTATATTCAAAAGTTTATGGCCATTTATAACTCTCATCTTGTTTGGCCTCAAAATATGAAGGGACACAAATGGCTCAATCCCGCTACTTGTTTGCAATTTCATGCGTTCAGATGGATCTTCTTACTGAAGCTGAAGCAGCATTATGCCCTACTGAGCCTAATGCAGAGGTATGCAACTTCTTGTAAGTTATCAGTTTCAAATATTACTAGAATGATCTGAAGCAGCATTATCCCACACTAAGGAGCTTACTGCTGATGTTTCCCACGTACTGTAAATTATCAGTTTCAGATAATATTAAAAGGGATCTCGTAGGGGTGTCTTTGCTGGTTTACAATATGCTTCATCTTATACATAATAGAATTTATTGTTCAACACTCATTTGAAATGCACATGACAATGGAGTGAATGGACAGCTGAATGACATTCAGTTTTTCTGGGTTAAACAGTTTTGGTTCATGCCTTTAGTATTGGCTGAAGATTTTCTTTTGGTCTCGCTTCATCTGAGTTTGGGTCTTGACCACTTATATTTGTTGAGGAAATCACAAACTCTAACAACTATTCTGAATTGTCTGTTCAAATGGATTCCTATATCATCAAATAATAGGCTTGATGGTTTGAAATGGGTGATGCGAAACAGAGAAAATCTGGTTTAGGGAGAAATTGATTTGAGACTAACTTATTATCAGAATTTGTCTTTTTTTCTTTCTTTTTTTCTTTTTTTCCCTTTCTATTTGACAGCTTTTGCACTGCTTGTAGGCTCTTCTGTTGTATCACCCCATCTCAGAATTCTTGAAATGGTGGGCCCATCTCTCTCTTTATTTTTCTCTTAATAAAGTTGATTTCCTTTTGCCATATGGTCTATTTGAGGTGGCTCCATGCAGAGGCTTACTATATGATTTTCGAGTATGAATAATTGGGTATGTTTTAATATAAATGAGAAAATGAAGTATAGTGTGTCTCATTTGATGCTAAATTAAGAGGGGGAAACGAAATTATGAGATATTGGTACTTGGTTCCCCTCCTGTCTTCATGGTTCATCATATTTAGTGCCCACTATTTTTTCCTTCTTTTTTTATTTGGTGGGGGGTGGGGG
>NW_010729121.1:1991100-2011136 GCF_000365185.1 Nelumbo nucifera | reverse complement strand
TTTAAGTTAATATATATAGGTTATGCTAGTTACATGAAAGGACATATCATAACTGCTAACAAATAACAACCAATATAAAACTGAAACTAGAAATAACAGAAYAGCAAAATAACCACAGCTGTGACTAGATACATTCTACCCTACGGACAGAGTGGGACCACAGCTGTGGGGCCCACACCAATGTTCTCTACAGTCCTTTTCTCTTTCTTTTTTCTTTTTGATTCATGATGATATTAAAAAAATATCCTTTCACAACAATGGAATCATCATCTTTTCATACTTTACTTTTTTTGGTTGTTCTATTCTCAGTTTCTCTTTCTCACAACTATATGTGATTTGGAAGGAGGTAGCACAGATTTACTCTTTGGGTATAAAAGTGAGGTTCCTCTTTGGGTAAAGGCGTAAAGACTTTGGATTGCTTCCAGAATTACTCAGTCACTGACATTACAAGGACATGGAAGGGGGTAGCACAATCCTCTAGGGCAAAAGAAAAAGTAAGATTGGTGTGTAGAGATAGTTGTTAGTTGTTAGTGTGTGTGTGGTCCCACTAATATCTTTATTTTTATTTCATGGTAGTTATGGTAATTAGGCTAGACATATTTGTGTTATATTTAGTTCTCTTTCAGCAGGGGTATTTGTGTAACTCCACTAATGTTAAGTTACAAGCATATAAATACCTGATGGGCGGCAAGTTAAGTCAACCGCACCATTTTTATTCTTTTCTTCTTCTTTTTCTGTTCGTGATCTTCTTTTCTCTTCTTTTTCTACTAAACTTATATTAGAGAAACAAACAGTTTCTGGTTTCTTTTATCCAAGTTGGTACCAGATCTCATGTGAGCCTAATCCAGTCGGCTGCATGAGAACTTTCTAGGACTGGAAGCTGTGCATCATCACCTGATTCTTGGAGGTTGCTGGAGTCTTGAGTTGCTGCCCAAGTGGGTTGCATGACCCTTGGAGAGTGCCTGGTGACCAGGAAGGATCAGAAAAAATAGGTAAGTCCAAGTTTAGGGTTTAAACTGGAGATTGAAGGTGGTGGTGATCAGTTTCTTTTTGAGAAAGAACTTCATTTTATTGAGACCGACCTTGAATAAGAGCGGTTTAAACCACTATGGAAGCAGTGGTTGACATATTTATGTCCTCCCTGTTCGTTTCTCTAGGGTTTATGACAGATGTCTATTTTCCCTGTTCTATATTCTCTAGAGTTTTCCAAACCCTACGTTCAGTTCTTTGCTCCCAGACTTGTTTTTTGACTGTGGATGATTTCTGGGTGATTATAGTGAACTGTGATTGGTTTCTAGGTGATGATTCTTGGCTGTGAAGTGATTTCTTGGTGGTGATTCTTGACTGTGAATGATTTCTGGATGATAATTCTTCATTGTGAGTGATTTCTGGGTGGCTGATTTCAATCAGCTAAGGTTTTCTGCTTAACGAAAGGGCAGTTCAGGGGTTTACTTCTTGAAATAGTGACCTGTTAATATCTCATATATAATGGAGAAGGCTGGAAGTGAATTAAAGACTCAAGGGGAAGGTTTTTAGGTTCTGGAAGCATGACTGAAAGTTCTTTTCAGATTACTACTGTTAGGTTTGATGGAACCAATTACTTGGAATGGGCCCAATCAGCTATGATGGCCATTAGAGGTAGAGGCAAACTAGGCTGTGATTGGGGATATAAGGAAGCCAGCCAAGGAAGACACATCACATGCCAAATGGATTCAAGGGAACTATTTGGTGATGACATGGCTATGCAATTCAATGCAACCTCACATTAGCCGAAATTATTTATGGGCAAAAACAACCAAGGAGATTTGGGATAATATGAAAGAGACATACAACCCCAACCCCTTAATGTTGCTAGGGCTTATGAGCTGAAGTGTGAAGTGAATAATCTCAAGTAAGGGGAGAAACCAGTCTCCGTTTACCTTGTTACTTTGAAATCTCTGTGGCATGAAATTGACCACTTGGAAACAATTGAATGTGAAAGTTAGAGAGATGCAACAACTTATAGCAAGCTGATTGAAACAAACAGAGTGTTTGAGTTCCTAGTCGGTCTAAATTCAGAATTTGACATTGTAAGACAACAACTACTTATCAGGGAGAGTGTGACATTGTCTCAGGCCTATTCACTAGTGCACAGTGAAGAAAGTAGGAGAAATGTGATGTTACAGTTTCAGCCTATGGAATCAGCCTTAGCAGCAACAAAACCAAAATTTGGGGGAGATAAGGAAAGGGAAATGAAGAAGGAATATAAAAGGGAGATATTTTGTGATCATTGTAAGAAGCCGAAACATACTAGGGACACTTGTTGGAAGTTGTATCCTCATCTTATTCCAGTTAGACTCAGAAATAAGAAGGGAAATGCTAATGTGGCAGTTACTACTGATAATGCATCGTCTTCCAGCACAAGGACCACATCCCTAGATGCCCTAGCTGTTGTTCAAGTTGTCTTGACACAGTTGAAGAGTGAATATGGTACTTTTGGACTTTCATCTCAGTCACTAGCTACTATATCTGCTACTCCCACTTCAGCCTTTGCTCACTCAAGTACAAGAGATACAACATATCATGCACCAGTTCTAGGTTACACTAGACCTTTTTGGGTAATAGATTTCAGTGCTTTTGATCATATGACTAGTTTGTCTACCTTGTTTACTACCTACTGTCTATCCTCTGGTAGAGACAAAGTATCTATTGCCGATGGCTCTATTGTGCCTATCTCAGGCAAGGGAGACATTAGATTGTTTGATGCCATCTCCTTGTCCTCAGTTCTACATGTTCCTAAGCTTAGTCCTAACCTGCTTTTAGTTAATAGTATTACTAAGAATTAAAATTGTTCAATGACCTTTTTCCTTGATTGGCCGTGAGACGAATGGAGCCTATCTGCTTGAGCATCCACAGGGGAAGAATATTGAAGTCGGGAAGTTATTTGTTTCTTAGTCAGTGAATCGGATTATGATTTGGCATAATAGGTTGGGTCATTTGTCTTTTGGGTCTTTGAAATTTGTTTGAGTTAGTCCAAGTTTCTAGTTTGAGGTGTGAAAGTTGTGAACTTGCAAAACATTGTAGATCAACTTATTCTTTGGGCAATAAAAGAAGCAATGTTCCTTTTGAAATTGTGCATACAGATGTTTGCGGACCATACTACTACTATGGGGGGGGGGGTACAAATACTTCTTGTTGTTTGTTGATGATTGTACTCGTTTCTCGTGGATTTACTTTATGCACTCTCGAGATGAGGTCCCTACTCTAACTTAGGCTTTCCATCAGATGGTATTGACCCAATTTGAAGTCAGGATCAAAATCCTCAGATTTGATAATGCTAAGGAGTATTTTGCAAAATCCTTGGCTTCATATCTCCTTGATTATGGGGTCATCTATCAGAGCACTTGTTCTCGTACACCTCAACAAAATGGGGTTGTTGAGAGAAAAAAATGACATATTTTGGAGGTAGCCAGAAGCATCATGATGGACTCTAATGCTCCCATACGGTTTTGGGGGGTGCTATCCGTACAACTGTATACTTCATTAACAGAATTCCTTTACAGGTTTTAGACATGAGAACACCATTTAACCTCTTGTATCCAAACAAGGATTTGTTTACTATCCCTCTTAAAACCTTTGGATGTACTTGTCTTGTTCAAATTCTTGGACCTCATTGCCCCAAATTTGATTCCAAAGCTGCCAAATGTATCTTCCTTACAAAATCAAAAGGGGTATTGTTATTATGAGCCTGCTTCTGGTAGATGGTTTGTATCTATGGATGTGACATACTTTGAGGATGTGCCCTATTATCATAGGGTTTTTCCTTAGGAGGAGAGTAGTGAGGTGGGTAATTCAGCCCCAAAAGTTCCGTTACCTATTCTAGTCACTGAAGGGGAGAGTGGTGAAGAGGGTTGTCAAAAGTGCAGGGAATTGAGGATGTTTCACAAATGGTGGAGGCAGGTTGATTTTGGTTCTCAACAGTCCATGCCGATCCTGGTTCCTTCTACAACTCCAGATCCAGGTACTACCTTCACTACTAAGCCCACTGAGCCCACTGTTACAAATGATATACCTAACCCTGTTGAGCCTCAACCTCTTCCTTCATATGACCTTAGTCTCCCAATTGTAGTTCGTAAAGGGAAGCACCATTGTACTTCATCCATTTCTCATTGTATCTCCTAGTTTCTCCCTTATGATGGACTTTCACAATCCTATAGATCTTTCCTGGCCTCTATTGCTGCTATTCCTATTCCTAGAACAATGCAGAAAGCTTTATTGGTACTTGAGTGGAAAGATGCAATGAAAATAGAAATGGATGTTCTTATTAAAAACAATATATGGGAGTTGATTGACCAGCCTAAGGGGAAGAAACCTGTTGGGTGCAGATGGGTGTTTATAGTGAAATATAATACTGATGGCTCCATAGAAAGATATAAGGTCAGATTGGTTGCAAAGGGATTCACACAAACATATGGCATAGATTATTTGGAGAAGTTTTCACCAATAGCCAAGATGAATACTATTAGAATCTTATTATCTATTGCTGCAAATTCTCATGGCTATTGGTTCAGATGGATGCTTAGAATGCATTCCTCAATGGAGATCTACAAGAGGAGGTGTACATGGAATTGCCCCTTGGTTTTTATAGTGCAGAGGTAGGAAAGAAGGTTTGCCGACTGAGGAAGGCTTTATATGAATTCAAGCAGTCCCTAAGAGCTTGTTTTGATAGATTTAGACCGACTTTAGAAAAATTTGGCTATGTTCAAGCTCAATCAGATCACATTCTCTTCTTTAAGAAAATAGACTCCTCTTTGACTTGCTGTCTATGTTGATGATATTGTAGTAACAGGAAGTAAAATTGGTGAGATTGACTACCTTAAGCAACTTCTTCACCAAGAGTTTGAAGTAAAAGATTTGGGAGAACTACGTTATTTCTTGGGTATTGAGGTAGCTATATCTAAGCATGGCATCTTTGTCTCCCAAAGAAAGCATATTTTTGATTTGTTGGAAGAAATTAGGAAGTTAGGAGTTAAACCAGCCGACACACCCATTGAGCTAAACCATAAGATAAGTGCAGAAAGTGGAGAGCCTCTTGAAGATAGAGTTATGTATCAGCGGTTGGTTGGGAAACTTTTTTATCTTTGCCTAACATGACTAGACATTTCTTATGTTGTCAGTGTTGTTAGCAATGACATGCGTTCTTCCAAAACCACCCACCTTCTTGTAGTGGAAAGGATACTTGCTTTTTTGAAGAGATGCCTAGGGAGAGGTATACTCTTCAAGAATAATGGTCACATGAAAATAGAAGCATACATAGATGCTGATTGGGCTGGTTGCATTGATGACAGGAGATCTACATCTACCTCCGGGTATTGTGCTTTTGTAGGGGGGAATCTTGTTTCCTAGAGGAGTAAGAAACAGAATATTGTTGCTCGCTCCAGTGCTGAAGCTGAATACATATCTATGGCTAATGGAGTGGCAGAAGTGTTATGGCTGCAATCTTTACTTGATGAGCTGGGTGTTGAATATGAGAAGCCTTTGATGTTGATTGCGATAATCAGACTGCAATTAATATTGTTCACAATCCGATATAACATGACAAAACTAAACACATTGAAGTGGACCGCCACTTTATCCGAGAGAGTTGCATGTTGCATCTCAAGAAGTGATCCATTTTCCAAGTTAGGGTCGAATGAGCATAGCTTGGGAATCGAAGAATTAAAAGAAATAATCAAGCAGTGCTTAGTGGAGATGCACGTGGCACCCATGGCGGAAAGTTCGTTGAAAAGTCATAGGGAAAACCGACAATCCCCAGGTCTTGAGTAGTGTAGGAGCCAGGAAGATTTAATAAGGGCTCAGAAGCCAATCTGGACCATCCAACCCCGGATAGGGGTAACTCACAGGTGTTAGGTAGTGGGTGTGGGCCCAGAGCAAATAGTGAACCCAGGACCCTCCTCCGAAGGGACGATCTAAGTCTTCCAAACCAAAGTAAACCCGGTTGGTTCAGTTAGCCTCCAAAGAGAATCAGAAACAATTGGGACAAAAATGTTTGTATGCAGGCTCCTTCATTGGTGGCATCGAATGGTGGTGCCGGTGTATGAATCGTCCATCTTCAACCTTCTAGCCCTCAGCATGTGCCTGCTTCAACTCTCACGGAGGAAAAGTCGTTTGGAAGTGCATCACCTTGCGTTGGCGAGGTTGAAGAAACATTAGTTGAAGCTGCTCCAATTGCGATGGTGGATTCCAACGATCAATTTGAAGAAAGGGGGGAGGATTCTCATCTTCTTAATTCACAGGAGGGGGGGGGGAGTGAATTCGAATTGAGAGAAGTCGGTGACAGTCCAATGCAGTTGAGTAATAACAAAGGGAAGATACCTGATTCACTGTTTTAGGGAGGTAAGTCATCAAACTTATCTGTTTTCTCTTCTTGGGTTTCGTCGAAACTCTTGGGATTGGATAAATTTTTGGGAGTTTCAATGGAGGGGATGGAGGATGAAACAATTAAATACTTGGAGGGGATTGAACAATGAATTCTTTTGGAGAGAGGGAAAATGACGGCAAAGTAAGGAAGTAAGAACTCAAAGAGGAGTAGAGAGATGATGAGGCTGACTTGGGGATGAAATGATAAGGCTGGTGGCAATGAGGGGACGGTGAGGGGGGGAAGAAAGCTTAAGTTTAAGGGTGTTTTTGTTCTGATCTGTTTTTTCTCATGGACCTAAAAATATTATCGTGGAATATAAGAGGTTTGAGGTCGGGAAGGAGAAGAATTGCGTGTGTGCTTCTTTGAAGAGGTCAGGTTCGAAGATTATCCTGCTTCAAGAAACTAAATTGGACTGTTTAGATGCTGCAACTGTAAGAAGTATCTCGGGGGAGGGAGAGGTCAGATGGAAAGCAAAGTTGGCAGTGGGTAGTGTAGGAGGGTTGTTAAGTCTTTGGGATCCTTTTGTCTGCAGTTTAATCTCTTCTCATGTTAGGAATTTCTTAGTTTCTTTAATTCTGAAACTTGTTGATGGAAATATCTGCCAAGTCACAAATGTTTATGGCCCTACAGATGGAAATCTCCGGGAGGATTTTTGGGAAGAATTGGTTGAAGTGAGGGGTAATCTGTCTTATCCATGGGTTATTGGTGGTGATTTTAATGTTAATCTGGCTGCTGCAAAAAAAAAACTGGGGTAGGAGGTCAAGAGCAATGCTCCAATTTGCTGATTACATCAACAGATTTGAGCTGATGGACTTCCCTCTTCAGGGTAATAGATTTACTTGGACTAATAATCAAGATAATCCCATCCTTGTGAGATTGGACAGGTTCTTGGTATCCTCAAACTGGGATGAGCTTTTTCCTGATTTTAGGCAGATTGCCCTCCCTAGACCAATTTCAGACCATTGTCCAATTCAATTGGTCTGTGGCTTTAGAGGGAAGATCAGTGCACCCTTCAAACTAGAGAATGCCTGGTTTGAAGATGATAAGCTTATCCCCTTGTTGAAGACTGTTTGGAACGATTTGCAGGTGGTGGGTACTAGTTCTTTCATTTTGGCAAAAAACTTGGTGCCATTAAAAAGTGGTTAAAAATTTGGAAAGTGGAGAATAATCTGAATTCTGAAACTGAAAAGAGAGCTTTGTTGAGTCTCATTAAGGAGATTGATTCAGCAGAAGAGGTAGGTCCTTTATCTGAGGAAAGCAAATTGAAGAGATCTCATGCAAAAATCAAGTATGATAAATTGGCAGTGAAAGAAGAAATCAAGTGGAGGCAAAGAGCTAAAGTGGTCTGGCTAAAAGAGGGGGATAAAAACACTAATTTTTTTTCATAAAATGGCAAATTCCAAAGCAAGAGTTTCTTCAATCAGTAAGCTGGAATGAGAACGTAGGTTGGGGGAATCTGATGCAGATATGAAGGTAGTGGCAACTAATTTTTATAAAAACCTTTATAAAGAGATATGGCCCTTCAGACCCTTTCCTAGAGACCTTCCTTTTAAGTAGTTGAGTGATGATCGGATTTCTTTCATTGAGAGACCCTTTACGGAGGAGGAAATTAAAGCTGCCATTACTATGTTGGCGGCTGATAAGTTGCCAGGGCCGGATGGTCTTACTAACCTCTTTTATGTCAAATGTTGGGATTTTGTGAACCAAGATATTTTGAATGTATTTCAGGCGTTTTATGATAATGCTACCCTTCAAAGAAGTTTAAATACTACCTTTATCACCCTCATTCCAAAAATTGAAGGGGTGGTTAATGTTAAAGATTTCAGGCCAATCAGTCTCTTGCACAATTTTTATAAGATCTTAGCTAAAGTATTAGCCGAGAGAATGAAAGGGGTGTTAGGGAATGTAATTTCATACAATAAAAGTGCTTTTGTCCTGGGGGAGGCAAATGCTTGATTCTGTTCTTATTGCTAATGAGCTGATTCACTCAAGAAGAGAGGGTACCCTTGGTTTGAATTGCAAACTGGACATTGAGAAAGCCTATGACCATGTTAATTGGAGGTGTATTGATTTGGTGTTGCAGCATATGAAGTTTGGGCAGAAATGGAGAAACTGGATAAAAGTTTGTATATCCACTCCCAAATTCTCAGTTTTGATTAATGGTCTGTCAGCAGGGTTTTTTGACAGCTCTAGAGGTCTAAGACAAGGTGATCCCTTATCCCCCTTGCTCTTTATTTGTGTTATGGAAATTCTCACTTTGTTTTGTGAAAAGGCTGCTGAATCTGGTGATTGGGAAGGCTTTGCATTCTCTCCTGAGGGGGAAAAGATCAATATTCTCCAATTTGCAGATGATACCTTATGCTTTGTGGATGCTTCTCCCTCCCAGTTAGATATTGTCCTTGGGATATTATCCTGGTTTGAAGTGATCTCTGGGCTGAAAGTCAACTGGAACAAAAACCAAATCATTCCAGTGGGCCATGTATTCAACATAGTTGATTGTGCGGAGGTTCTGGCTTGTCAGATTGAATTCCTCCAAGTGAAATACCTGGGGCTGCCCTTGGGGGCAAATCGTCTTGCCTTCTCGATTTGGGATCTAGTTATTGAAAGAATGGAAAGGAAATTGGCTTCCTAGAAGGCAAGATATCTCTCTTTTGGGGGTAGGATTATTCTGATAAAGAGCACACTTTCCAATTTACCTACTTACTTCCTTTCTCTCTTCCCCATCCCTAACAAAGTGGCTAAAAGATTGGAGCATATTCAGAGATGTTTTCTTTGGAGGGGTTGGGATGAGGATAAAAAGGTTCACCTTGTAAGTTGGGACCAAGTATGTCTTCCTAGGTCCAAAGGTGGTTTAGGCATTAGGAAGTTGAGTTTTAATTCTGCCCTCCTTAGGAGCAAGTGGATTTGGAGGTTCTCGGTTGAAAGAAAGGCCTGGTGGAGATCCCTCATAGCTGATAAATATGGGGTGGAGTGGGGAAACTAGAGATCTAGGGATCCTCCCCCAAGTTGGGGTAGTTCCCCTTGGAAAGCTATCATGAAAAATTTATCTATTTTCTTGGAAGGGATTTCAATCAAGATTGGTAAAGGGGATAGAACAAAATTTTGGAAGGATCCTTGGTGTTTGGATGGGACTCTAGCTGAGTCTTTCCCTCTACTTTTTCAGTGTGCTTCTAACCAAGAAGCCTCCGTGGCTGACTACTGCTGTTCGACTGGTGGTTCTCTTACTTGGACTCCCATCATTAGGAGGAATTTTTTTTTTTTTGGAAAAAGGTAAGGTAATTTATTCAGAATAAAGAGAAAATTACAACAAGGCCCAGACCACTAATTCTGCCTAGGCCCAAAACAGATTACAAGTTCATCCATGATTTAGTGCAAAACAAAAGAGATACATTCTGGTTTTTAAGTTCTTCATTCACCGACACCTAGGAACAAATCTTGCCCACCGCTCTTTGCACTACTTATTTTGGGCTTTTGAGCTGACCACAGAAGATTTTGTTATTTCTTTCAGTCCAAATTGGCCAAAGCACAACTTGCGGAATGGTATTCCAAACAAGTTTTCCTTTCTTACTGAGACCCTCAATTCTCCAACACATTAGCAGCTCCTTCACAGATTTTGGCATAGACTAGCTAATCTCCAAAACCTTGAAAAAATGTCCCCAAATTGAAGAGGAAACCGGACAATGGATACACAAGTTTTCTGTAGATTCTGCAAGGTTTCCATACAGAACACAGGAGGGATCCAGAATCTGAATACCACGTCTTTCCAAGTTAATCTTAGTTAAACATTTATCAAGAGCCATTGTCCAGACCAGGAAATTGATCTTGGAGGAACTAGTTGGATTCCAAATCTGCTTGGCAGGGAATTACTCCTGACCTGAACTGCATAACTTAAGAAATAGGGATTTAACTGAGAAGCTACCATCTGCATTCCACTTCCAAGACCATTCATCTTCTAAACTCAAATCAATCCTCTGATTTTGAAGGAGCCCCAACAGCACCGCATACTCTTCCACTTCCCAATCCAACAAACTTCTCCTACACAGAGGAGTTCAAATGGTGGAATCACCAGAGATGCTTATGTTATTAGCAACTGAAGAGTCTTGATTCATTGCAATTTGGAACAAACGGGGAAAGGCTTCAGCCAACGAACCCTCTAAACACCAGGGATCCTTCCAAAACTTGATTTTGTCCCCCTTGCCAACCATAAGTCTGATCCCATTCAGGAAGAGAGGGATGTACTTTGAGATGCCTGCCCAAAGAGATTTTTCCCCAATTGGATAAGGTTCCTTAGTTCTCCAATCACCCCATACCACGTCATACTTTGCCTCAATAAGACTTCTCCACCATGCATTCCTCTCAGAAGCAAATCTCCATAACCATTTACTGAGAAGAGCATAATTAAGTTCTTTCAATTTCCTAATTCCCAACCCACCAACTTCCTTAGGAAGGCACACTTGCTCCCACTTTACAATGTGAATCTTCTTTTCATCCTCCCAACCCCTCCATAAGAAGTTCCTTTGGAGCTTTTCCAACCTATTTACAATTTTGTTTGGGATGGGAAAAAGAGATAGGAAATAAGTGGGGAGGTTGGAGAGGGTGCTCTTAATCAATGTAACCCTACCACCAAAAGATAGGTATTTTTCCTTCCAAAAGGCTAGCTTCTTCTCCATTCTCTCAATGATTGAGCACCAGATTGAGGAGGAAGAGTATTCGGCCCCGACAGGTAGACCCAAGTACTTTACCGGGAGGAAATCAATTTGGCAAGCCATCACTTTTGCACAATCTTCTAAATTTGAAACATGGCCCACTGGGATGATCTTACTTTTACTCAAGTTGACTTTGAGACTAGACACCACTTCAAACCAGCTCAGAATCCCAAGCATTGAATCCAATTGAGTCAAAGAAGCATCCACAAAACATAGGGTATCATCTGCAAATTAAAGGATATTGACTTTCTCCTTTCCAGGGGAGATTGCAAACCCATTCCATAAGCCAGAATCTGCAGCCTTCTTGCTAAAAAGTGTGAGGATTTCCATAACACAAATGAACAACAAAGGGGACAGAGGATCTCCCTGCCTCAGACCCCTAGAGCTACCAAAAAACCCCGTGGATTGCTCATTAATTAGGATTGAAAATTCTGGGTTCTTAATACATACTCTGATCCAGTTTCTCCACTTCTGTCCAAAATTCATGCTATCCAACACATGATCCAGACAATTCTAGTTGATGAAGTCATATGCTTTCTCAATATCAAGTTTACAAATTACACCCGGGGTGCCCTCTCTTCTTCTAGAATCAATTAACTCGTTGGCAATTAAAATTGAGTCTACCATCTGCCTCCCAAGCACAAAAGCACTCTGATTATTTGAGATTATACTGCCTAACACCCCTTTCATTCTTTCTGCTAAGACTTTAGCCAAAATTTTGTAAAAACTGTGCAGTAAGGTAATTGGCCTAAAGTCCTTAATGTTCACAACCCCCTCAATTTTTGGAATGAGGCTTATAAATGTGACATTCAAACTTCTTTGCAAAGAGGCATTAGCATGAAACTCCTAGAACACCTTCATCAAATCCTCTTTCACAAAATTCCAGCATTTCAGATAGAAAAGGTTGGTGAGACCATCCGGCCCAGGCGGTTTATTTCCTAATTTATTAATTGCTGCACTGGTTTCCTATTCTGTAAAAGATCTTTCAAGCCATAATTTCTGATTTTCATTCAGCTGCCTGAAAGGAAGATTAGAAGGGAAGGGTCTTTACATCCAGTTTTCCTTGTAGAGCTTTTTATAAAAGGAGGTTGCAACTGATTTGATCTCTGAATCTGAATCCCCGCTCCTATCTTCCCATACCAACTTATTAATAGATGAAACTCTAGCTCGGGCATTTGCCATTTTGTGAAAGAAATGTGTATTTTTATCACCCTCCTTTAACCAAGTGGTCTTAGCTCTTTGTCTCCACTTTATTTCCTCTTTCACAACCAATTTGTCAATGCTGTTTTTTGCTTGAGATCTTTTCAGCCTCAACTCTTCAGAAATTGGACCCATTTCTTCAGCTCTGTCAATCTCTTCAATGATACCCAATAAAGCTAGGAGGTCTGCCAGCCCATTTGTTGATCTTCTTTCCCATAACTGTGACTGAAATATTTGAAGTCAGCCACTTAAATCTTCTCAAAGTTCCCCTGTACGGCCAGGCTGCCGTCTATGGTCAGGAGTGCAAATGGGCTTGCTGACGCCCTAGTAAAATAAGGGGTCACAAGGCGTCCATTTTACTCGGCTTCTTTGTAATCTATTTTTGTGTATTTGGGGATGACATTTTTGCAATCAAATTGTACTAAATTCTTTTATAATCAGTTTAATAAAGCAACTTTTTGCTGATAAAAAATGTGATTTGGATAGATGCTTCCTGAATTTTAGTACTTTGTGAAACAAGATA
Source organism: Nelumbo nucifera (assembly GCF_000365185.1). The sequence goes on along the minus strand of NW_010729121.1, from coordinate 1,998,307 downwards.
TCAGTTGTTATTACTTATTATGCACTTGTATGTTATTTTGATTACATTATAAATGCTTCAGCTTTGTGTCCATTGTTATTTGTCTGTTTAGGTACACAGATAGAAGGAAAAGTGCAGTTGATCACTTTAAGCGGGCATTGTCAATGGACCCCTTACTATGGGCTGCATATGAGGAACTTTGTGTATTAGGTCAGTGCAAAGCATGCCCAAAATTCTATAGTTTTTTTCTCTGTCAGTTACTGAGATTGTTAGTAGGCTATGTATCCAAATGCTGTACTGTTCATTTTTAAGGATAAGCTGTCTGTCTGAAATTCTGATAGCTTTCTTCTTGTTTCATTTGTTAAATTTCAATGATGGGAAAACCTCAATTTAATTGGAGCCATTCTGTTCAGAATTGGAATGAGGGGTTAAAACTTTTCCTTTTCTTCCTTTGGTAAGTCACAGATCAAGGTCAAGGCCAATCTTGTCATTTGTTTCTTTGGGTTTTGGTTTTCGAGAGGTCTTAGGGATTGTGTCCTTAGAGGTTGTTTAACTCATTGATACTAATGTAGGGTGTCTTTCTTGACCCTAATAAGATAGTCTGCAGAATATGGGTCTTTGTTCACCTTGGACAGTTCTCTTGTGCCTCTTTGTTGAAGGCTCTTGTTAAATCCCATAAACCCTCACAGAGTTTTCGATTAAAAGCAACTTGATGAGGATGCACATCCTGAAAAATAATGGCTTTCTCTTAGGAGGTGTATCATCAGAAAATTGATAGTTGTATGGTATTTTTTTATTTTTTAGTTTTTATGAGCAACCAAATAAGATATTTTATTAATATGTCAAAGAATGTATGATAGTGATACGACATACAATATACAGAAATACTTAGGCTAGGCCCCAGACTACTGCCTACCTATCTCACTGCATTTTCCTTCCCTTAGCCAATAAACCCCCTAAACAACTGATTTTTGTGCATTCCTTGCCTAGTTAAAGTATCTGCCAGACCATTTTCTGATCTCTCAACCGATTGGATATTAGCTACCATTTCCTCACATAAGCTCCATTCCTTCCTCATATGATTTCTAAGCTCCCATGGACCTTCTCACTTGTTTCTAATCCAACCCACAACCACCTTCGAATCATCTTCCAAGACTAGGTTGCTATAGTTATGGTTCATTGCTATCTTTAGGCATTGGAGTTCCGCCAACAATTCTTCTCTTGTGGAGTTCCCCATGCCAATAGGCGCCAAGAAGAAGCTAGTGACATCTCCATTATCATCCCTGAACACATCCCCTATACCAGAATTTCCAGAGTTGCTGAGTCTGCAACCATCAAAATTTAGTTTAATTTGACCAGTCATAGATAGAATCCATATCATGGAAACAAAGCCTTCAATGAAGAAGAGTTTTTAACCAGTTGCCACTAAGAATATCATCAAGAGAGAAATGCCTAAAGACATCCAATGATTTCATCCAGTGAGCAACTTTTATTGATACTTGTTATGTCCTTCAGAGGAGAAGCATACTTGGACTCTATCACCCCATATGTGCTATTTATATAGAGCAAATTGTGAATTCACTTATAATTTACTAATCCTCTGTTGATTTGTTGCTAGTTTTGGGGACATCTCATTTATCATTTTGGCACCAGGTGGACTCTCCCACAAGACATAGCCACTCTATTTTGGTCATTACTCTTCTCCTTTGGACGTCTACAAGAGCAGCTATTTTATGGACTGTTTGTGAGGAAGAAAATGCTAAATTTCTTTATTTTTTATGGTAAATGGTAATCATTAGAAGCTGGGATTGGAAGTATTTCTGCAAGGGTTATTCATTGGGTTAAATCAATGGAGGATATCTCAATGTTCACCATAGATGATATGCTTTATGAATGGAATGCGGTGGCAAATAGTACCAAATTTTTATGGCTCTATTTTTGGAATAACAGGTGCTTTAGGTATTGGTGGCTCCTTCAAAGGTCATAGGGATGATACACTAGCAGTTTTGTCAGGCCCAATTGGTACTGGAAACTCAGTTACTGAGATCTTGGCTCTACTTGAAGGATTGGAACTGGCAACTCACCAGAATAAAGAAATTTGGCTGTTGAAGGAGATTAAAATACAGCCATTATTAGGATGGTCGATGGAAGTTCTGGTCCTTGTCATATTCATTAGTGTGCTTGCCCAATTCCATCAGTGCAGCCTTTTCCTAGGTCGTATGGTCTGCTAAATCTCTGGCAGATTCACTTGCTAAGGAAGGTGTTAATGGACAAAATCTACTTTGTAGAGCATACCATTAGAGTGGTTTGCTCTATTGGGCAGGAGTAGCCCACTGATCCAGGGGTGGGGGAGGGAGAAGGAAAGGGTTAGCTCAATTCTTGATGAAAAAACTAAATATGTTATTTGCATTCAGGCATCTGCACTTCTGTTCTTTTCCTTTTGAATAAATTCCAAGAGTTGCTGATAAAAAGGTATTTGTATATAGAATTCAGTGTAATAGTTGTGTTAGTTATCCTCTCTTTATATGATCTGATAATTGTCTTTCTAGAGCTTAAGGAATCTGTTTTCCATTTTCGGTGTCCTTTTATGCTTATTTTTCATGTATTCTTTTCATGCTGTAGTCAAGGCATTGCTATTTACATTTCAGGTGCTGCAGAAGAAGCAAATGGAGTGTTTAGTGAAGCAGCAGCTCTTTGCATTTGGCAGCAACTTTTGAACCCTGGATCAAATACCCCAAACTTGCAAATTACCAATGAGGATCATGTTGTAGTTTTGAATAAGACCTTGGGATCAGAAGAAATGAGCCCTAGGCAATTGAAAAGCATGCAAGGGAACATCTTTAGAGATACACCTGGAAATCATGTAGCAGTTTTTTCTGGTGGACCTTCTAGTCAACCTTCAAGTGGTGGTTCTTCTAACATATCTCTTTATGGTACTCCTTCACCAATGCCAGCACAGGTTGAATAGTCATATTTCACTCTCATTTTCTACTCTGTTATTTCATAACATATTTATAGAAGATGGTTTTTCTTTTCAAATTGATCCATCTATTTCCTGCCAACCAGTAGTTATATATGACAATTTATACATGAAACATTGTTCATAGCACCATCTCGTTGTTGTTATGGTTTACAACCATCAATTTTGTAAACTTTATCTATGCACTCTTTTAGAACGTACTGGGGATCTACTCAATTCAACTTTGGTTCTTCACTATCTTAAAGCTGTCCATTTAGAGTGACTGTCTATGACTGCTTATGTCAAATTTATTTTGGCAAGTAAAAGATATAGTTAATTGGCTTCTTGTACAGTACTGTACTACTGTTTTTCTGAAGCAGCTGAACACCAGGAAAACCCTAGAAAAAAAGGTGTGGCAACAATAGTAAAGTAATAGTAGAAGAGATAGAGATGGAAAGGAAGGGGAAACAAAAGGAAACTCGATGCTCTGGTTATACTAATTTTATTGTGTTCTTGTCACCATTAACATTGCCACATAAAAGTAATTAATAAACTTAACCCTTTTCTTTTGCTACTACCCAAGCTATTATTAGGTGCAAGACTAATACAATTGAAGTATTATATTTAAAAATAGCCAGTGTGACCTTCTTTGGACCTATTATAAAATTAAAAGGAAGAAAAATATTACCATACCAAGAAAAGCAAAGTAGAACCAAATCCCCCTAAAACTTCTCTGAAATTCATGAATTTCAAAATAAAACCCTTGGCAAAAATTTGAACTTTTGACTTTTGACCAGAAATATGCTGCCCTGGCATGTGAAACCTGACTTCCTTTGATCTGATTTGATCATTATGCAACTTTAGGGATAATCTTTTTATTGTGTCATGAATAAGGTGAGAAAGAGAAGAGATAACAAGGAGATAGAAGAGAAAAGAAAATATTGGGGCTACAATACCACATCCACATGCCTATGTCGCTATCTTCTGAGAGAGACTTTTATGTTAATATTAGAACTACTTAAAATTATAAAAAAGACTCCAATGAGGCTGATATTACTTTATGTTTTCCCAAATAAAAGAGGCTGATTTTACATTAGAATCTTTGAATATAAATTTTTCCTAAAATAACCCCATTCCTCGTGAAAATTACAAACTTTTTGGTAAATATGAACATTACAATATCAATACTCCAACACTCCCCCTTAAGTTAGCACTAGTTAGCTTGCTTGGAAACAAATGGTCTAACCTTAGTAGCAGTATGACCAACTGATCTTTCAGAGGTTCCCTCTCAAACAAGGCAACTCGAAGATTCCAGCATGGCAGCACGTCAGCAACTAAATATTACACTACATCAACAGGGATCTGATCAACTTGATTGCACTCAAGGAGACACATTTGGCTCTCATTCACAGCAAAATAAATCTTTAATTGATTAGATTATATTCATGGTATGGTTCTTACCTAAGACATGACTAATCCTCAAATCCACCTCTTGGCATATTCCTAGTCACAAAAATATACTACCAACTTAATAGAGGTCAACCCACAACAATGAAAATATGAAGAACACTCTACTAGGGAATGGCACAAAAACAACTAAATGTAAATTGCCCTTAGACAAGAAAAAAGACTCCTTTTGACAAAAAAAGAACTGTAGTCTTTAAAGTATTTCATCAAATATGTATGTCACACAGTGAACTTTAATACTGGAAACATGGATGATTCAGTGAACATATATAATGCAACATGTTTTGCGTAGGACCCTCAACAAAAGCAATATTTTCATAACCAAAGAACAATTTCTTCCTATCCTTTAGGATTCAGATATGAAGTTTCACCTTCTTTCCTTATGAACTGGAACTACTTCAAGTGGATATTCTTAGATTTGTTTTAAAATCCATTTGTGGTATACATCTTCCAGGCAAAAAATTGGTAGAACTTCCTGGTTTGCATGCGTCAAGTCTGTCCAGTGGTTCATGGAGGGAGCTTTTGATCTGGAGTATGAAAAAGGTCCTCTTTAGTGAGATGGGCTTATTTTACATTTCAAATACAGGGTATGCCCTTCATGTTGTAGCCATGTACCATAAAAAAAGAGAGTAATGAACTCATTTCTTTATTTATATCAGAAATTTTGCTAAAGCATAAAGTTAGGAAAATAGATACTGAGATTCTGAGAACGTATTGATAAGAAAATAATACAAAGAACTTTGAGGGCTCAAATACAAGGTAAAACAAAATGTGATTAAAGATGATTTCCGATATACAATCTTCCCAATTGGCTAATATAGGGATCCATGGAAACATATTGTTCATCCTGCAAATGAACCCTTTACAAGTGGAAACTACTAGAATTATACAAGTATAACTTTGAGGGGCCAATGAGAACTGGTAACCCACTGTTCATTCATTCTTGATATGCAGAGTCCTTTGAGGACTTGTCTGATGGCTTCAGAAAAGGGTCAAATCACTATGGCTCTTTTTTGGTTAGGAAGAACAGAACAAAAGAGAAACACAACCATTAACTCAATTGCCACATGGAAATGTAGCAACCTGAGGAGTATGTGGACTTTATTTTGGGCTGCCAACTCACCTCCAACATGTCAAAAAAATGTACAATAAGGGTTATAAATAAGCTATATCAAAGGCTTGGAGCAACAACTATGATCCATCTCCTCCTACTAACATTTGTATCTTATGTATTATATTTGTTCCTATCACATTCTGGTACTTTTAAATGCTACCATGTCTGTATAAATGCACTTTTTTATTTTATGCATAAATTGTTTCTCAGATCTTCTTTTAATGGCACTATCGTTCTAAATATATCATGCTTCTTTTTTAAGTTATGCACCTATTTATTAGAAGGCACTACATCTCATGGAATGATCAAGTATCCAAATTTTTTTTTCTGATGGAAGATGATCTCTAACTCCCTTGCTCCCTTGCTTCCTTGCAGTTATATGGTGTGGCTCCACCACCTTTGTGCAGAAATGTTCAGCCAAACCTGAATATATTGGGCGGTGAAAGCTCTCCAAAGTCAAAAATAAATACCACTTTGCAAGGCTCTCGAAGAAAGCTTCTTGATGAAGGGAAACTACGGAAGGTTGTAGACTTCTTTTTGTTTCTCTTTCTTATCTTTGCAATCTTATTTAATTTGTATTGCAACTGTTATAATTGTTTGAAGGCTGAGTATGATATTTTGCTAATATAAGGTCATAGGATCAATCCCAAGCCTCACTTCTTGTGTCAATGGGCAAATTTGCACCTGAGTACTTTTAGTTAATCAAGAACCCTTATTACCTAGCTTTGTCATCAAATACAACTATCATGTTCTACTATTGTTATCAAGGCCCATATATTCTGTTAAATTGGAAGTGATCTGTTCCAAGTTGAAGGGTCTAGAAGGGCTAGGGGCAGACTAAAAAGAACATGGGTTGAAGTAGTAAGTGTTGTAAGGCTTATTTATTAGCTACAGTTACAGTTTCAGTTACTTGTTTTTTTCTTCTTCTTTCAATTTTTCTTATTATTTTATTTCTAGGATATGCTGCCAGGGGCACACTTGTAAATTCAGACTCTTTTATGAAGTTAATATAAATAGAAAACTAGTGGCTGCCAGTAGTGACTTTTTTCCTCTCAATCGTACCTCTCTCTCCCTCTCTCTCTCTCTCCCAATCCCCATGAATCACCACATGGTATCAGAGCAGGTTCTCTGGGTTGAAAAAGACCTACGATCCCTCCTGCCCTGTTCTTAAAAGTGTTTGGACGTGGCTGTTTCTGCAGAAACCCTAGCAGGTTTCTTGCGGCTGGTTCTGCAGAAACTCTAGCAGTTTCTGGCGGCTGGTTCTGCAGAAACCCTAGCAGTGTCTGGCGGCAGTTTTTTTTGGGAAACCCTAGTAGTTTCTGGCGGCAGCTTTGTGATTCCTTCTTCCTGGCTGTAACAGCAAGAAAACCCTAGTCGGAGAAGGTGATGCTGGTGCAAACTCCTCTGTTCGATGCTGTGAAGTCAAGTTCATATTAGCACCTTCGTACAAGTGCTGAACAGGTGTGTTTTTTTGTTTCACTGTGTTTCAGCCTTCTTTGGCCAATGGTGCATAGGGTTCATGCCTTGATTATAGAGCTATTTGTTTGGATGTTGGATGGTTAGAGTGTGTGAACTACAGCCAGACTGATTGTAATGTCTGTATTGGTTGTGCTGAACCGATTACCGGACTGGTTTATTGTTCTGTTTGGACGTTGTGTTGACTGAACCCCTTGTTCTCAGCAGTATTC
>NW_010729121.1:1780429-1979721 GCF_000365185.1 Nelumbo nucifera | reverse complement strand
ACTTCCAACTTTCTCCATTTTAAAGAGGATGTTAACAGTCACTACCAGAAATCAATTTCAGATTATTGGTAACTCCCAAGAAACACTCCTCAGTCAACAAGAACACCCAGGAGCCAAAAAACCAGATTACTGTAGCTACTCAAGAACCAGTCAGTCACAGAAAAATGGGAGCAATGGTTGACCGTGGGATTTCACAAAAAAAACTCAGAGAAACTAGCAGATATATCAGAAAACTGCTGAATTAAGGTTGATCTCTCTCAGAAAACTAACAGCAATAATTGACTTAAATCAGAACTGTCAAAAAAAAACTCCTTTCAAGGTCGATCTCTTTCAAGAAACCCTAAAGAATGGAAAAGGAGACAGAATTCTATTAACCACTGCTTCCAGAAGGTTAAAAACTGTTCCCTTTAAGGTTGATCTCAATAAAGATGAGTTCTTTCTCAGAAAGAATTTGATCGCCACCTTTAACCTTCAGATTAAACCCTAATCTTTGGCTTACCTGACTTCTCTGACTCTTCCTGGTCACCGGGCACTCTCCAAAGGTCTTGTAACCCCTTGGGCACAATTCGAATCTCCAATGATCCTCCAAGAATCAGGCGAAGATGCAATACTTCAGATTCAATAACTTCTCATGCTGCCGACTGGATTAGGCTCACATGAGAGCCCTAAACTTCTCTAGTTTTGGCTCTAATACCAACTTGAATAAATTAAACCAGCAAATAGTTGTTTTCTGATTTAAAAAGGTAGGAAAGAAAGAGAAAGAAGGCTCACGAATAGAAGAGGAAGGGAGAGAGGAAGTGAAGAAGTAGGAAAGAAAGGGTTTGGCTGAGTTATGTTTCTAGCCGCCCACTAAGATGTATTTATATTGTAATCTATTACAATGACTAATTACCGTAATACCCTTACTTAAAACAAATGAAAGAAAGACAAACAAGGCCCAGCCGACCTAATTATTCTAAATAAAAAATAAAATAAACAGCAGGTATAAAATGTGGGGTTGGAACCCCACAAGCACTAACAGCTTATCAGCTATCTCTACAACCTTCAGAAGAAAGTGTGAATGGACAAACATGTTGCATATATTATGTGCACACACACACACACATTCAACTCAACTCAAGTCCGTCATAATCCCAACTATTTGGGGTCAGCCACATGAATCCCATCCCTCCACTGTGATCTATTAAGAACCATGTTTTCTGTCAAATTGTAAGTCCTTAATCATTTTTTGCCACTTTAATCCACATTTTCTTTGGTCTTCCCAGGCTCTTTTAGAGCCTTCTACTTGCATCAATTCACATCTCAAGTGCAGTCATTGGTTGTCTATACATGTAACTAAACCATCTCAGTCAACCATAGTTGTCAAGGTGATGCCTAGGCAACTCAGAACCTGTTGATAGGGCTGTTAGTGGATCAGGCAGACCTGAACTGAATTGACTCAATTATTGGATCTGAGTCTGTATTATATGTCCTGATGTATAAAGACCTGAACTGATGTATAAACATATTACAAAGATACCCCCATTTTAATACCTTTTTTCTCATGATATGCTTGTAATATTATCAGATTATGATGTCAAAATGTGCCAATTTAACAAATAAGTAGGTTTATTGTCAATTTACAGGTTAAATGTATAGCTTCCAATTATAATTGGATCTTGTTGGGTCAAACCCAACAGTCCTGATTACAGATCCGAACTGGTTCTGCACATTTCCTTATCAGATTGGGTCCAGATCTACCCTGATGCACACTAGACCTGACCCTTTGACAGCACTTTTTTTGGGAGGTTGCCTTGCCCAAGCACCATTTTGTTTTTGTAGAAGGTGCTTTATTATATTTTATATTTTTACTTTGTTAGTTTTTAATATTATAATAGTCATTCTTGCATTAAATTATTCATTTTGTGGGTTTATAATATTTTGATATACTAGTTTCTTTTAGTGCATTTGTGGACCTGTATTCCTAAGTGCACACATACATACATACATACATACATACATACATACATACATACATACATACATACATACATGGTAGACTGGATACAGATCTAGGCTTTGTGGCACTTTTTTAGCACAAAGTGGCCACTTGAAACCCATGTTCTCACTCTTGTCAGCCCAAGATTTTACCATTAAACCAAATAATGGGGGGTGTGTGTGTAAAATTATTGGATGACACGCTTGTATATTATAAACAAGCTTTAAATCTCAAAGTTTTGAATTCCTTCGAGACAAGGTCCAGTTCTCATAGCTCCTCTTATAATAGGATGCTGAAAAGGGAACATGGTTTCAGCATCTTAAGTAGTAAGATTTAAGCTAGTTCCATTCTACCCATTGTGGAGGCCTTGGTCTTGCTTGAGAAGACTTTACCAGTGGATAAGTAGAAAGAAATAGGAATTGAGATACCAAATCATTGTAACATGACCTAATTACTTGCATCTTTTCATACCTCATTAGGATGGAGACAGAATAGTTCTTGGAGGCTCTTGATCTCCTAGAGGCCTAATTGTTGTGACATCTTTGATATCGTGGCCACACTATAATTTGCCATTATTGGGTCTATGGAAGGAGAAGAAGAGGAGAATCTTCAATGTTTCAAGATTGGTCAAGAATTTACATGGAAGTTGGGTTTCTTCTCATGGATTTGGCATTAGTAATAATAGTCTTGAATGGACAAAATAACAGTTGATTCTGTAAGAAATTTAGGGTCCATTTGGTTCATGGGAATAAGGGTCTGGAATTGGACATTCCGATTCCAACCTTTTGGTTGGGCGGAATTGGAATCTGATGGCATTCCCCCATTTGAGGGAATGGACATTCCCTCCCCCTTCCTTGGGAATGAGAATCCATTCTAGCCAATTCTGATTCCGATTCCAATTCCAGCCTGAACTAAACAGGCCCTTAGAGATTCCAATTCCGGAGTATTTTGATTTCGATTTCGATTCTGGTTCCAATTCCAACTGTGAACCCAACAGGCCCTTAGAGATTGCAAGAGACAAATCCAAGTTTTGTTGAGTGGGTCTAAAATCATATACGAAGAGCACAGTTAGGTTTTATGTCATTTGTCAGTCTTGGTTCTATGTTTGACCTTTCCTTTCAATTAGGATCCATATCATATATTTAATCTGAAATCCCAAGATTTATGTCATCAAATTTTAGTTTCAGGGCATTTTAAAAAATGGCAATGCTTTATGCATTACCCTGACTTGTGCATCTACCTTCCAAAAAGATGTGCCCAAATCAATTCATGAGAATGACACATGCAGGCTGATTTTGGGTGTAGCTAAACTTTCAAGTGAAGGTCGCGATTCTTGAAGTATTGTATGCGTGGCACGTTTTGGGAATCCAATTACCCCAGATTTTGCCTTTTGAGTTTATACAAAATTTGTCTTAGTATGACTTTATGTGGTTTTGGGGCTTTTGATGATTCCAACTACTATATGGCTGTTCTTGCCACACTTTATCCTGTTTGAACACAGATTACAGTTTTGATTGTTTCTTTTGTCATATTTCAAAGTAGTGTGATTATTTAAACTTGTAGTAGTATTATCTGTTCTCAAAATTATATTCTTGGTCTCTTTTCTGCTTATATGCAGCTGATGGATCATGTGGAACAATTATGGAGCTTCCACTTTAACTTATTGTAGGTAGACGATCTGAGTCCTTTGATGACAGTCGATTAGATAATACAGCAACAACTTCTTCTAGTGCATCTTTGTTCGCTGATGATGGATCTCTTGAACGAGAGAGAACAGGTCAACAGATGGGTGGGGTTCTTGCACATGGTTCAAGAGTTTCAAGTGGTATCTTGGAGCTGCTTGATCTTTTGAGAACTCTTGGAGAAGGCTACAGGCTTTCCTGTATGTACAGGTGCCAGGTATTAATGGTGATTGATAGAAATTAAGTAAACCGTAAGTACATAATCACTGCCCCTTCTTGATGATACAGATTTGAACAATTATGTAATGCTTTGATGTGGAGCAGGATGCATTGGACATTTATATGAAACTTTCACACAAGCAGTATAATACAGGATGGGTTCTTTCCCAGGTAATTTTTCTTCACTAATTGTATATCTGTATTTCTTTACCTATTCATGCTGTGTTGTGTCAATTCCCGCAGCTGTTCTATCGTCAATTTGGTTTAAAAGAAACAATAGATTTTTTCTGTAACAAAATGAAAAGTTGAGATGAATTAGTGCAGTGTGCAGTTAGTAAGCTGGTTTCTTGGGTGTCTGTAAATTTTGAGTTTAAGCACCTGAGTGTGCCTCAGTTGTTTAGCTCCCAGTCCCTATGTAGTCTGTAATCTCAGTTGATTCCTGGCTAATCCTTCTCTGGCTAGGAAACTGTTGTATCTTTTTCTCCCTTTATTAATAAATTTTTACCTTACCTTTCAAAAAAAAAGTTATGACTGAGTAATTCTTGATATGATTCAGATTACAAGAAATGATTATGATTTATGATCTCATTTCCTCATTAATATTATCTAGTGTAATGCATTAGGCTGTGTTTGGGTTGGTGGAGCAGCATAGGGGATATATTTTTCTCTGCAGCTCTAGAAGCTTTGCAGATCTTGCACTTTGGCTTCAAAAAAGTTGCTATATCCAGAAATTTGTAGATCTTGGACCATATTTTCCACCATTTTTGTAGATTTTAAAAGCTTCATGGGGTTGACTGAGGGGTTGTCATTTTGAACCCACTAATTGGGGAAGGGTGGAGTGTAGTTACATTTCTTCCTTCGAATTCAAACACATTGTTTAGAGTTTCTTAGTGAAGAAAGTTGATGAAAAGTTGCATAGTCAAGGTTTTGTTTTGTTTAAATAAATAAAATATTTACATGGAAATATGGCAAATCTTAAACAGTTCACTGGACATGATCAGATATTCCTATAATAGGGCCTAAAAATTGTATTCTTTACTTTGAAAAGCAGCATAGTTTCCTTCATGTAGAATTAATAGTTCAAAGTTGTGTTTCCAAACATTTGGAATTAATAGTCCGTTGAATAAATTCTTGGATCTTTTGATTTGTTTCCTTTCTCTATAGTGCAATGAAAAGGATTCTTATGTCACACTCTTGCTCTTGAATATTTATCCAGTCTTATAAGCATGCCAAGTGTACTATATACTTCTGACTATTTGGCACAACAACAATTGTGCACTATATGCAGGTTGGCAAAGCATATTTTGAGATGGTAGATTATTTAGAAGCTGATCAAGCCTTCACTCTTGCACGCCAAGCATCACCATATAGTTTTGAAGGAATGGATATATACTCTACAGTTCTTTTTGTGAGTTTTTTACTGTTGTAATTTTTTCAATGTAGTTACATTTGCTCTTGTATTATACCTAAATGCTCATAGAACACCCATGTTAATCTACTGCGCTCAATTTTGGTACTTGATAATGCATAAATATTTATTCAACAAATTTGTTTCCTTGTTTTGATCAGTAACAAAAAGTGTATTAATACTACAAAGGGCCCATACATTCCAGAGGTGGAATGTAGGACAATTTCATATACAACAGGATCAATGTTGACAAATTAGGTTATAAGCATTTAGGTGTGATTTTGATACCAGTCCCTCCCAGGACCAGCCAAAACGCAGTCCAACAAATTTTTAATTACTTCCTCCCTGGCTAGCATAGTTTATGGCTGTTTACTGATCTGGGAATCCATTTGAGCAAGTGGTTTATCGTGAACACTAGTAAGTAGTAACTTGGCTTCTCTTATCATATGTCTTGGGTTCCATGAACCTTGATCTTCTAATGCGATCTATCCATTCACAACCTGGCAGCACCTTCTATTGATAATTTGGTCAAGCCCATTGAACTGCTCAGTTTAAAACTTTGGTGAGGTGCTCACATTTCAGCCTTCAAAGAATTCCCTTCTCCAGCTTGTCCACAATAACTGAGTAGGAGTTCCCCTACATGATTTTTGACAGTTCCTCCAGTCCAGATCAGCCTGGATTGCCTATGCAGCAACCTTCAGAATTGAGTTTCAGTTTACCAATTTCTGGTCTTTTTCATTGCATCAGGATGGGTTGTCTTCTTGGCATGTGGCTTGCCTCCCAACCTTTGAGAATGGTGTTTATTGATATTCATTTTAATTCTTCTCTTGCCACTTGTGTTATCTATTATAGATAAGATTTCTACAAGGATGTGTAGTTCCTGGTTGCTCTGAGGCAAATAATTTGACCAAATAATTAGTTTTCCCCTTTTTATGTGTGATAGTGGTTGCTGAGAGGCAAATAATTTGACCAAATAATTGGATAAAAATGGGTTCAAACTGTCAACTGTTAATAATGAATTTCTGGAATGTGATGATGGTAGGAAACCTTTATTTGATCTAAGTACTCCTTTTTGTTTCACTGAATGGTGTCTTTCTTTTTGGGCAGCATTTGAAGGAAGAGATGAAATTGAGCTACCTTGCTCAGGAACTGATCTCAACTGATCGCCTAGCTCCACAATCTTGGTATCTCCTTCAAACATCTGTTGCTGTGAGCTCACATTCACAGATTTTCCCCATAGACATTTTACATGCAACATGTATATTTTCAATCCTAATAGTATCCTTTTCCAACCATAGGCATTGTGCTTACTTATTTCTTGAAGTAGACATCTGGGGCTACTAATAGTCCAAGTTAACCTATGTACGCACACTTCTTGATGTTTAATATATGTACGCCTCTCATGGTTTACCTATAATAATTTCATATAAGATGTCTAAAATTGTCATTTTACAGGGGATATATTTTGAGGAGAGAGCAAGAGAATTAGCAGCTAAAGTCCAGTCAGTTGTAGTCAGGTCTTAATCGGTTCAGACCCAATAAGCTTGATAATAATTGGCTGGTTCTGGGTCTATTAGTTAGAGCCTATAGGGCCTGGATCAGAACTGTATCTACCTTCACACAAGATGACAGCCCTACTGCTATCTTCAGTTGTTATTTTCACCCACATTGCCTTACTATTCCACCCAGGCCCTCATATTCAGACCTTTGATGCATGTAGTCCCAGAAATATATTCACTTTGAGCGAACTGTTGGAAACTTGGAATCATGTGATTCTTGGACTGTATTTCTTTCTGTTGTCCTTGTCTCATCTGCCTTATCCCATCCTGGTGAGGACTGCTCATTCTCTATATTACTAACAGTACCACTGCCTGCCTATTGATGCTGGGGGCATACAGTAGGGATATTTTCTCAGCACATTTGTCAGATGTAGTTGCATCTATCAGGGGTCTAGGTGGATTTCTCTTATAAAGTACTTGGGATTTTTGGTTGTTTCTTTCTGTGAACATTAATCAGCTAATTGTTAATGAGTATTATGTTGCACATTGTCTCCTACTGCACGACAACAGGGGAAAACTAGCTCTTTTAGATGTTCTTTGTGATAAAGGAGTCACTGAAGAAATCTGATGACTATGGCATCTGCCTCTTGTAGCTTCCAATGGGAAGATTTTGATAGAAAAATTCCAGCAACTAAAAATTTTCCTTAAGAATTTTAAGCTTTTAGGTTTGCACTTTCTATGTCCAGATTGTTTTCCTTATGTTTTTATTTATTTGAAATGATTAAAGAGCTCATAATTTAACAATGGAAATGGCATTAAACAGAAGTGGAATGGTGAGACAGGATTCATGTATCAGACCCCATATAATTGGGGATAAGGCTTAGATGATGATGATGATCTTTTTATTTATTTACTTATTTGATTGTTATCCTTATCTTGTTGTTGTTTTTTTGTTCTTAATGGAATGGCATACAGGTGTGCCATGGGAAACTGCTATAGCTTGCAGAAAGATCATGAAACTGCTCTGAAAAATTTCCAGCGTGCTGTTCAATTGAATTCAAAATTTGCATATGCCCACACCCTATGTGGCCATGAGTAAGAGGCCCTCCTTTTTATTTCAAACTCATAATTTAGAGTTTGAATTTCATAGATCATGATTGCTTTTCCTGATTAACTCTCTTCCAAACTATTTTCGTTTATATATTTGTAATTGATAACTGTACCCTTACCATAAATATTTCCTTTGTGAACAGGCATGTAGCTTTAGAGGACTTTGAGAATGGAATAAAGAGCTATCAGAGTGCTCTTAGAATAAATCCAAGGCACTATAACTCTTGGTATGGTCTTGGTATGATATATCTTCGCCAAGAGAAGTTTGAGTTTGCTGAGCATCATTTTCGAAGGGCTTTCCAGATCAATCCATGCTCATCTGTTATCATGTGTTATCTTGGAACAGCTTTACATGCTTTAAAGGTTGACAAAATCCTTTTAAGTTGCATGCTTTTGATTGCACAATTGGATGGCATAAAGGGAAATTCTAATTTGCTAATTAAAAATTCATTTTTACTTAAATATTATGTTCTGATGTTCAACTGAACTTCTGTGCTTCTATTATCTGGCAGAAAAGTGAGGAAGCTTTGAATATGATGGACAAGGCCATCATAGCAGATAAGAAGAATCCATTGCCCATGTATCAGAAGGCTAACATACTAGTGAGTCTTGAGAAATTTGATGAAGCTCTGAAAGTTCTAGAAGCGCTTAAAGAGTATGCACCTCAGGAAAGCAGTGTATATGCACTGATGGGTAAGATCTATAAGCAATGGAATATTTATGAGAAAGCAATGCTTCATTTTGGACTTGCGCTGGATTTAAAACCATCTGCAACTGATGTTGCTACCATTAAGGTATGCCAATCATGGTTGTCCTTTTTGTTAGTGCAATGGATATTAGTTATAGGATTATAGGAAGCACCTGTTTGTTCTCAAAATTATATACTGTGTCTGAAATATGGAAGTTGATTGATTTAAATTACTATTGTCTTTCAGATAGGGTGATTTTCTTATATTTTTTAGAGGAAATTAATGTTATTAGTAAAGAGCATCACTATTTTTTAAATTTTTAAACATGCTGATTGGTATGTAAAATTAAGGATCTAACCTGAAATTTAGTTTTTTCATTGTGAAATTCCATTACCTAGGCAACTAGGTGTTCCACTGTTGCATAGAGTCGCTTCGAAGCCTTGAGAACTATGATTAATATTGGAAAATAGATTTATGGAGCTTTTTTTTCCATTCATATGCTTAGGATTTAGGACTTTGTTTTCTTGAAACGTAGAAATAAAATTACTGGATATCAAATTCTTTACCTTTTGTTTTGGTTTTAATTAAAATACTTAAGCCAAGTGAATAATTCCCCTTCTGAGATATTGGCATTGATTATATTTGTGAATATTCTTTATTAATTCTTGGAGTTCTGAAGGGCTTCATGAAATAAACAGACTTTCTACTTTTATGACATTTCTTTACAGGCAGGATAAGATTTGGCATTCAAATAAATACAACACTGTCAATATTGAAATTGCATTATTTGATTCTGTATTTACTTTTTTGCTGTTATTTCACATACTGATACAATGCTTGCTTACTAGTCAAGTTGTTTAGAGAGCTCTAAATGATCCAGAAATTTTACACGTGACAATAGTTGGAACCAACATGATATTCATAAATTTATGGGATAAACTTCAGCTCAAAAGCTCTAGCATGTGTCTATACAAGGCTATTGGTATGCCATTTTTCAAATTTAAACATTAGAACCTTGAAGAGTCAATGTTACTCAACCTTGCTTAGTAAGTGTTCCATCCAATGCATTTGCAGTTCTTGGTAAGCCATTGAATTCCTATCAGCATATTCCTTGCCAATCATTTAATCTTTCAAGCACCTCCCTATAGGCCAAAACTACCTTCTTCTTGTTCTTTAGCCAGCTAACCACCACCTAAGAGTCGCCTTCAATAATTATCATGTCCACTTTTATTTCTTTTGCTTTCTGCACTCCAGTCAGCACAGCATGGAGTTCAGATCCTTATCCCTAACTTAAATACCCCTCCTATCCTCCTACACCTTAAGGACCTGGGTTACCCATTAGGAAGCCTTTTATGTGTACATATACACATACATGTGGGTGCAAATTTGTGAGCTTGCCTAAATGACCTAGGAATCTTCCTAATTTGGAGCTTCCAAGGAATTTCAATGTTCCTTCAACTTTCTATTCATGGAGAAAAAAATTGGCTCAAAAGATTTTGGCACATGTTCAAAATAGACCCTCTTTCACGGCCAGATTTATAGTGAAAAATTAAAAATGTGGAGAGCTACTATCAATTTGGCAAAACTCCAATAAAGGGGTAGGTATACTGTTGATTGGCTGTGGGATTGAACATATGTTCAATCCAGTAGGTCCCCTATGTGATAGACAATCTGGATTGGCCACAGGATCTCGAGTTTGGCAGAAATTGGAGTGGTCTTGCAGGGAAAATCCCTACTTGATGTGAGTAGATAACCTTTTTCTATACATATACATCTATATATTGAAATTCTGAAAATGTTTCACCATCCATTCCAAGTAATCAGCCTTGATGGATCTCTTTCTTTCCTCTGAATGAAGGGTTCATCTTCCCACTTTCTCACAGATTTGAAGAAAGAAAACCTCTCTTGATCAGTATGTTGGAGACGAAGTTTTACCCAACTAAATACTGAAAAGGGGTTTGGGTGCAAACAATTCAGCCCAAGGGTATTTATGGCTCATCTGTCCATGTCATTGACCACAGTTCATCTTGTTTCAAATTGGTACCCATTTGTACCCAGTCTTCTTCCATCATTTTATTAGTTACTACATTTGTTGGTAGATGATCTTTTGCCTTCTCTTCCCTTGTTTCAATGTCTCCCCTTCCTATGGTGGAGGATTAAAACAATATATTTAGCTGGTGGAAAGAGTATATCCTGGCCAGTCAACCTCTCTCAAGACCCCAGATAGCTGGGACCAACATTGGGTAATGGCCTTTAATAAGTATATCCTGGAGTATTGCAGTGCACATCCAACCATGTAGCATCATTAGTATGGCCTGAGTGAATTCTTCGACTGATATTGTTGTCTTTTCGTGTAATTCATTCTTACCTCATTTTTGTATATGGATTTTATTTTACCCTTTTCTCTCTCATTCAGACTGTTTGATTGTTGGAACTGTCAAATGACTCAAAACTTCTGAACTTAGTTCATTCTTGGGCATCAATTGAGGGTGTTGAAAGTCTTGATGACAATCAATGCAAGTGTTTGCTATAAATTATAATACAAAAAAAATGGTACTCAAATATGGAAAAATATGACATCAGAATCGTGGAAAATGAAAAAGCAATGTGCAGTTTGGTTTTGTTGAACTTGTTGGCATGGCTAAAATACATGAAGCTCAGAGTGCCTTTTTCTGTATAGAAGCTCATACAGTATTTGTGTTTTTGACAGTTAGCAATTGAGAAGTTGCATGTACCAGATGAGATGGTGGACAACTTGTAGCATACTTTATAGAAAAGTGCACAGAGCAAGGGGATCTTGTAACAATATCCCTACAGTTTTATAGGTGGGTATGAAGAAACGATTTCTGACATGTTGCCAGACAGGCTTGTATCATTGGTTTGAACTTTATAACAACTGCAATTTTGGTGGTCCATTTCTCCAAAAGTCGCAACATATGCTTTTCAAAATAGTGGCGTAGAGCATAACATTTCGCTTAAACCTACCTTATAGGAATTGTGCCATATTTCCTGCCACCATTGGTGTATGCCTAGGGTTTACAGTGCTCTTGTTTGCACATCATCATTTCCGGCCACCATTGGTGTATCGGGTATTTCTGTTTTCTCTAACATTTTTTTTTTTTTTGCTCTTTTTTTTCAAAATTGGTCAGGGAGTTGGTCTTAGGCCTGCTTACCAGCTGAAGCTGGTCAAAACCCCAAAAGACCCTTAAAAGTATCAGTGATCTGCCAATAAATCTGTGATCGGATTCAGTGCTTACAAAACCGTGTTCACATCATTCTCACAGCCTTTTGCAGCCGTGCATTGAGAATATATCGGTACTTATATGCTTTTTTCATGAGGAGATATTTCCATTGCAAGGTTGCAAGAGCACGGTCTTGTAAAGGCCAAATCGGATTTCAATAAATCTTGTTAGTGCTGTTCAGAAAACTGGACTGGTGAGAGATTGCTATCAGATCGATCACATGAGATTCACTTCAGCCTCCCATACATGCCTTTTTTAAGGAATGCTTCTTTCAACCCAAAATCTAAATTGTTCCAAAAATGTTTTAAGGGAGAAACAGCAATTGTACATACATTTGTACTGTTGTACTAAGCACAACCAAAAACAACAGAAACCTTGGTATTAAACATTACCAGATACCAAATGTCAAATGCTGGCAGTTGATGCCTTCGTATATTTTCAATCTCTGAAATATCAAATACTCTTGATGAATACCATTCCTCTTTATGGTAGCATCTTTCTTTATCAAAAAGCTTAAATAAGGAATTCTCGTGACGGGGGTTATAAATATTATTATTAGATACTTTTTCCTTTTTGTTTCTCAGAAGTATTTATAGTTTTATTCGATACATTTGAACGGTAACAAAAATTCTATTAGAATTGTTTGGTGGGATCCCTTCAATTGTGGGTCCTGATCCTTTAAGCATTTAACAGGTGGCAATTTATGATTCTCTTCCAACCTCAGTATATAGAAATACAAGTACAACGAAAAAAACAACTGACAAGGAACATAAATTTTATAGAATTTACATAGTTGACGATGATGAAAACATCAAACAAGAAAAATATGAATTAACACAGAAGATATTGAAAATCATAGCTTTTGGAAGAAACGAAGAAAAGAAAGAAATATAAAACAACACCAAAACAAAAAACAAAACTTGTATAGAATTACAAACAATACCGATAAAGCAGGCTTTTAGCCAAGAATTTATTAGAAAACATAGATTATTAAAAATAAGATAAATCATGTATGATGTATGGTAGGTGACTGAGGCTCTCTATAGCTTTGTTCCTCCCTTTATAATGGTTAATTGATAAAATTTAAGGTAACCGTCCCGTCACTTAAATGTCCAAGAAAAAAGGTGATTGTGAATTATGATGTTGTAATGGTAGGAAAAAGAAAAACCTTAGTTGTTCATGTTTGATAGCCTGGGCAGTCAATAGCACTCTTCTTGCATGATACATTATATCAGTTCACCCCTTGCAATGATCCATTAACTGAACTTGATAGCATTTTTAATTGTTGCAGATCAATCATTATATCCCATGCCAGCCACAACCATAACCACTCAATCACACACCCCCTATCCATCCATTCACTGTAGCAACTTAACCAATATTGCAAGGATCCTCTCTTTGACCATATTTGAAAGCCACTTCTGTCATTTTTCAATCTGGGTTACGTTAGAGATAAGTCATTAGAGGAAGAAGAAATTTCATGATAATCTGATAAACTACGTGTTCTAGTTGTTTATCTTTAATTAATGCTTTCTTTTTATGAAGAACTGGTTAAATGACCATTGTGTACCAAGCAGGGGACAACCATCATTTTTTTTTGGGACCCACTACGCATGTGATGAATTTAGTTTGCATTTTTTTTTATTTAACACAAGTAATCAAATTGCCCACCAGAAAAAGACATTAAATTAGGTTGGATTTGTAATTAGCTTTTCAATTTTGTTGGGTTTTATATGGAGTTAGTAAACTAAGTTGATTTTGGTTTTCTATTAAAAAATGTGAGGTAATACTTTAATCTAGGTTAAAATTTATTCATCCTTTTTTTTTTCTGAGTAGGAGCCCTCCTGATTGACATCAATCATGAACTCCAAAAGCTATTGATTAATTTGATGAAGCTATTAAAACTACTTTCTTTGGAAAGTATATTGGGGGCAATGTTTTGAAAAATGAAAATCGAACTGGACTAGTTGATCTGGTAATTATTTTCATTTCACCCTAAAATCTCTTTTTAGTCAAAAACTGCTGATTTGGTCAATGACCCATTAGTTCGAATGGTTGAATCATCAACTTGGACAACAGTTTTTATTGTTTTATTTTATTTATTTTTTAAATCAAAATGGGCCATCCATTCAAGCTGGGAAATTGGACCATTCGACCTGTAAACCGGTCCCCAGAACAGTTCTATATCTGCTCCGATTTCATAGCTTCCAGACTTTCTGTATAGAGCCCACCTTACAAACCAGAAGGCGTGAAAATCCTCCCAAATGGGCATTCAGTAAAGATAAGACATGCTTTTAACGCCGAAGAGATAGGATTACATACCCTTTACAATGAAGTTAAATATTGACCTCATTGTTGCACAAATCTAATCAAATTGAATTTTAATTTGCTCAAGAGGTCTCACACTTACATGCAATCTACTACTGCTTTTATATTATATATTGAACTGAAACAATTACTTCTAATTTAAGTCGCCTCTGGTCTAGTAAACGAGGATTACATGTTTCAATTATGGTGTTTGGACAGGGCCCGAGTCAGGAAGTAGCAGCCCAGTAACTTGCAATGTGGAAATTATAGTGTTATACATGAATAAGTTTGAATTTAATTAAATGAAGAAGCAAACGTGAATGACGATAGAGAGAAATTATAATTGTATCCTAATTAAATAGAAGATTAATTTGCACAACATGAATGTTTGTTGTTTTCATTGCTTTTTAAAATTGCCACATCAGTGAAAAAACATAAACGTGTTCTTTCACTGTACTTTTATTTTGAAAAAAAAAAAATTCAAATCAGATTATTTTAATTTATTTTTAGAACTCCCAAAACAAAACAGAGGAGAATATCTTTTAAAATATTAATTTTCAGCCAATCACCTCAAGTACGGAAATCATTAGATCAATTGTTTAAATATTAAGATGTTTATATTAGTACTTCTGAATGCTTCATTGATGGGACAAACAATCGTGCAGCTGGGGTCGGAAATTACTTAAATAGAAACAGATCGATAGTCTTGGGGGCAAAGGATCTGGTTTGGGTTCCCATAATTTTCGCTAAATAGGTCCCAGCTGGTAGGTCATTTGACCAAACTAAGCTCCAATAGAAGACCATAGCCATTTGGATTAGATTTTGATACATAAAATTAAATTACACACGATTGGGAACAGAAAAAGTCTCAGGAAGGAGGAGCTCTCTGAATAATACAGAAATGGTAAAAACAATGTGATTAGGCTGACTTTTGGTAGTGCTGTTGCTTAGTTGTGATCCAATCAATGGTGGTTTATAATAGTTGAAATACTTGACAGGTGGAAAGTTATGGCGTCCCCGAAGTCATGCTCCATAGAAAAAGGCCAAGAGCGAAAGGTTGTAGTCTTGTAGAGTTGGGGGATTTCTTTTGGACGTCCATTTTCAACATCGATCGGTGACGAGGATGACGATAGTGATCGATCGGTGAAAGAAAGAGCGACTATTGGATTGGTTGGTATTAAGATTTTAAGAGTTGAGACGGTGGTCACCTATCGAAAATTGTGGTTTGGCAAAGGCAATTGATTACTAGTAAGCCAATTTATTTACAGAAGAAACAACCATCAG
This sequence comes from Nelumbo nucifera, assembly GCF_000365185.1. The sequence goes on along the minus strand of NW_010729121.1, from coordinate 1,964,303 downwards.
AGTGAGAGTAGTCAATTTTAGAGACAACGATTAGAGATTAGTCAATGTTAGAGACCACGCTACGGCATTGCTGTTGTGAGAAAGAGAGAGAGAGAGAGCGCGAGGGTATCCCCTCAACCAAAAAAAAGAAAAAAGAAAAAGCTAAAGCTAATTCCCCTGCCCATGGTTTTCAAATAACCGTTGATTTGGATGGTCGGACCATTCAGTCTGGGAATCATCCAGGCAACCGATTTTGTTTTACCTCAAAATCAGTCTCTGGTCAAAAATCGTTAAATCAGTTAATGATTATTGGTCATTTTTATTTTTAATTTTTTTTTATTAAAACGAACCATCTATTCAAACTGAACGATCAAACCATCAACCCAGAAACAATTAGCCATATTAATTCGATTTCCGGATCATTTTTTAAAACCATACCCTACCCCATTAACATTTTCACACGCGTGCAGTTGAAACTTCAACAAACAGAACGCGTTATGAGTATCTTTCCTTAATACCAAAAATTGTTTATTTTTGCTTGGAGGTGTCAATAATAATAATCTTATTATTAACATTTTCTGTTTGGATGAAAAAATAAAAAAAATAAAAACTAAAACATTTTAATCCTACCGGTTTGACTATAATACCGAGAAGACAGGATATCGGAACAACTTACAGCCCATAAACAGGTATTATGATACCATGTCTTTTCATTATCATAGATTTTTCCAATCCCTAAAGATGTTTTTGGCATTTTTTGAATCTAAATACTTTATTTTTTATTTTGATGCTTAATTTAAATAGAATGGAGTAATGAGATAGGACTCATTTATCCCATATTATTGGGATAAGGCGGGAATAATGAACCGTACATTAGACTCTCATTGTTTTTACTTTTTAGCATGCCAGCCCGTTCGGGAGGGCTGAAGCTCAGCGAGTCAGCTTTTGGCTTTTCGAGTGGGCTCCTCAGTGAAGTTATATTTGCTGAAAAGTTTAGAGAGCTCAAATCTGCTTACTCATTGGAAGATGCGCACATTGAATTGGATTAGAATCCTCTTCTCACAAATTCTTCCCACATCCTTACCCATAGAAATATATTAATTGAGAATATCTCCTTTTACCACTTTAGTCTTTCGAGACTTTGATTAGCTTAGCTTCAAAGCAGCTGAATCAGCTTATTTGGATCACAATTCATCCGTCCAAAATATTTTTTTTTCTATGCATACATATATATATATATGGTCCAAATTGGTTGAGGACAAAATCATGAACACCCATCCAGGTAACCTAATATGAGTGAAGACAATAGTGTTTCATATACATAAGCCTTATGTGTTTACTCTAATAGGTTACCTAGATGGGTGTGTATGATTTGTCTCCTATCCATCCAGTTTCCTCCCAAATTTGCCCTTAATTCAAAGTTTGATAAGATGAAAATTATTTTTATGGAAAATTCCAGATTAGTATCCTGTATTTTGAGTCTAGTGTCATTTTGGTTCTTAAACTTTAAAATGCATTAATTTAGTATCTGAATTTTCGAAACGTGATAATCTAGTACCTACTGTTAATTAGCTGCTAATCAATCGTTAAGTGACAATTTAAAAAGACACAAATGTCCTTCGAGTGTCATCTAATTTCTTTATCAACTATCCAAACATTGACAAAAAAATATTAATAATCCCAAATCCTTGCCTCTTCCATTCAAGAAAGTTGGGATCACTAGAATGCCCACCTAAACGTAACTTCAAATTTCTTAAATGACAATCGAAGGGCATTTGCGTACATTTCAAATGTCACTCAACGATCGATAGGTACTGGATTATCATGTTTTGAAAGTTGAGGTGCTGAATTTTTGCATTTTAAAATTTAAAGACCAAAGTGACACTGGGCACAAAGTAGAGAGTATTAATGGGGAATTTTCCCTTACTTTTTATATTCGAATGTACTTTTTACAGAAAAATAATAAAGTTGATTGAATTTGCAAAATCGGATACATTTTGAAACATATTACGAAAACAAAAAATAAATCGTTTTTAACAAAATTACCCCTTGTTAAAATAAAATAGGCAAGTGAAATGGTCTTCCTCCTCCCGGACACCGAACTGGAGCATCTCTCTCCTTTTCCATGTTCTGTTCATCGTCTACCAACGAGTAGTGGGACTTAGCATGGAATGTAGCATCAGGTTCTTTCCGGAATTTACAGTTTTATTTCAAATTAAAAGAAGATTGACTTTTGTCCTTGTTTCTTTATGCTCTCTTTCGTCCTCAAATTTGACTTTTAAGAATGGAGATGGACTTAAAAGTTTCGGTTCCATGAAAATACAGGGCTCCTAGGTTCAGTTGCCCTGTAAAATTCGTTCCTACGAGACGTACCGCAGCCTATTTCTATCAACAGAGAAGGGAAGTAGGTAAAACGATCAAATGAGCTAGAGATGCTGGGTAACCCACTTGAGCTCCCCCAAGGGACTCGGGACTCCAAATTCAAATGAAGCAGCTATTATGTGTCATGATTTTGTGCTTTGCGTAGATCAGAACGGAGCATTTTAACAACTGGGAAGAGGCTTTGGATGAGAATAACAGATTACAGAGGGTTGGCACTCGCACACAGGCTTACCACTTGAGAGTTGAGTGCTCATCCATCAGTTGTCTGCACTAGCTTTGATCGTTGCTTTAGGTACGCTTCGTTTTAATCCTTCAATCCCTTATTTTAGAGTTTAATCAGTTTTTAATGATTAAATAAAGTTTTAATGGGTTCAATGGGATGAAACGGAAGGAAGGATTAGATACATATTTGATCCATCCTAGAGGCCTTGCGACGTCTACTGTCGATGCTCTCTGGAGAGAACGATGTTACGGAGATTTGGGTCAAGAAGGTGACCATATCTGGGCCATCGGGTCGGGTTTGTATATAATATTCGGCTTTTAATTCATTTTCCAGTATTTTCTCAATCAATTTTATTAATTTTTTAGTAATTAAACAACAATTTCTCAATAATGGATTTCTTTGATATATTCATTAAACAATAATTTCACTAATTTTTAAAAATTAAGTTCAAATTCAGTAAATTTGGAAAATTAATTGTTGTCAATTATTTTTCAGTAATTATAACAATTTCAGTAATTTGTGAAAATAATTGGTTATTGATATTTTCAATCATTTTAGAAAATTAAATTGAAAAATTATTTTGATATTATTTTCAAAATACTTAATTAAAATTTTAAATTAATGACAAATTAATAATTACTAATATTTACTGAAATTTTTCAATAATTACTTAAAATAATTAGTTAGCCAATTAACTATCAATATTTACTAAAACATTATTTATTGACATTTTCAGATATTTAATGAAAATTTTTAGTAATTGTTTAGTGGAAATTAATTTTGATAAATATCAATTTATATTTGACATTTTCACTAATTTAGGAAAACTAAATCGAAGAAAGTATAATTTTATTTTAATATTAGTTTCAATAAATATCAAATTATTTTGATATCTTTAGTAATTTTATGTAATTTTGGAAAATTAAATTGAAATTTATCATTTTGTTTGGATATTTGTTTCAATAAATATAAATTTATTCCGATATTTTCATAATTTTGTTATTGATATTTCATCAAAAATACCAATGAGAATTTGATGTTTTCAATAATAATTAGTTATTGATATTTTTTGTAATTTTGGAAAATTAAATGCAATTTCATTAATTTTGGAAGAATATTTTCAATAAATATCAATTTTTAGTTAATTTCAACACTTAAACATTAATTTTCAATTTTTTTTCAATAAATCTATTGATATCTGTAATTACTTAGTGTACCAATAATTAATGAAAAGATTGATAATTACTGATACTTATTGAAAACCTTCATTAATTACTAAAAAATAATGACTTAGGTAGTTAGTTATTGATATTTATCGGAGAAGAATTACGAATAAATAATTACTGAAATTAATTATTAAAAATATAATTCTAATAGGATGTTCAAAACATTCTATTAAAAAATCAAAAACAAAGATGATTAACTAATATTTCTATGTTTATATTTTTTTTTCCGTTAGATTGGAATCTGGTGAGGGGCCCTCTTATTGACCCTGAGTTGTTGTGTTTTTTTCATTGTAGTGCCTAATCGGGTCAAGAAGAAAACATTTGTCGGTCTTATTTTCATGTTATCCAAATCTCTCTTACCCGCCGTTTTAGTTATTATTGATCATTAATAATGACATTTTGAATTTAATATTTTATTTAAATGCTTTTTTGTATTTTTTGAAAACTTTCTTGATTAATTGTTCAATTGTTTATAATTATTGAATGAATATTACAAAAATATTAACATTAATTTCTGAAATTTACAAACATTTCCTGAAAATTATTTATTACAATATTAGATAATTATTGAATAACTTTTTTTTTGGAAAATAAAACACAAATTAGTATAATTTTGGAAAATTTATTGATTAATTATTGAAAATTGGTTAATTATTAAAATTGCTAAAATACTAAAACTATTGAAAATTTATTTAAAACACAACAAATTATTGGAAAATCAACGGTGAAACAGAAATGGTTGCCTCAATGGTTTAGAGGCTAAATAGTCCGATCAACTGGTTCAAACAGATGGCCCATTCCAATTTAAAATTTTTAAAAAATAAAAGATAGTTAAAATAAAATTGGTCAAAACCATTCTTCAAATCAAACGAGTCAACGACTCAACCGTCTAGGTCAATAGGGTTGTTGACCAAGTCAACAATTTTTTGCCAAGATATAGGTTTAACGGTGAAACAGAAGTGGTTGCCTTGATGGTTAGTTCAACCATCCAATTCGAACGGATGACCCATTCCAATTTAAAAAACAAATAAATTAAAAAAAAAAAACGGCCAAAACCATTGTTCAGGTCGAATGGGTAGACAATTTGATCGCAACGGTTTTTTGGCCAAGATACGGGTTAAGGGTGAAGGGAAACCGGTTGCCTTGACAATTTTTAGGCAGAAAGGTCTAACCGTTTGGGTTAATAACGGTTCAAAAACCATAATATTCATCATAATTATAATAAAAATTTCAAATTATAAAAAATAGTTATCAATTTGTAAATGGATGTCCACTTCAAATAGTTCAATGATTATACAGTTTGGATCAAAGGTCCATAGATCAAAACCAAGTATATGTTATAAGATAATGGACCAAGTAATAATTAAACAAAAAATGTGACCAGTTTATGATCTTTAGTAGGGGAGGAGCAAATTTTTTTTTTCTAGAGGGGCTAGAACCAAATTAAATGGAGGGGGACGGGAAAATAAACATGGATGGAACTTTGGAGTTTGGAGGGCTAATTATTAGGTGGGGGTGGGGGGAGAGGGGAAATTTACATGGAGATTTTGCCTATAATTTTTCTATTATTTGACGATGCACGGGTCCCAACTAGTTAATATCTATGTTTAATAAATTTCTATAATTAACTTGTATTCACTTTCTCCCCTCATAAATAGGCCATTAAATTTTCCCAAGCCTCTTTATTCTTTACTATTTTCAATTTGTGTTAAAAAGACAACAATGCACAACCACTCCACACTTCAATTACAAGGCTCTTTAGTTCCATTGTAGTTACTAGAATTTATCAATTTATAAATATTAACAATAACTATATTGATTTACTATGAATAAGAATGATTATGCAAATCTTCAATTCCCTCTACACAGCTTAGGGTTTTTTTTTTTGGTCGGTTCTTCTTTTGGTAACCAAACAGAATAGATTCTGGGTTGTCTGTGACGATTATAAATAAATTAATAAATAATCCGATGTTTTAGTCAGGTCAATTGATATCAACCAAACACGTCTTCAAGAAAATAAGTACACACACGATTTAAATTTAAACGATTCCAATCCAAGAGTTTTATTTCCATCAAAAACATCAGAAACACGATTTACATTTTAGTATTATTATAGTATAGATGGACTTGGACCACCACCAGGTCCACCACCTAAGCCGAGCTGTTTAAGTAAATGGCTGCACTTCTCGGTCTCTCTGGGCCTGGGCCCCTCTTTCTATTGAAGTCCAAACTAACCATGGTTAATTTCTAACCCATTTCGTAGTCGCTAACTAAAACGTTACGTTCGCATCTGCATTCCATCATTTCCGACTTTTCCCACTCTTCCAGTCTTCCTTCTCCGTTGTCCCTTGCCTTCTTTCTATTATATATGTCTGCTATGTATAGCATAAAAGTATAAGCAAAACACCACACGAAAGCTAGCGGGCTGAGGAGTGAGTGAGGACCTTCCTCTCTCGCTCGCTCGCTCGCTCGCTCGCTCTCTCGTATCGATTGCCATGGAAGGGGTTCAGATGGAGGAGCTGACCTCTGGGGCCAGCGGGCGCTTAATACCTGTCTTCAGGGATCTTCGAAGAATTGTGCTTTCGTGGCGCTCCCTCAGGCGTTTCTTCATCTTCATTCAGTCTTTCTTTCTCTGGTTTCTTTTGCTTTTGCCTCGGAATCGCTTTTCTTCGTCGTCCTCGCCTTCTTCTTCTTCTTCTCCCTCCAAGTCGTCGAGGCGGGTATTGGTTTTCAGGAGAGATGTAGAGGACGCTTTGAGGCGGAGAGCGTTGGCTGAAGGACTGGAAATGTTTTCTGAGGCCGAAGATGAAAATGTTTGCCGTTGGAGTACTTCTATGTTCTTTGGAGCGAGCAGGAACGCTTTGTTCTCGAGGTCGTGGTTTCCTGTCTCCGGGGAAGTGAAGTAAGGTTTCGAAGTTCCATTCAACTGATTTTCCATTTCTCTTCATTTTCCGTTTTTTTGCTTTCCATTCAACAGGTTGGTTAATTGCGTTTTTCTGTTAAATACTGTTAAGTAATTTGCTCCGATTTCGATCATGGTTTGAATGAATTCTTTAATTTAGACTGATGGCTGTTGCATTTTTAAGCATTCTACGTTTACTTTGTTTTCTGTTGGGCTTGTTTCTTTGCATCGTTAGAACGATCTAAGGCCTTCTTTTAGAGGGGGATGGAGGATGTTAGTTATAGTTTTGGTTGATTTGTCGAGTTTGTCATTTTCTGGTTGCTGAACTGATTTACTCTTCTTTTGGCACGCCATGGCATGGGCGTCCTTTGGCTCTGTTGTTCTCTATCTTGTTGAATTAGTATCTCACTACCACTTCTGATCCATTCTCGTCTTGTTTATGGATGGAATTGTTTCTCAATTCTTTATTGCTTCAAAGTGGAGAAGTATCGATTTTTAAGAGTTTGTTGTGGATTTTTGTATAGAGCTGAAATAGTTTTTTTTTTCCTCAGCTGTTTTAGCAGCCTGTATATGCCTTTTGGGGTACCTCGCCCCTTTTCAGTAATACAAATCTCATACCATTTATCAAAAAATAAATAAAGTAGACCCTGCAATTTTGCTGCTTTAAGACGCAGTTATGACCTTAAATGCTCATTAAGTTTTGAGATAAAAATTTAGGGCAATTTGGACGTTGCTACTTTAAGAGGCAGTCATGACCTGAAATGCTTATTAAGTTCTGATATAAAAATTCAGGACAAGTCGATATTTTAGTCTGCACCAGCCTTGCTTTACAATTTTCTAATAATATTAGATGCTCATTCGCATCTCTTCTTCATGCTAATCTTTTGTGCGTGTGTGTGTGTGTGTGTTTTTGTCATGTTTATATTTTCCTTGAAAAATTATCCTGCGTTGCCATGCCATCCATGACAAGGATTCTCCAACAACATACATATCAATGCGGATGGATCTATTTCTTTCCCAAATCACAATACAAGTACCTAGAAAGTATCTGAGTGCAGTAGCATCTATACAAGTTTATTTTCTTTGAACTCCTTGCAGATATTATCTAGCGTTAACCATCTCAAATACTAACAATAAATACGTGGGAGATGGGAAGGTGGTTCTCCTAGCTCTTCGTTGTAATTTTTTAGTTCTATATAACCATTTGGTGCTGTTTCTGTAAATGGATTCAAAGTGATTCATTGTCTTCAATCTCTCTTTTTTCTGTATATATCAAATTGTTCCTGTCTTGATTATTTCAGTTCTTTTCCCCAAATACTAGATAATTTTTTCATTAACTTGTGCTCCATCTTAGTACACCCTCTACTTTCCAAATGCTATTGTAGTGGAGCAGGATTTACATCAGGAATAAAGGGCTTCGATCACCGCTTGGTTCTACAATATGATCATCTAATACTTTGTTAGTGTGGTTAACTTTGAATATGAGCTTTTGCATTCATTTTTTTATTCTCCATGGCATGTTGTTAAGTACGTTCCTCTGTATTTTCAGGGGTATTATGATCATTATACATGGTCTCAATGAGCACGGGTTAGTACTATAACTATATTTCTAATTGTCATTGCCACTGTTGATTTCTCTTATTCATTTTCTACTGTCTATGCTTTTGAACATACAAATTTGACTTTTCTAGGATGGATAGGTCAACAGATTTTTATTTTACATGTTGCAAACAGCATTTTGATTTACTTTTAGTGGTTATACACAGTGGAAGATATGCTCATTTTGCAAAGCAACTTACTTCATGCAACTTTGGGGTCTATGCAATGGATTGGATAGGTGAGTGCTGAATTTTGTTTCAGCACTTCTATTATTATTTGTATGGAGTCACAAGATAGAAAACCAATTTATTTGGTTGCCTTATTCCATCTTGTAACTCTTGTAAATACTATTTAATGCTATAGCATAGTATCTTATTCATATATGAGTAACCAGAATGGAAAAAGCACATTCGTATATTATCATAATTATGCATGCTTGACATTGATGATTCTTTTTCATTGCTTTACTTCTTACTGGCCATTTGAGTTTGCAAGGTTGCATTATGAAATGATCACTTGTTTTCCTTTTTGTAATTTTCTTTAGGCCATGGTGGAAGCGATGGGTTGCATGGATATGTACCTTCACTTGATCATGTTGTTGCAGATACTGTAAGTGCTAAAATGTTTCTTCCTTTATGGTGTTAGCATAAATAGTGTCAAAGAGACCACTAAGTTTTGTTGAGGCGAATCTCATATCTATATGCAACTTGCAACCACATTGATATTTACTTGAGAAGGGCTAGATTTTTTCTTGTCAGACTCTTTCTTGGTGAGAAGGTGTTATTGCCTGGTGCAATGGTAAAATCTCAGGATAACAAGTGTGAGAAAATGTATTTAAGTCTGAGAACAGACACCTTGTGCCAAAAAGAATGCCAAAGGTTAGGGGCATATCCAATCTATCCTTCCCAGGACTCTGGATGGTTGGGACTGTTATTTGGTAATGCCTTAATGGCCTTTTCTTTCTTCGCTTCTGAAGAAACATGTACATCTCATTTGATAGGGTGCTTTTTTGGAGAAAATTAGATTGGACAATCCTGGAATACCATGCTTTCTTTTTGGCCATTCAACTGGTGGAGCTGTTGTTTTGAAGGTAAATTCAGAAGCCTGACATAGTGGTCCAATTTTAGTGGGATTCAGGAAATAAACTTTCTAATTGTTGCACATCACATGTTATAGGCGGCTTCATATCCTCGCATTGAGAGCATGCTAGAGGGAATTGTACTGACTTCACCAGCATTACGCGTTAAGCCAGCACATCCAATTGTTGGAGTAATTCTCTTTTTATCACATTGATGACATAACGAATGATAGTTATGGTTGTGTTGAAAGGTTATATATATATATATATATATATATATATATCTCAAAGTTGGACTGCTTTTTCCAACTTCAACACAACATTCTTTTGGTGGGTGCTGGGAAGGAACAAACAATTGTATGGTGATTAATTGGAGGCATCTTCCATGAGAAAACCTTCGCTGTTGGCTGTCCATATTTGACAAGCTCTGCTGTCTACAAGGCCTTCTCTACGTGAAATGTTAGTCTATACAGTCATGCTTTCATCATTGTTATTGTTACATGAAGTTCATATAGTTTAACTTGTCAGGCAGGGATACTTCTGTAGACAGCAGATGCTGTTGACAACAGAGCCAAATTTTTTTCCATCTTCCATAACATCGCTGGCATTAAGTTTATTTTCTGTTCATGACCGATTTGTTATGTCCTTATGTAGGTCGTTGCTCCTTTACTTTCTCTTGTGGCTCCCAAGTTACAATTCAAAGGTGCCAACAAGAGAGGCATTCCAGTTTCAAGGGACCCTGCTGCTATGGTAGCAAAGTACACAGATCCACTAGTCTATACTGGACCCATTAGAGTACGAACAGGGCATGAAATCCTACGCATCTCCTCTTACCTGTTGCGAAATATGAAGTCCATCACTGTTCCATTCCTGGTTCTCCATGGAACTGCTGATAGGGTAACTGATCCTCTTGCCTCACAGGACCTGTATAACAATGCAGCATCAGAGTTCAAGGACATAAAGCTCTATGATGGTTTCCTACATGACCTTCTCTTTGAGCCAGAGCGTGAAGAGATTGCAGGAGACATCATCAACTGGATGGAAAAGAGGTTACAGGCACAACCAAATCTGAGAAAGGATAATTTCTGGTGAATAGAAAGCATCACAAGATGGCATCATTGTTTTCTCATTGCTTGGGGTGATCATTGTACTGAAAGTCGAGTCAAATTCGTCTGACCTTTAGCGGCCAACATATTGGATGGGGATGTAGGGATTGAGTCTTGTATACTAAATAATATATTTGGAATAGAAATTGAAGTAGAGTAAGGGTCCATTTGGTTTGCGGGAATAGGGGTTTCCAATCAGAATCAGAATGGTTCAATTGTTTGGTTGGGCAGAATTAGAACTCCATTACCATTCCTGGTGGAATGGCACTCTCCTATTTGAGGGAATGGTCATTCCCTCCCCTTCTCCTGAGAATGAGAATCCATTCCAACCAAACAGATGAGGGGAATAGACCGTTCCGATTCTGATTCGAACTGTAAATTAAATGGACCCTTAAAGACTTTCCAACTATTATGTTATTGTTCCTTGTTGTCCATGAGGAAGTTTTAGTCAAGTGCTCATTATAGTAGAGAGCTAGAATATGAGAAAAGATCAACAATTTTTCTTCCTTCTCGTTGCATGAAAAATTACTGTTCGGTGAAAAAGAAAATCACGTGAGGCAAAATTACTATCAAGCACATGCTTTGGCCAAAATGGTTTTCCCTTGGTTTTTAGACCTGGTTGTTCTGAAAAAGATGTCGCCGTTTAGTACACGGCCATCATGTGACAACCGCCTTAGGAAATATGCTGGACTAAGCATTTGTATCTTTTTGTTTTGCTGTTAAAAGTTAAAACACTGCTTTCAGCCCACCATCACTTTTATGGGATTTGTCAATTTAGTGGTGGACATCATGGCATTCCCAACAAATATCAACCATAGTAGTAGTTATTCAAAGCTCATCTGAGGTTCATACCCACTGAGCACTGAGTACTAACCACTAATTTAACGAGAGAGAGAGAGATTGTTCTGGTACGTCTTTACCAGATAGTTCAAACAAATTTGGATTTTGGAGCTACCCAGTGACTGCCAAGACCATTGGGTCATGGCAAATGCTTCAGACAAAATTATGCCTCCTAGCAATGTAGGTTGTTAGAATAAGCTAGTAAGCTAGTCCATGAAGTTAGGGGCGCATGTAAATCAAACGATTGAATTGTTTGAAGGTATCACTACCACCAGCTATAACAGCTTGTGTAGGTGTTCAGATTGAATCCGGGATTTGATTTCGTCCTCACAAAAATGTACGGACCATCCTAACACTACTTCACACACCAAGTACACACCCTAACAAAAAAGATAAGGTATGACAAGACAAGCTACCTTATGGGCAGCCATATTAGCCGTTTTAGTAAATATAATATGAACTGAAACAGAATTGAGATGATTCTTCAATTCTGCCAACAGTAGTTTGCTAATATTCAATAGTGCATCACCTTCTATAATCAGAACGTAAACAGAGAGCTCCAAAGCGAATTGGATACCATCGAAGAAGGCCCAGGATTCTGTTTTAGTTTGTGAGCATTTCTGAAGGAGTACTACCGCTCTTGAGAAGAGGTGGGTTATCATTCTCCCCATCTTGCTCCAAGTTCTACATGATAAACTCAAGAAATGCTTCTGCACGGGACGATACTAATTGGACATCACTAAAATCTCATCTCAATGCTATGAAAATCAAAATTAACATGAAAAATAGATTGTTTCAAGTAAAATAGATCATGCTACAAATGCAAATGGTAATCTCTAGATGGATTCTTTGTAGAGAAAATATTAAAAGCAAATATACCATACTTTACACTTGATTAAAGGATAGAAGACAAAATGCGCCATTATTTCCAACTGCATGACTTTATTTTCAGGTTGCTCAAGTATCTTTAGAGAGAGCGGTGACATCAATCCTCTGAAACTACACCAGCATCTTGTGTATTGTTTGAAGGTCCTCTCACATCCAATGTGCTAAATTCATGTTCAAATAGTACATTATGATTTTCTCCTTCAGCAGTGGGGTGACTTTCTCTGCCTTCTGCAGTGCTATTACTTAGAGTTTCCATCTCATCATTTTTGCTGGTTGTTTGAGATCTAAATGCCTCTCTTTCCACAACCATATTTTCTGTTGGCATCTCTATGTTATTTTCTTCATTGCCAAACCCCTCAGCTATTGGACTTGGGCTTTCATTGGCATTTCGGAGCTCATGGCCATTTTCTGGAACCCCATTTTCATCATGAAATCCATTGATCCCATGTGGTGCAACTTCCTCTGCACTCTCTTTAGAGTCCCCATCTTCATCATTTTCCTTGCCTGAACCCACTCCTTCATCTCCATCTCTTACTTGAGTATCACTTACATTATCTTCAATGTCCTGTGGATCCTTATATTGTGCTTCTGGGTTCTCTTGATCGCCTTTCTTGTCATGATTAGTGATGCTTTCTTGTGAACCTTCATTTCTTTTGTGGGGAGACTCTTCTTCATCGTTCTCATCCAACTCATCATCTCCACCCCCACCATCTTTCTTTTCATCTTCTCCAGTGGGATTTCCATCACCAGAATCTATCTGAACTCCATCACTACTAGGCCCAGAATTCCCTTTACTCCCCAAAATTATCCTTTTATGATCACTGCTGAGGTTCTCTTTTACACTTCCATCATACTCTTCCCTCTTGTCTTGCGAGTATATTATCTGATAGAACAACCAAATGCAAACTGCCAAAACCAGGGCAACCTGAAAAGCCTGATTGACCTTGAGCCCTCTGGGTCTTTGGTTCCGGCCACTGTATTGGTAAAACATGACAATTTGTTTCCACTTTCCACTTCTTATCCAACCATTAGAGACAGCATAATTAAAATCGACATATAAAAAAAAAACAGAAAAAAAGAAAAGCAAAAGGAAGCCAAAGAAAAGGCCAAGTCAATCTAGATTAGAGAAAATTCAGTGTTATTGACACAGAACCATAATCTAGCACAACAATTAAATATAAGAAATGCCAGAGAAATATCAAATAAGTTGATCAATTCTTGATTTAAGGTTTCCTTTGAGAGGCTTAAACATGTATATCACAACAGAATTTACAAACTGCCTAAATTAGGAAATGTAAGTACAACCACTCTGAGTCAAGATCAGCGAGATATATATAGTCTATAAGCCGATCAACAAGATTAAACGATTAAGAAATATGAAATAGACAGAATAAGAAATCGACTACCTTTTCTAATGGCTGCAAAGGGAGAGAGATCAGTGAGCCAAGTTTATCAGGACAGGAGAAACTGAGAAAGGAATAACGAGTTCGATGCGGGTACAGAGATATCTCACGAAGAGAAAAGAATATCAGTCGTCGCCTGCATTAATTGTTCGATGAATTACAAACTACGAACCTTGTGAAACCAGTCATCGCCTTTCTTTTTTGTCGTCGTCTCGACGAAGAGCCATGGGAACGGTTTTGAAGTGGATGTATGCTGAGAAAAACAAAACCACCAAAGCAACGGTTAATTTTACTGTTTCATTCCAAAGATACCCCTACATTAATTGCTCGATAAAATGCTTTCCGTACTTTAACCGTCCACTTTGGTTAGGGACATTTTGGGAATCACAACTATTTTATAATACCTATCAGTCTTCTCCATGGATCGTCTCTATATGCCTAACTGTTTTTGACTTTTTTCTTGGTTGAGTCTGAGCTCCTCAAAACGCGAGCGACAATTTCCAGGAATGTGCGATTGTGCGTCGTCACTGAGTCTGAGCTGAGTGGGAGATGTACGACACCGATCTTGGATTCAATTTTACATCTGCGAGCGAATGGTAACTGGTAAAAGATGAACAAGTGATAAACACGCCTCGGACACTGTGTTCGTGGAATGGAACGAGCTCTCTTCAATTTCTTTCAGATTTCAATCTCTATTAATTAATTGCCGAATGAACTATTGAACTGTCTACGATTGGCGTGGACAAAAACATTTTCTCTATTTTATGATCGTAAAGCTTGCTGAAATTGAAATTTTATGTTCATGTGCTCTGGGAGTGGGAGCAACTTGGAAATAAAATAAGATCTCACCAAAGTCAAAACTTGTGAGGATCGAGAACCAACGAGAGCTAAGGAGTGAAGTACATTAACATATCTGGAATTTGATCCTCTCCTCGATGATTCAGACTCAAATTTGCTAAAAAACCACCACTCCCCTTATCAACTGATAGTGTCTGGAATTGATTCAAATCAGATACAAGATTCAAATACCCAGAAACTAAGACCTTTCACCACTCCATCTAGCTATAATTAAGGTGGGTACTTGAGCTAAGCTAAGTTTGATGCCTATCCAAGCGGTAAGGGGCGTGCATTCACATCTAGATTATTAACCCGTTGCAGATTGCTCTCCAGAATTCAACACAACAGCCCAGTGTACTAAGGCCCATGATCTATACAACAGCCCAGTGTCCAATCCCCAGTCGAGGCCCACTACAAGGTAAAACGACTTAGCAAACGGAAAGACGGGGGAAACGGGCTAGGCCCTTAGTAGTAGTGAACTCGTATCTTTTGTGAACTTGGATGAGCCTCAGTAGGTTTAGGTTTGACCCATTTTTAATAGGATAAAATACTAAATTAAAGAACCGGCCCACATCGTCGTTACCCAGATTTTGCACGAGAAGGACGTCTAATTTCAACTGCCCGTTTGGGAGGAGTCTGGGACCCGGCATCTGACATTCCGAGCGGAAACCTCTAAAACTGTGTTTTGTGAAAATCCAGAAAATCAATATGAGCATTCCAAACACCAGAATTGTGACTATAACATGAAATTACTCTGAACAATTTATCCGAAACATGTGTGCTCATGTTGCTGCATAAAATGAACAGTCTGATAATTTTACCGTAACATTGGTTAATGGTGCAGTGTTGATTTTTGAAGGTTCGTCAATAGCCCCAAAATATTTGTAATTTTCCCAAAAATAAAACAACAACTTCCATGGAACTAGTACCGTTTACTCACAGTAAATGCTACATGTTCGTTTAATGGAGAACCAATTTTCTGATGGTAAACAACCTTGTTTTTGTTGAATGGGTCTAAGATGTTGGTATTCGCAGATCCTATGTTTGATTTAACAGAAAAGAAGAGAGACAGAAAATTCAGGCTTATTATTTTCTATATCAAATTACTTGTGAGTTGTGACCTCTTCCAACCTCAAAGATAACCACTCAAAGAAAACGTATGTCAAGAATGAGGAATAAAGTAAGATTTGATTTAGGTCATTGACACAAACCATGCATATACATCCAACCTCTTGAAAAGCAATTCAAGCTTTTAGATGAATTCGGATCTGCTCAAACACACCAAATTCACAGTATATCCTGACTGCATATTGAGAATATCTTCCACATTTATATTTATTATTTATAAAGAGATATTTTCATGACTTACTAAGGTCAGAAGCATTTTGTAAGAAACTGATCTCATCACCACGACCCCATTTCAGAAACGCCACCTAATCATAAATTCATAATATAGGTGGATTCAATTGACAGGACAAATCTCGTGGACACACATTGATGCCAGATGGCACTCAGGCAGGCTGACAGCTAAGAATTTTGCATGCTAAGGTAAGGGATAGTTTGAGGTGGATGAAAGAAACCTAGAGATATTAATCCAAATTTTACGTAGTGTAGTTAGGTTAAAGGTTTAGGTGGTTAACTAAGTTTTGTTTGGACACATGGAAAGAGAAATTGACATGAAAACAACACTACATACAGGTTGCTTGGAGTACGTATGTGTAGGCCTGTTCATGGACCAGGCCAGGCCGGGCTTTTACTCTTTATGATGGAAATTTGTTAAGCCCGAGCCCAAGCCCGGCCCGACCAACGGGCCTACAACTTGGGCCCGAGCCCAATCTTGATAAAAAGCCCGAAGCCCAAGCCCGAGCTCGAAGCCCGAGTTCGCGGTGACTGTAAGCTGCAATTTCAACAGTGATCAGTTCGCGTCTGAGAAAGAGAGAGAATTCATTGCCGCCGCCGGTGCCTATATTCACCGCCTCGCTGGTGACTATAAGCTGAGTTTGCGGTGTCTGAGATTTGCAAGTTGCGATTTCAACAGTGATCAGTTCACGTCTGGGAAAGAGAGAGAGAGAGAGAGAGAAAGTGAGAAGAGGAACGGTGAATGTTCGCCGCCTCGCCGGTTGTGTGGCTGCCTGAGAGTGAGGATTGAGGACTGAGGAGGATGTGAAGACTGAAGAGAATAGAGGTTCGGCTAGAAAGAAGTGAAAGAGGTGAAAGAGAAGAGGGGTTCGACTAGGGTTTTTTAACTTTAATCTATAGGTTGGGTCAGGTCGGATCAGGCTATCCTGAGCCGGACTCGAATTTATTGTGGGTCAGATTTTTTGGTCCGGGGTTAAGCCCACGGGCTCTTTTACGTGTTCAAGCCCGTCCGGGGGCCGGGCCCATCAGGCCACCCGGCCTATGAACAAGTCTACGTATGTGCATGGCCGACCACCAATAATTTCAAAGAGTTGGGATTCAAATATCTAAATCCTCTGCAAATAATTGAGCTCGTAGAGTCAAGAAGGCAAACACGGAGTAAATGTCTCTTTCATTCTCTTAGAGGGTCAATCAACAAGCTTGTATTAATTGCAATTTTTTCTTGCGATGATATAAACTGCTGCACACCAACTTGTATCAATTAATACTTGTGTCACCTCCTTTCTTGTGTTGCCCCTTTCCTTCAACTAGGGTTCAGTTAGTGTGTTTATTATCACCTCCCCCGTTTTTTCCCGATCGAACTACATCTTTTTGTTACAGTTAGTTAGCTGGCATAAGTAGTTAGAGATGTGCATCTTTTAGAGTTTAACACATGTATCTATATATAATGGAAGATTGATTAAATTTATTATAAATTATAAGTGGTGTTTTAATAAAATATTAACTATAGGGTAAATTTTAGTAAATTCATGAAATCATAAGGGGTATTTTAATAAATGACCATTTCTATTATTTCGCTTTCGCTTAATAAATCCCGTGCATCACATGGGTCTCCACTAGTTTATATATATTACAAGCTTTGATACCATAACAGAGTGGACCGGGAAAAGAATGGATTGCATTTCATTCATGAAATGTGTAATATATATAGATACATGTCTTGAACTCTAGAAGGCTTACACTTAAGGCTGCATTTGGAAACGGTGCAAATGTGTAGAGTGTAAAACGGTTCATATAAATTGTAAAGTTGGGATAGTTTTGCATTGACAAATTTACCTTCTTACCAAACAGACTTTTAGTCGTAATGGATGCAAACACGAATTCCAATAAAGCATATGTTTTTTCATCAAAAGCCCACTTGAATGCAAATTTACTTCTTTTTTATTGATGTACTTTTACATCTTATTATCAATGTAAATATGCATTGATTTGTCATTTGTCAATGCAAAAATGTAATATTGCCAAGCACAGGCAAAAGTGAACCAGAGTACAAATTTATCCTGAACCAGGATTTACACTCCATTTGCATCATTTCCAAACGCAGTCTAAGTTAATCTCTAACTAATTGTGCAGCTAGCTAACCAATTCCAACATCTTTTAGCCTTCTTCTTTTTCCTTCCTACATCCCAACTTTTCTAATAAAAAAAAAGAAAAAAGAAAAACTGGAATTTCAGAAATTATATAGAAAACCCCATGTAGAATTAATTCGGACTTGCTCCTCATAGAGCGTGCCTCACAGTGTATTGCAGTCATGCATTCAAAATATCTCTTATACTTGATGGTATCATTCATAAGAAGATATTCCCAATACATGGCTGTAATGCACTGTGAGGTTGGTGTGACAAGGTGCACTCTGTGAGGATCAAATCCAATCTCCCCCTTGTATCTATTGGAATTCTGTTGCCCTTTAAGGTTCAATTTTTTTTTACTGTTTATAAGGGTTAAACCATTAAATAACTGGTTAAACCAATCTACTGAGTTGTCCAATTTTACATGTGATTTGGGTTTGAATTTAATGAATTCATTGTACCTTTTTTTAAGTGCAAAAATTGGATGCTACACGAGGACTTTCCACTAAGTCATTCATCCTAGTACTCTCATCTAAGAGATGATCTGCCAACAAAACACGCTCAACACCCGGGTGTTGGAATGTATTTTTTTAGCTGGTAATCTAACTCCTTGCCCAAAGTATGCTTAATTTCAGAGTAAGGTTTTCAAAACTGAACTAGAAAGGAAACTGTTACGGGGACTAGTTCCCAGGTCGAATGAATGGCCCGTTCTGATTTTAAAAAATTTAAAAAAAAAAGACCAAAAACCGTTATTCAGTTCAACGGTTCAACCACCCGGATCAGCAGGTCGCTAACCAAATCAACAATTTTTAGTCAGAAAAAAAAATATATTTAAAAGGTAAAATGGAACCGATTATTTGACTGGCTTCTAGGTTTTCCAGTCCCACCGTCTAGTCCTGCCTGGTTTTGAAAACCATGCTTCAAAGTCCTAATTGAATCCAAATCCAGTGCATTAAGGTTGGTATAACGACACCCATAAATTCTTTATTGCACTACTGCAGATTGTTAAGTGATTTTTTGTTGAATCAATAAATAATATGTTCATAGCCTTTAATTCATATGATATGGGCCCTCCTTGAATCAACAAACCTTTTCCTATATATGCGTTATCTAAAACAGTTTAAACTTTAATTTGAATTATGCGTCCCAATCATGAACTTGGATCGTTCATACGAGAAGCCAAAAGCTTAATTATCAATGGGCCACGGAGGAATTAATTCATCATGAAATGCTACTAGGTACGTACTCTCTTGAATTTGAATAGTACTGGATCTTGATCACCTAACTTGACCCCATTAACAAGTTGTGAGGTCCCATGCATGGCATGAACTAAAGCAAAAGTGATGAATTATGGAAGAGAGAAGTATTTCTTTGTCCATGCACCTACTTTATCTCTTCTTCTCTTTTTTTATTACATGTGTATAATGGGTAGTACTGTTTCCAAAAGCTCTGGGACTTAGA
The DNA here is from genome assembly GCF_000365185.1 of Nelumbo nucifera. The sequence goes on along the minus strand of NW_010729121.1, from coordinate 1,944,891 downwards.
GCCGTAGGCCGTAGATTCACACTTCCATAGAGGACAATTCAATAGGTCCCACTTAAAGAGATTATCCAGACCAAAATTCGACCTGATTGGGTGATTGTGGATAAGTATTATTCTAACATAACTGTTTTTGGAGGGTGGAAAATTCATCTATTCTATTTCCACCTCTAAAGCTATACACTGTATATCAGATATGGTAATGCTGAATTTTTTTTTTTTTTTACCATTAATGCAGAGTTTTGAATCCATCATTGACCCGGCCGACTGAATCATTCGAACTGTCATCCGGCGAAGATTCTGGATTCAGTTTTAGTAAAATTTGAAGAATAGTAAAAAAATATTGATTTGGTCAAAATTGTTCAACCCGAACAGTTGGACCATTAATCAATTATACCCGATGACCAGGTCATGGGTTGCAAACTAAATGTAAAACTTCAGATACCATAACCCTGTCCTGCTATTTGGCCTCAATCAAATCACAATTTTTAATATCTTTTATAAATAAAAAATAATAAATTATAAAGATAGGATAGGAGTCCTCTTGCCTCTTGGATCACAAAATTAAGCAATATCGATCTCCCATAAGAACTTATTATACCCCCAAGCCCCAACAACCCAATTCAACTTAAGTTTCAATTGAAAAAGGAAAAAGGAAAAAAAAAAAAAAAAAAACTAAATTCTAATTACTTACTTTAAGACTGTCTTGTTTCATGTAAATGAAGGACATACAATATATACAATTACATTACATGGGTTTCACTCTGTGCTGTTACCGACAACCCGTCATTCTCCATTTGTTATGTGAAGAAAAAACCCATTCGCAATTACAAATGTGTTGATGATGTTAAAGGGGTAAACAAAACAATGCATATAAATCTCTTGTTGTGTAATCAATCAATCAATTCCAAGACCTCTCCCTAAATGCATGTTTTGACTTGGGTTGCTGCTCAAATGTCGGAGGGAGACGTGTGATTCTGGATCCAATAACCTGTGTGGCTACAGACAAACATTGAGTTAATTCTAACCAGATGGATGGAGACTCGTTGCTTTCCTTCATTTCATTCAATAAGATAGCTACGTGGCTAATTAAAAAGGAAAGGGATCAGTCACTGGGTGTGGGTCACTGACTTAGCCATCGCGTGGCCAAATATCCCAGCAGCAACTGAGCTCTGAGAAAGAGCATTACCGGATTATTCACCATCCGAACAAGGAAATCGGCATCATCAGATGACAGACATGGTTTTTAACCATATGCTGCCCACGTTATTTTCAGAGCCTTATTTTTTTCTTTGGACTTGAGTACAAATTTTCTCCCATGCAGTTCGTAGACAAAATTTCTTTATTAAGGTATTGGCTTGCTTGATCAGGTGCTTGTTATGGGCTTGGGGTCCATGTATTACCATCACGCCCTATGCATTTGGTTTGTTTTGTAATTTTGGTGAATTAAACCAATAGACAGTTAATTTATACAAGGATTTAACACTAAATCATTTGATCATTTGATACCATCTTATGAAACTAATTAACTTAATCCGTTAAGTTGAAATCTTTGAATGGGTTTTTATTCTCTAACACAATTTAACTGAGATTTAGGAATGATGTGTTTTCAACATATCGTTGACCCAGATGGTCGAACCAATGAGTGTATTATGAATACTGGTGTATCCATGCGTATCTGGATGCACAGATACGGGACATATGTATTGTATCAATATTTTAATTCTTGCATCTATTTTTTCAAACTTTAAATTCTCCCTTGCAAAGAATTGGACCCAAATAATAGATTTTGAAATACTTGTTCAATTGTTCTTTTCCTCCCTCACCCCCCAAAAAGTGAGGAAATAAATTAACCCCAATTCTTAGATTTTTCTTTGGTTTTTTTTTATATATGGAGCTTTTTCTTTGGATGGGTAATCCAATTCCTAGCTAAAAAGAAGAACAATTCCTCCCTCTCTCTCTCTCTCGTGACCCTCACGGCAAAATGACACCATCTTTCTAGAAGTTTTAAAGCAGTAAGGAAAGCAAGAAATGGATTCAAGAAGTGGAGATGAGTTCCTCCTTTACTTTAGCGTTTAGAATAAGTTTCGTACCAAACCCAATTAGAGAGGGTTCAATCAAGAAGAGAGTTTGTTGATAGTAAAAGCAAAGACCAGAAGTGAGCCTTCCACATGCGTTATTTAAAACATGTAACCATCAAAGTACTCGCTTGATGTTGATCCATAAGGACTTATAATAACAAAAAAGTATTCGAACCCCACTCCAGTGGAGACTAAAGCAAGTTATCTTATTCTCTCAATTCATTGGTTATTGGGTCCTTCTCGTTCACTTATTGAACAAGGCTGAAAGTTCTAGCAGCAGGTGGATCACTGCCCTTCCCCCTTCCCGATCGTACACTGAAGCTCTGTTCGTTTCATTTGCAGTACTAGTACAGGTGTAATATAATGGGAATGCAAATAAAAAGAGTGTGAATTCTGGTGTACTTGTGCTTCAATTTTTACTTTGCTTCAAGCTTTACTTCATCTACATTGCAAACAAACGAAACAAAGTAAACCTGATAATAGAAAAAAAAAAAATGTAAACCACGGGATTAGCTCTCAACTCATTTGCACTCCCATACTTCTGCCCCAGTGTAGTGTGTGGATATACAAAGAAGGAAAGGAGCAAAACTAATTACAACTATATTTTCTTCTTTCTTTTCTTTTCTTTTAGTGATTGTGGTAGTGGTGGTGGTGCAGGGTACATAAAGCTAAATTTCAAATTTCTTATGGGACCCAATAAGAGAAACTAAGCAATAATAAGACATCCACAGTTCTAGGCTGCAATGCATAGATGGCACAGACCTAACACCAAAGTCCAAACCATAGTTGGGAAGAAAGAGAAACTCAACCCACAACCGCTGCTCGAATGAAGTGCCTCGTCCACTAAAAAAAGGCACTTGAAGTTTGAATTTAATTTTATTCCCAAATACAAACTTTTCCTACCAAAGAAAGAAAATGAACCAGTATGACTAATAAGACCCTTAGATCCAAAGCAATAAAGTAGTGATTTACTACCACACTTTCCATCCTCCTCACTACAGTAATTAGCTTGGAGCTTGTTTCTTCATAAAACAAGCGGCTAGGTCTAGCGCCAGGTTCCTCAGTTTTTCGGTAGCATGCGAGGTTGACAATCAAAAGAAGAAATTTCTTTCTTTACCATAAACTAAAGATGAAAGAAAAAGATTTCGCCCTTTTGTTTGTATACTATTCTTTTCAAGTTACAACCACAGGATCTTGCGTTAATGCACCCTACGTAAGATTCCTTGGAAGTTCAGTGCTCCATAAAGCCTAAGACTCGGATCACACAAAACACCGGAATGTTCCATTGATCATGGTTTTGTGGTTAACCGGGCAGGTAGCATTGTTGGGAGCTTCATGACTGAACATCTCCTCTATAATTATACTGAAAATAAACGGTGGAAATTTTACATTGATTCGCATTTTCACCAAAAATAAGTGCAGTATTATTGGAAATTGATGCTGCTCAATCCGAGTGGTGTACGAATCGAGGAGGGCAATCAGATAGTCCTTGCCATTAGGCGGGGCCGAGCTACAAGGACGAGGCCGTGCTTCAAGACCTGTGATCAAAGAAACAGAAGTCAAAGGCCCGAGGAGTTATCCCCGAGTAAGAACTCCGAAGCTCAAATCAGTAAGAGGTGATAGGATGGTCGGGCCGAGCTATAAGGATGCCGATCCGAGCTAAGTAGCGGTGTAAGTCTCAGAAGTTGGATGCCTTACCTCGAGCATGGAGTACCTTTTTTATAGCCGAAGGTTCATGTCTTGGTCGGACTGGGCTTCCCAGGTTGTCGGGATGAGGTTAACCGCCGAGGTATTCAGGATAGAGTCCCATTCCCCAGTGGAGTCGTCTTCCTTACTCCTCTTTACTCGTAGTTGTGCTCATTCATATGACGTGTAGTTGACATGGCTGGAAGGATAAGATGGGGTTCCACAGTAATATCGTAGTTTGGTCGAGCTAGCCCGATGTTGTCGGGCTATGCCGATCCGGTCGGGTTAGGATGACATGGCAAGGCGATAGTTAGGCGGCCACGTGTCTTGCAGGGCCAGCTTAGCCATGACCCGAACACCACTCCCCCAGTTTTGAAGTCGATGAATGAAGTTTTCTAGGTTTGTTGCCCGGCTGAGGAACTTCCGAGTATGCGTATCGTCCGTGTAGTGTTGGTCATTGTCGAGGAGTCCTCCGGTCGTCGGCTGCAGAACTTAAATAAGAACCGAAATTTTGATTCCCGAACCACTCCCCCAGTTCTACTGTCGAGGAGGGAGAATGCTCAGCGAGACTATTGCGCGGCCTTGTGGCCGTAAGCCACCTAGTCCGAGGATTTGAGTGGCCTAGCTGAGGATTTGCATCGGAGGCTAGACCGGTACGGCAGGTCTCTGCGTCAAAGTTTGGGCCGGTACAGTAGCTGAACTAGCGCAATTAATGGGCGCAACCGCTGCCTGCCGAGGGTGCCACTTCGGTTTCCAAGGCTTCCTGTCATACGTTATTGGTCGCGTCAGTTGGCCTTTCGAGGCATTGTCAGTGGTGCTTCATCTACACCGTTGATCTCTCCTCGGTCTGTGCCCCTGATAGTTATAAAAGGGAGAAGGGGTCCCCCCTTCCCTATCCTCAGTATCTCTTGCAAGAGTTTGGCATCCACTGCTCGGCAGATTCGTCAGTCACATAGTTCGACAGATAGCTCAGTAGACAGCTCAGCGGATAGCTCGGTAGATAGCTCGGTGGGTAGCTCGGCAAATAGCTTGGTAACTTTCGTTTTTCAGCTTCACAAATTGCTCGATATGTCCTCTTCATCTCATCGGTCCTCTTCCTCATCCAGGTCCTCCAATAGTTTTGGTTCCAGCTCTTCTCGCGGCTCGATCTACGAGCTTGAGCTGAGAGACTTCGTGGCTGCCGAAATTGAGGAAGCCGAGACTAGTCCCTCCGGGATGGAGACGAAGCTTCCTCTTCGGGCAGGTCACCGGTTCGGTACCACACCCGGGGATATGGCTCGGATCCGAGCTACATATGCCATTCCCACGAAATACCAGATAAGGTGTCCGCTACCCGGGGAGATGGCCACTGATGCTCAACCCGGTGAGTTGTGTGTTTATGAACATAGCTTGGAGGCTGGGGTGATGTTCCCATTGAGCGAGGGGTTCGCCGAGGCACTAAACTGGTACAGGGTGTTGCCGGTGCAGCTGATGTCGAACTCCTTTAGGTTTTTGCTCAGCCTTATGTCCTATTGTGCCGTTTGTGATATTGAACTGACCCTAGGGATGGTGAGATTTATGCTCCAACTGAAACACCACCAAAAGGGGTACTATTACTTCTCCACTCGGCGGAACATTTGGTCATTGGTCGGAGCCCCTTCTTCTGTGAAGCACTAGAAGGAATCGTTCTTCTTTGTGCGAATCCATGGGGATGTTGATGCTCGTCAGGCTGATGGAAAGGGTGGCCAGTCTGTTTCCTTTTATTTTTGTTTGTCGAACTGACTTTATCTTGCCTGTTTTGCAGGTGTGAGCATGGCCTGCAAGGAAGAAATTGTTCGCCGGATGAAGGTGCTCTGACAAAGGCAGCAACTAGCCGGTGTGCAACCGGAGCCTCATCCCAAGGCAGATGAGCAGCCACGATCCGAAGACAGGACGGCTCAAGGTCGAGGAGGACGATGTTGTCGTGGTTGACCCCGAAGGGGTCCGTCGTCCCGCTGGTACGCCGGTGACTGAGGCAGGAAGCAGCTCGGGTCTACACGTACTGAGGTGGTCGGTTCACATGGACGATAATTTGGAGACACCCGGGGTTCCCAAGTAGTTGCTGTGGGGAATCATGACCATGTCCATAGCTCGGGAATCAGTCAGGGTTGGTAGCGGAGCCTTGGAGTGTGCTCTACTTCAGTCTGCTACCCAGGTAAATCCTCGTCTCTTTATTCCTTGTGTTTTGCTCTCCTTTTTGGTGTATTTATCAGATTTGTCTGCAGAATGCTTGAACGGCGGTCGCGCTGGTTGATCATCTCCGGGACGTTCGGTCATCGTACGAGCGGGAACACTCTGAGTATTTGCGGCAGAAGACCTAGGAGCTGAAGTGAGAGATTGCTGAGCTAAAGGCACAACTGGCTAAGCAGGCTGGTCTTGTCCGGGAGCTGAAGTGAGAGATTGCTGAGCTCAAGGCTGAGCGGGATAGGTTGAGGCAGGAGGCGACCGAGGAAGCCATCAAAAAGTACAAGGCATCGCAGGAGATGCAACTACACATGGACGAGTATGTCGAGGCCTCCTTTGCAGTTAGGTTCAACCTTTTCCGACGATTGGTTTACAAAGGGTGGCTCCTTGGTGATATGCACAGGCTGGTTTACGACGGGAATTGCACTCTTATGGGTGGAAGTGCGCTCTAACTCTTCCAGACGTTGTCGGAGCTCTTTAATTTCGACATCTCTATTGTTTGGGACTGTAGTGTATATGACCTCCCTTTTGGGTCGTGTGGGGTGATCCTTGACCAAGCTTGACTCGGTGACTACGAAGGGCAACATCCTTTTGTCGAGCCTTTCTTTGTCGGGGGTGCGCGCTGACTGGTATGTCTGGTTATGGTAGTCCCGTCCTCGGGAACGGGCAGTGGCGGCGGGCCTTCGGGTCGTGTCTTGCCTCATATGCTCGGACCCCTCTCCCCTTATGTCTGACCGGCACGCTTTGGGGTCCTCGGTCCGAGGATCATCCTTCGTGCGCGCCGGGGCGTGAGGGGGGACCGCCCGGTTGGGTGGTGCGGCAGACCTAGTGTTTGCATGAATTCAAAGATTTTGTCAACTTTTTCCTGGATGGCTCGGAGCTGCGCTAGATCTACTGTGGCCAAAGGTTGTGGGACTTCTTGATTCTCCTGAGACGGGGAATGGCCAGTTGCTCGTTCAAACTGGTTTTTAGGCATCTTAATTGCTTCCTTGATTGCGCGACGAGAAATGAGATTTTCGGGAAAAGCTTTCTGTACCATTCCCATAGACTGCGCCAATCTGATGTTGCTCAATCCGAAGTGGTGCACGAATCGAGGAGGGCAATCAAATAGTCCTTGTTGGCAGGGTAGGGCCGAGCTACAAGGACGAAGCCGCGCTTCAAGACCTGTGATCAATGAAACAGAAGTCAAAGGCCCGAGGAGTTATCCCTGGGTAAGAACTCCGATGCTCAAGTCAATAGGAGGTGATAGGATGGTTGGGTCGAGATATAAGGATGCCGGTCTTAGCGAAGTAGAAGTGTAGGTCTCAGAAGTTGGATGCCTTACCTCGAGCATGGAGTACCTTTTTATAGCCGAAGGTCCATGTCCTGGTCGGACTGGCCTTCCCGGGTTGTCGAGATGAGGTTAACCACCGAGGTATTTGGGATAGAGTCCCATTCCCCAGTGGAGTCATCTTCTTTATTCCTCTTTACCCGTAGTTGTGCTCATCCATATGACGTGTAGTTGACATCGCTGAAAGGATAAGATGGGGTTCCACAGTAATAGCGGAGCTTGGTCAAGTTAGTCCGACGTGGCCGGGCTAAGCCGATGTGGCCGAACTATACCGATCCAGCCGAATTAGGATGACGTGGGAGGGCGATAATTGAGCGGCCATGTGTCTTACAGGGCCAGCTCAGCCATGACTCAAACAAAAATCTATTGGATCTATATACACCTTTCTAAAATTTTTCGGATCCGTCTAGAGCCAGTCACATACGCTCAACTACTGTTGCTAATTAAGTGAATGATAAAGACCTTCAAGTGTGTGGATCACACATGCTGTACCCAATGTCGACCACATGCCGTCCCAATACACTGCTTAAATTTTAACATAACATGCATGTGAAACGATGAAATTGCTAGCAACTTAAGTGTTACGTTGTTATTGATACATGGAGTTTATAGGAATAAATAACAAATTTATAAAAAAAAATAAACAGAAAAAGAAAGAAAGTTCTTTGCTTTTGTTATTTTGTGGTTTAGAAGCCCGCCCAGAAAGGGGCAAGCCATGGCCTTTCTTTTAAGTGATGTTGATATATTGTCTTCTTTTCTCTCTCTCTTTCTCTCTCATCTTTTTAGAGTGATGATTAGAAGCACTCCCATTAAGGGGGTGTTTTATAACGTGCATGAAAAATTTGTGGGTGTTTTATAACTGCTTTGCTTCATACCCTCTGGCAATGATCAATCTACACTACATCATATTCCACAGTTGTTATGATCTGTGGATAAACCCATAATGGCATTTTATAGGCATGGTGTGGACCAAGCCATATCACACTTTTGAACATAAATGTCTAATTTTTGCATTTTATATAATAAATATATTGAAAAATGTGTCAATAAATTAATATTAATCAATAAATACTAATTTTAATAAAAATGATAGTAAAATAATTAAAAAATAAAAAAAAACATATTAAATATTTAACAAATATTATTTAATTGATAAAACATTAAAAAATTAATATTTAAATAAATAAAAAAGCGTGAAGAAGGAGCACCATCAGGCTTGTGCTAAAATTAACATTAAAAATATTATTTTATTCATAAAATATTAAAAATTAAAAAATATATATTATTTTAAAATTTAAAATTTAAAAAGAAAGAAAAGGTATGTATTGTATCAAAGTAAAGTGTGAAAATGTTGTGGACCAGCCACATCTACAAGATATATGTGTGGCCAAGATTTTGGGTTGTGGATAGGGATGGTTCATGATATATTGTGAACCAATCCCATCCACGGCCAATCAAACGACGAATTCACCCCGTGGAGTGGAGTAAAACGGTCCATCCATAAGATGAACATACATTCAAACACCACCTAAGTAACTCGTGAAAACCCTATGTTGTCTGAAAGACATTACAATTTTTTTTCTATTTTGAAGCAAATGAATTTTCTATTTTGAAGCAAATGAATGAAAAAGACAGTAGGGTTAACATATGGTAGCTTAATTTCTTAATTTATCATAATTGGTTGAGTGTTACATACATGCACAGTGCCATTTTGGATGATTTAATTCAGGACTCCATACGTACAGTAACAAATAGGATCTAGATGGGACTTGGACCAAGCAGGCTCATCATCCATAATGGAACTGATCATGTTTCTGTACCTGACTTGTTCTTCATCTTACGATGACAGTTTGCGGCCCAGTTCAAGTTCTTATCGTTTTTTAGCTGTGCATTTTCTCCTTGCTAATACCACCCAAGCTATTATCAACTTTCTTCTGATTAATCAAGATGTTTAATTGTATCAATGCAAATATATAATTAAGACTGCGTTTGGAAACGATATAAATGGAGTGTAAATCTTGGTTCAGGGTAAATTTGTATTCTATGGGTTCATTTTTGTCTGTATTTGGTAATATTATATTTATGCATTGACAAATGACAGATTAATGCATATTTACATTGATTGATAAGATGTAAAAGCATTTCAATAAAAAAGAAATAAATTTGCATTCAAGTGGACTTTTGATAAAAAAAAAAAAAAACATATACCTTATTGGAATTCATGTTTGCATCCGTTACAGCTAAAAGTCTGTTTAGTAAAAAGATAAATTTATCAATACAAACAATTGATGAAGCAGATATTTCTATACTTAAAACCACCTAGTGGGGTTGAATCCCTTGTGTGCCTCATACTCCTGCATATAACTAGCTGGAGAAATAGACTTCTCTTTATTTCTTTTAGCGAAGAGAAATTTTCATGAAACCGAAATATATAGAGATATATCTATCTAAACCTCAAGCCCTCAGTACCAGACCATCTTAAAAACATAATTGATTTGTTGAACATGATTACAAGTATATTTATGTTAAATTTAAAAATAAATTCTATGAAATATGAATATCTGATCCAATAAAAAGAAAGTAAATAGACTTTAAAGTAATTGGATTGGATGAGATTTAAATATTAATGAACGCATTGTAGTTGACCATTATATTAAAGACAAAATCTTCATTAAAGAACAATTAACAAATGTCAGAAACGTCAATTTTGGTGTCAAGAAACTGAATGTAATTGGACCAATCATGGTATGCCACATCAGCCTAACATGTGTGATTCACGTGAAGGGAGTGGACATGGTATCTTGTCATTGGCTCAGTATTATTAGTAGAATTGTAGACGATCAGCACTGTTCCCATCTTTTATTGCTTTCTTCCAAGCATTAGTTTAGAATCCGTATTTATTACGAGTAAATAAACAAATCGAAAAATTAAAAAAGGGAACCGGAAAATTATAGTGCAATGTATACATCACCCGTATTATTACATCATATACCATACATCGTAAAATCCAGATGTATTCCCCTGCCGTTAGATTTGAGATATAGGTAAGAAAAGGTAGGGGAGCTGGGAATCATCAATATTCAATACATTGGTGGGCCCCAGAAGTCGTAGATGGAATAGCCACGTATCAATTCAAGGTAGGTGAATGCAATTGATCCCCGCCAACAACCTCTTCCTGGCTGTGGCTGGCTTGCGGGTCAATCCCTCTCCTGAACCACAAAAACCCGGGGGCACCAAGAGTGGGACCTCTGACTTGGTGAGTTGTGACCATCATACAAAAACCCGCGATTACCCTCCAAAATTGTTCCACTGATCGTCATCCAACTCCTACCAAAACATTTCAATCGTCATTCTACAATTCAGGCAGTACAGTAGGCACTGTCCGTCGGCCGAGTTAAAGGGCAATTGCGGCATTTCGACCATTTCAAAATATCTCTAAAGTCTAATCATTGAAGCTGAAAAGATGAATCAAGTAATTAGACAGTAACCCAAAGGACCTTCTAGTAATCTCGGCCCAATAATTCTTCGAGAGAAAGAAAAAAACCAATAAAAGCCCAAAAAATGTCCACCACCTTTTTTCCCCGAGGCCCATTTAAATAATTAAACCTTCTCTTTTGTCTTCTTCCCTGGCGACCCTTTAAATGCAATCCTCCTCAACATCCCCCCTCGAAGTAATCAAGGCAACTCCTCTTCTGCTGTCTCTCTCTCTCTCTCTCTGAGAATCAAAGGCATCTCCCTCGGAGATTTCTCTCTATCTCTCTCTCTGTACAGTACCACAGAAAGCAGAAAGAAGATGGTGTCAGGTCCACCGGAAATAGCCAAGAAACTGTGGAATATCGTACGGATAGTGTTCTTTATGCTGAGAAAAGGCATCTCGAAGCGGAAGTTAATGATGGATCTTCACCTGATGATGAAACGTGGCAAACTTGCTGGGAAGGCACTGGGCAACCTGATGTTCCACCACCACTCCAATCTCAGTTGCCGCTCCAACGACGTACAGCTGTCGTTCGTCGCTCCCCGTGAGTACGAGTTCAGCTGCAGCAACAGCCCCGCCTACCCCTCTCACTTCCCCTTCCACGTCAACAAGCGCAAGGGCCACCACCATTTCTATTCTTCTCACCACCACCATCGTGATCAGGACGAGATAGACGCCGTTAATGCGGTGCAGAAGGTGTTTGAGATGTTGAACAATGACGCTGTTAGTGTGGAGGCGTCGCCGTTGGTAAACCTGCCGGGGTTCGGGAAGAGCCCCATGGTACGGCAGTTGAGGATAACGGACTCACCGTTCCCATTACGACCTAGCGAGGAAGACAGCCACGTCGACAAGGCAGCTGAGGAATTTATTGAGAGGTTTTATAAGGATCTAAGGCAGCAGAAGAGGATGGCTGCTCTCGAGGCAAGCTACCATGATACGTGGTCGCCCCTGGGTTAAGATACCGGCGTCGGTTGTCGGCCGGACTCCGGCTTTGTATGTAAGACGGACCTACTACCGGCAATAAACCCGATTCCGCTTCGGCGTTGTGCTTCTCACTTCTCATCAGTTCTCACCCCTGTTTCCTTTTGTTAAGATTTAAGAGTGTCAAAAATGAATAAAATAAATGATGTTTATATGAAGTAAATGGCTATTGTACTTAGGAGAGAAATAGAAATTGATGATCGGTTATTCCACTTTGCTTGGGTGAGTTGGCAACTGTCGGCATAATAATGGTTTTCGAAGTTAGTTGAATTTGGTTAGTCGAGATATTGAGCGCTTTGAGACGCGCGAGAGGAGAGAAAGATGGTAGGCTCGTAGCATGGCAGATTGGCAATTGGCAATTGGCAATTGGCAATTGGCAATTGGCAATTGGCAATTGGCAAAGCGCAGCGACCGCTCCCCTCCAGACTCTAGGCCTTCAGCTTCGACAGTATGACCACCAAAGGACGAGAAGTGAGAACTCAACAGCCTGCCTTTGAGGCATCACCAGATTCACCACCCTCAAATCACATCATTGCCCTGTACAATTCTTTTCTGGAAAGGGATTTCTCTGTATGGGCCGGAAGTTATTAGTTTCCCTAGGTGACTCACCTGTGATCTGTCTCTCTGTCTGATCTGATGTGGCTAAATGTATGATTATATGGCACTTCAGCAACCCTCTTATTAAAGTTCCTTTTTTTAAAATAAGCCACCTGTAAAATTGGAGTCCAATTGGAGATTGACACGTCATGTGAAATTGAGTAGAATCTTTTTCGGATTTTTGCAAAATTTGGATGGGACAAAAATTGTTAGTACTGGACACCAATATTACTGAGAACTGAGAAGTAAGGGTAGATAGATCTGCCTCACGGATCACGGTCAGCATTTTTAACTACTTTGGAGTTCGGATATAAAGCTTTAAGCACTCAGAAGGATAAAATTTTGGCTGTCCGGACAGCCTGTGCTGTCAAAAAAAAGCTCTCTCTGCGTGTGCGTGACAATTTGGCTATGTTCGATAGCCACTGCTATCCAAAGGGCTTTTTTGCCTGACTCGTTAATCTAAATTAACTTCATGTAATATTAACAGTGCTCATGACTACAAGGGCTAATAATATGTCACTTGGAGAAACCCTATTAGAAGGAATCACTTATGGCCCCCGCTTGGGGATTCAGCTTTGTTTTAGTTACTTTCATTGAGCCACTTTGGACAATTAATAGAACAAGCTTCATCAGTAAACCAATTTTTGGCTAAATGAAAGTCATATTTAGGCCCTATGAGCTTTTTACCAAACTAATTAACTTTTAGACTGTCCTTATAAGCCCACCTTGCAAAGCCAAAGCCGCTGTGTAAAAAGCCCGGGAGAGCCTTGTTGACAACTAAAACCGTCAAATTTAGATAACCAACTAACCTTTAAGAAAAATGTTTTTAGCCTTTCAAAAGGATAGGCTAAGATGTTTCATAACTTGATTTTAAATCCTGCAATTTTAGATCTCATTTTCGGAATACTTTCAAGCAAACCCAATTGGCAGTCATTTAGATCTAACTGCTCATTTGGAGTAGCTTCCGACTTTTTAAGGTATATAGGCCTCACATGGACGTCGTATTAAACTACGTTTGGTGAAGAACACAAAGAACCCAAATGACCCTCCCATAGCTAGTAGCTTTTCTGAAGCTCTTTAAAGCAATTAAACCAACTTAATTGAAGCTTTAGCTTTTTAGCTCAACCCTCCCAAATGAGCCCCAAGTCTATACTTTTGGACAACTAGCCATTTATCCCGCGGCCATCAGTTTTAGTTTAGGACCCAAACCAGTTCTCATATTATTAAAGCTAGGATGGATACCTCAGAGTAGGGGATTTGGAACTCAAGGAAGGAAAATTATCCCTACCAGTGCTGAGGATTGAGTTGAGTGAATGCGACAAACAGTTTGAGTCAGGCTTTATGGCAACTGTTGCCAAAATGGCAAAAGGCCGCCCTTTGACAAAATAGCAGATCTTACCTAGCAAAACAATAAATAAAAGAATGAAATAAAAAAAAAAAAAAATCAGGCCTCCATGCGATACAGGTGGAACATAAGCTCCAGACTATCCATGCAATAACATAAGCTCGGATCAAAAGACATGAAAATGCATAATAAACTCAAGACTATCCATGCAATAGGTAGAATTCTGTTTTAGGATCCTTATTGACTTGAAATTAACATGTCTTTGAGTTGCAAATAATCTAAGGCTCAGTTTAGGAGTATAAATACAAATTTGTAGAGTGTAAAATTATGTATTTTACATTATTTTGTATGGATTTATACTGTACATATCTGTATTTGTACCCCTTCCAAACTGAGCCTAATGGTTAAGATGGTCACTTGGCAAGTGGCATCTTTCTAGAAATAGAGGCATAGGATTAAACTTGCAGAACCAGACTCTGTGGTAAGGTCAATAGACTCCATATGCACCCTATCAAGTCAATGGACTCTACTCTGTCTCTATCATAGGGTAAAGCTTTTGTTTAGGCCCTTTAAGGTGCAAGTTGGGTCAGATTAGACTGGCAATTTGTTAAATTTTCAATAGACCCAAACCCTAACCTTAACCCGAATCTGATGTAGTTGAAATTCTTCACATGAGCAACCCAACTTGCAGCCCTAATTATCTAAAAGCTGGATGAAATTATTTGAAAGCAAGAAATAGTATACACCCCTCAACACCAAGGAGCCCTTGGATTGGTCATCCAATAGAGTTAGGTTAATTCAAGATTCAGTATCAATTGTACAATAATTGAGCAACAAGTCAACAAATGTTGAGTAGTAATTATATAAGACAACGAAGGTCAAGATACTGCTTGAAAAGAAAACGAGATAGAAGAAATGGAAGAACAGCATTTGTTAACCTTTCAAAGTAACTAGATACAGCGAATTTCATTGTCCTGCATTATTGGGTGGGTTCTACTTGCATTAAAAGAAGACTATTATTATTTTATAAAAGCAGACATTTATGTGTTGAAAGTCGGCCTAGTTCATTGGTGTTTTATATTTTTCTTCAAAATTCACTTTTGATCAATTGAGTGGAGGTTGTCGAGTGAATACACCAAGAGATCAAACACTCGGAAGGTCTAATTCAAACTCCACTGGCATCTTTATTTAATATTCACCTAATTAGTCTTAACACTTGGAAATTGAAACTCTCTCACTACAACTACAACAAAGTGTCGATTGATTCAGATATGGAAAAACGCTAGCAATCATCCTAAGGTCCAATTTGTTTAACCAAATGAACTAAAATCAAATCCTTTAATTGATTTCTTCAATGCATTTTGGTTCAGTGATCATCAGTTTGGTTTTCAAGACATTGCTATATAATACCCATGCCAGCATAAGTTTTAATGGACTTACTCTTAGGTTCTATTTGGTTTATAATAAGGGTTTGGAGTCGGAATCGGAATGGATTACTTCAATTCCAATTGTTTAGTTGTGTAGAATCAGAATCCCATTTCCATTCCTGCTGGAATGGCATTCCCCCATTTGAGGGAATGGTCATTTCCTACCCCTCCCTTAGGAATGAAATCCCATTGCTACTGATTCCAATTTCCATTTTCATGCCTGTATAAACCAAATAACAGACTATAGAAATAGATCATGCATTCTGATTTCAATTTTGAAGGATTTTGATTTTGATTCCACCTGCAAACCAAAGGGGCCTTGGTTGCTAATAAAAATATTGAAACTAGATTATTAATTTGAAGATCTCAAGAATTGAACTCGTCTATGCAATGTTATCGGTGCAAATGCTATATGCAAAAAGTAGCTGATCTGATGCTCAAACCCATCTTCTCGCACTGCTCTCAACCTAAGATTTTAGCAGTACTGCACCATGCAGTGGCTCCTCATAGCTATGTCTACTTAATTGGATATATATTAATCTAATCAAATTAATGCTCATGGAATGAAAGGATGCGATCATCTTCTTTAGTAAATACATGTTGCCCAATATGGAAGGAAGATCAGTTTGAGCTTTGAAGTGCACTAATATACATCTATCAGTGGGTATTATTAGAATGAGTAATTATTGGAGCTCTCGAAGACTTTGAATCTCCATTCAGGGAAACAAGAAGCTTCGTGTGGGCATCAACAAAGATCACAGGAACTCACTAGTCTTTGAATTTTCAAGGAAAGATGTGGGTAGTTGGCCAAGAAGACTTGAAGAAAGCAGTAATTTTATTTCTTTTTTTTTAATTTGTCATTGACTCTCCCACTATAAGAAAATGACCCTAGATTAAAAAAAAAAATAGATTAAAATTGACTGAATTAATTATAAAAACATACTGAAAGCAGCACTTGTCTTCATCTAATTGCACGTTTTTCTTGCATTCATGGAGACCTGTTGGATTAATTTGCCACTTGTCTAATATACAAAAGATCGAGATCTAGCAATAATTGAGTTGTACGTTATTGGATTACTGTATTAATTTGCCACTTGTCTTGTGATAGAGTGGGGTAATAAAAACCCTAGAACCACTACCTGATTGTGAGGTTAACATTCCCCATGTCATGGCATATCATGGGTTGGTGAAGTATTAAGCAGTGTTAGGTGCTGTTTCTCCGATGTCATTTTGTTGCATGGGTATGTCATTTTTTCAGAAAATGGATTTTTTTAACCATTACTGCCACATGGACATTTTTCAATGTCACATCAGTATAAAACAAGAAAATGTCAAAAGGAGTGTTTTCTCAAGCCATACCTTTTCTAATTTTCAAAGTATGATATGAGAAAACATTTTTGTAGAAAAAACACTTAAACAAACAATGAATATTTCTTAAGAAAACAGATTCCACACACAGTCACATAACAATGATGTGACACCATTTTTTTAAAAAAAAAAATACAATATCAGTTCCAAACTGGTTACTGATCTGTGAATATTCTATATCATCGGCACCCCACAGTACATCCTAGTATGAGAGATATTCCCAATAGATGCTGAGATTTGCATATAAGGCACCTGTGGGGCACTGATGTGATCTCTCTATGCGGATACAGTCATACACCAGCACTTTGAATTAACTGTTAGATTGAGAGGTGTTCTAACGTGGCATATCATGGGTTTAAGTTATTGATGTGTAGAGTTAGAAGTATTCCATATATGTAAGGTAGTCATTAGGTTAGAATATAAGAATTAGAAGTAATTTCCATATATGTAAGGTGGTGGTAGTGTTCTATTAGTATTTTGGTCAGGTGTTAGGCACTCTCATCCCCACATCCCTTCCACTGCTCTATCTGTGTGTGTAAATTGTGTTTGTTATATATAATAATACTGTATGCATTATCTCGTATAATAGTTGACACCTTATGATCTTTGGGACCATTTGGATATTCCAAGTGGACACGTGATGCACGATAGTTGAATGTCAATTATACGATTGGTGCGAGATGTCTCCCATGTAGGAAACAAAAGAGCAAAGTTATTCCAATCAGTTCACTGTGCTGCACTTTGGCATTTTGTAAGACGTAGGCGATGAACACAGCAACCGACACCTATCTATCCACCTAATATAAGAGTTGAAAAAAGGTGACAATTCATCAGATCAATATGACAAAAGGCTAACTGATTGGCATTAGGAACCATTTTTGTCTGCCTTCCTATCTAAGCAAACAGAGCAATACCACAAATTGAGCTATTGGCCATACCATAATTTTGTGAAGCCATCTTGGTTCAATATGGTGTGGACATGAAAGAGAATAAAAAACCTATTCAGAATATTCACTTAACAGATTAACCTTTTTAGCTAGATTGAACTTTTTTTTTATATGGTATCATAACTTTGTCACAAGTTTCTTTCTTATGCATTAGTTTGTGCTTGTTTAAGCCTTCTCCGACCCATATCTAATTAAACACAGCATATATAACAATAAATAATAATAATAATAATAATCTATGTCACTGCTGGTCCAAACACAGAAGCCTCCGAGTCATTTCAAAACCCATGGCCAACCTGATTGCACGAGGCATGGTACTAACTTCTCTCCGCCAGGCTAAATAGAGTATAGATGAGTTTTCAGGGCGAGGATTGCAACTAAGAAAAGATGGTTTGGATTAAGCTTTAGTTAGTATAACACGAAAGAAAAGAAAGATTTAATTAGGGAAAAGGATCTCAACTTTTCTTTTTTGCTTTAGCTTTTTATTCCACGTTAGGGGACTTTTGTAGGCTCATGCCCAGCCACTCGAGTTTGGGGGGTGTTATAATATGTAGATCATGGTGGTAGGCGGGCTAATGTTGAATTAAAGTTAAAAAGCAATGGGCCTTTCTCATCCACCAGAGAGAGAGAGAAACAATTGTTAGGTAAATTTGGAAAGTTGCCTCAAAGTTATGACACATGATGTGTTCAAGGTGCTTAATAAAGGCTAAATAATGTTAATGATATAAATCCAATATAAGTTTGCTTCTATGCCAATCTGAGGCTCTGAGCAATTAAAATTAAAAAGCAGTATTATAATTGCCTCCACTTATGTTTTTAGTATTTTCTTTTAATATGAACAAAATTGAAAACTGTTTTAAACTGAATGGATCTATCCAAGATGAAGAACAATGTTGCAAATTGCAATCAATTTATTCCCACCGTAATAGACAGAAGTACAACCTGGAGGGGTTGGTTGGTTGGGTCTGGGACTAACCCAAAGCATACCTCATGTATGGGTCCAGCCCAACTATAGGTCACATTCAAATTTCACAATTCAAGCCCAGCCCAAGCTTATTTACATAGGTACAATTCGTACTGGTCCGAGTTAACAATTTACACTGATTCAGATTTAGGCTTCGGGTTGGGCCCATTAGGAATTTTGACAAAATCTCAACTTTGACCAGCTAAAGTTGCTCCCTAAGGCTGGGATCAAATGAGCTTGCTCGGGCTTTGGTGGGTTGATCTGGTTTGAAGTATGTAATGCACTTGAACCTTACATTTATATTCTTTACATTATATATAAGGATCAGTACTAATAACATTAGTTTTAATTATTAATATATGGTAAATATATTATCAATGGCCGGCCCAGGTTACATTGGGCTGGCTCCGTCTACCAATACCTCAACCCAAGCCCACCTTAGTTGCAGATAAGCCTATTTTTTCATATCCCGGCCCAGATATCTTATCCTAACCAGTGAAAACTTAAAAAGCTCAAATTGGACCCGGCGGGAGTTATAAGATTCAGTTTGGAAGGAGTATAAATGCAAATATATAGAGTGCAAAACCTTATATTTTTTATGTATTTGTACTGTACATATTTGCATTTGTACTCTTTCCATACTGAGACTAAGCCTCATAATTTTTACGTAGAGTGCACTCTTCAGCAATCGATTCTCCCATCTCGAGATGACTGGGGAAGATGCCTCAATCCAAACCCAACCTTAGTTGCAGTTAAAGTACTGAAGTTAGTAAGAATCAGCTTCACCAAAGATACCTGAAGGGAATCGGTGTTTTTTGGCCTATAAGAGGCTGTTGAATTAGAGTTAAGACTTAGTGGATTGTGTATCTCGAGAATCGAAATAAAACTCAGAAGAAAGGTGTCAACAAAATTCAGTCTCCCTAGGCCATGAAAACAGAATTGTATTTGAGCTACATTTCCATCCATTCTATGATGAAAACATGCAATTTACGTGAAAAAAAGTCATATTTCACCGTCTTATTTTGTCTTTATTCAGCTATTATCTGGTGCAGTTTTATTCTACATGTTTTATCCATAAAACGAGTTACTGTGAATATTAACACAATTATGTCAATATTAAGTAGCTTTGAGGAAGGAGAAAGAAAACAAAAACAGCACTAATGAACACAAACAGCAATTCAGGATTGCATGTTAATTTTTGTTGATGTTATCATTTGACATCAACAATATCTGAATTTATTGGAGAAGAGGGTTCCTTTCATCAAGATATTTATTTTACTTGTAAAGATATTAAGTTTCTTGACTCAGGTAAGTGTATCAAGTTCCAGTGGTGCTCAAGGGAGACGGAGTCAAATGCTGCTGCGAAGTTTGGTTTGAGGAAAGATTTTCAGTCCTGTGAAGCAGCCCCCCTCTGTTTATCTAGCGTTTTAAGTAAAGACTTTGTTAGTTGTAGTACTTTAAGTTGATGTTTGTATTCTGTTTAGTTTTTGTTGTTGCTTTTTCTTGTGTTAGGGTGGCTTAGGCTTGTGTTTGTTGGTGTTGCTATTGTTTTTCTTTCTCTATTCTGCAGTTGTTTGTTCCTTCGATCTAGTTTAATAAATATGCTTTACTTTATCAATTGACAAGAAATGCAAATATAGTCTATGCTCTGCGTGTTAATACATTCCCTTATCTCCAATCAGAATGATGTACATTATGATATTTAATATAAATGAATAAAGTACATATTTGATTCATGTTATTATGGACACATATGAGACTAATGTGCTGCCAAGTTGGTTTAGAATCTTCACGGCCATTGGATAGATCCGGGGAGATTTATCCTACAAAAACTGACACTGATGTGCTGCCAAGTTGGTTGGGGTGGCTTGTCTCAGTTGCCAGAGTGAGACCTGAGGTACATGCAGTGTGGGTTTTCTTGAAACCTTGAACCGGACCAAAATTCTAGTATTGCCCTGGACCTTGGAGATAGATGGGCAAAACTGAAATGTTATACCTAACCCCTAGACCCAATTATGATACTGCACTAGGTGTCAGATTGAGCTGTCTTTGATATACCAATCAGTGAAATCCTTAGAGGGGGTCAAAACCTGGGTATGTTGGGACAATCCGAGAATTCATCCGAGTGGGTGATCATAGTGATAGGATTAGCCCTTTGTTAGGACAAAGTGAATGATCAGGAATGCACTCTCTCTGATGGAAACCAAAACTGTCAGCGGTTGATTTCAACCGTTGAAATTTGTTTTGCAAAATATATTTATATAGAGATATACATATCGAAATGTTTACAAAAGGTTTTAATTTCTGGGATCCATGTGAGTAGAGAGTGCAGCACTGTACTTTACATCCGAGGGAGAGGTCCTCTCTTGTCGGGCAGTGTTTGATCATTATGGGCTGAGAGGTTAAGTGTAAGACCATTGAGGGTAATACCTGATGGGTTAATCTTGCATCTGCCCACAGTCCTTGGGTTTTTATGAGGTGGCTTAACCCAAAGACCATTTAGTGTAAATGTTGGGCCCATTAAGAGCCCATGGTGATGGACTCAGGGGTTCACTGTCTCCTATAGTGAATTTGGTCAGGCCTTGTAACAGATGTTGGGTTGAACCCATGTGGCTGATATGTAGATCAATATTTGAGTCTCACACCATACAAGGATAACCAACTAGGCAGCAGATTGAGAGGCTAGTGAGCAGATAGACTTAATGAGCCTAAAGCCCAATTCGAACTGGCTTAATAAGATTAATTAAAAGATGGTGGTTCTAGGATTTAGATTAGTAGATAGGATAAGGGATTATCCCTATCCATTCAAAGAGTCCAAATCCAAATAAAGATTTGGATCAGGAAACTCCTAATTAGATTAGAAAGGCTAATCTTTATCTGCAGATAAGATAAGCGATTATCCTTATCTCTTAAAGAGAGTCCAGATCCAAATAAAAGATTTGGATTAGGAAACTCCTAATGGGATTAGGAGAACATCTCTTTAAGGCTATAAATAGGAGAGCAGAGAGGACCTCCAAACCATCTGACTGACTGCTGAATTCCAAAGAGAGACAACACAGTTTGACTGCACTGTCTCCTTCTCTCCTGCTCTTGCCGCCATACTAGTTCGATCTCCACCTGTGGGAGCGATCAAGAAGGGTTATTGATATTACCTTTTGGCTGAAAAGATAATTTGAAGTCGTGCTCACTAGCCCTCCATCAGATTATTGCTGAAGAATTCGGTTCTTGCTGAAAAACCATCATGCTGATTCTGCTTCATCCTGCACCGTATCATCTTCGGTGAAAGCAGTCTTTGGATTTTTCCTTGGGCGTGAACACCTTCATTAGAGGTTATTACTACTTCGTATCAGGTATATCCCTCCATTCCCTTTTGGTTTCAGATCTAGTTTGATTTGGGTTCAAGATTGATTCTTGAAAATGTAGTTTTCTAAAATAAGGAATGTGATTCCCACATAGGAGAGAGATAAATTTTTAAAATTTCGCCCAACCTTCTTGCAAGATTCGGCCATTCATATGATGGATCTCTCATCCCTTAACTGGATCTAAAGAAAACCATCTCATTCTTGCAATAGGACTCCATCTTTCACTTGCGCTGTGTTTGGTTTGAAGGAAAAAAGTAGAAAAAGTTAGAAAAACCTTTACAAACCTCGTATAGATTTCCCTACCTTTTTCTTCAACCAAACATAGCCTTACTGAATGGTTTTGAGATTTCAAGAGTGGATCTATTCATTCCTATGAGTTCGATCAGTTTCTGAGTTATTAAGTAGTCCCAACTGCAATAGAGGAGTTAGCTTTAACACTCCTTGCTCTCTAATACTCTCTCAGTTCTTCCATGTTGCTCTTTTGAATTTCACTACATACTTAATTTCCTAGTCCATCCACACTTGTATCCTGATTACAACTCATTTCGTATTTCCAGCCCTAGTAATCTTTCTAGGAATCCTATTTATTTAACTCTTCCATTCTCTTTCCCATAGACTGTTTGTTACTAGCTACTGATCAGAATTTTATTGTACCAGAAAAATAATGACAAGATGTTAATACAAATACAATGGAGTTGGCCCAATTGCTACTCTCCCCACACATCCCATCAATCCCTATATACAGACAACATTCCATACATTAATATTATTAACCAATGACCAACCTCTTTTCTGGGTTGTTTAAAACCTCCTTAGAATTTGTGAGCAACTGTTGACTTTTATTTAGATTTGTGGACAGCCCCCAGAATTCCAGCCAATTCTAATAAAAACCCACATGCCATATTTTACAACAGTGCCCTAGCATCTTCCTCCCTGGCTACTGAACATTGAATGGAAATATCTTGTATGAATGACTAATAAATATCAAATTGATGATGAACCTAATTAAGTCTTACTATCGTGCAGTAGTATATGTTATGAAACCCATATAATTGTTAAACATGTAGACTAATTAAGTTACAATATAGTTCTATTAGTAACTGTTTTGGGTCAATCAAAAGTACAAATACTGATATTTTCCCTATTAAAACATAGCTTGTGTCGTTAAAATAGTAGGCTGAAATGCAAGTTGCTGCATTTGAAAATAGGCAGACATTGTGAAAAAAAATAACATAATAAATAAAGTGTTATAATTATGGTTCAGATTTACCTAATGGGGTAATTATATTTAAAGCAAAAACCCTATATGCCTATTTAACGTCTTGGGCCGCATCAACTGAATGATCTATAGTAGCAGCCTCACCTCTCAAGGCTGAATGTGCATAAGAGGACCCTTCATGCCCATCCAAAGTTTGTGTAGTCGCTATAGAAAATGAAGCTCAACCAAAAACTAAAACCTTGGTCTTAGACATTATTAGTTTATTACGCCTTTAGTTGATAAATAAAATGTCCATTTGATTATCATGTATAATTTGTTTTTTTAATGTGCTTCGGTACAAAACATCTAGTATCTCTAATTCATTGTAGCAGAGACCTAGAATCAAATCCTGCTGCCACAGGATGGGGGTAAGGAGATGGGCTCCCCTAGTCCGGTTGGAAAAATCGGGAACCGGTAACCTAATAGGTACTGTTTTATCTCATAATCATTTTTTTGATCAGCAAACTGTTGATCTAGACAGTTGACCTGTTCAACAAATTTTGATCTTTTTTAATTTTTTATTTCTTTTGTCAAAACTTGCCATCCATTCGGTTCGAATGGTGAGACCGTTCAACCCAAGAACGAGACCTCTGAATGGTTCGTTGTCCGAAGAACAAATAAATAAATATATGATCGCCCCTGTCCTGTCGTTGTAAATTTGATTGACCATTAGATTTATGCGATAGATTCTGATGAATGAGAAACATTATTGGAAATATATAAAAGAAATGTTTCAAAAGTGATTACTATGTTCATTTTGACGACTCTCTAATCTGTATTCATACTTTGATATTGTCATTTAACTAATTTTTCATTTAATGTGTCGAATTTCAAACTCCAAGCTGTGGTGTATAATGATTTGAAATGATCTACCACTTAATGGTGTTCACAAATGAATTGTCAGCACCTATTTAATGGTTGAGATTGATTGATACGGATTAATCCCATTTGAAGAGTTCAGACCAAACACCACTACAAAAGAAGCAACATATCTTCTGCAGCCATTTGTTTCAATAAATTTACATACAATCAGCAAGCCAAAAGTAAAACAAAGAAAAATGGGGTATATTGCTTGAAACATCTAAGTAAAAAAGGGAATCTAACCCTATATATTATCATTGGATTCAAATAACCCAAAACAGTGTTTTAAATCCATTTGTTGAATCATTCGAACAATCACCCAGTCACAAATTCTGGATTTGGTTTTCCTAAAACTCGGGTTTGATCAAACCCCTTCAATTCGTGCAATTGAGTTATCGGGCATCGGCCTATTTGACCTGGTCACTAGGTTGCTAGTTACACGTTAAGATGTATTTAAACTTTCATAAGCTACTCAAATTTTAAATTTTGGGAAATTGTTTAAAACTCACCATAATTTTTCAGCATCTCTTAAATTCACCACAATTTTTCAAAATATCTAAAACTCATCATGTCATTAACTTGATGTCAAAAAGATTAACGGATGTTAATATATTACCATTTTAACCTTCATAGAAAAATATAAAATATATACAAAATAAATTAACGGATGTTAATATATTACCATCCAAACCATTTTAATATTTAACAGGTATTGAATTGGTGCATTTCAAATTTCAAGGACCAAAGTGGCACTAGGCCCAAAGTATAGGGTACTAATTGGGAATTTTCCCTATAAAATATTCACATATATATTTTTTGGTGCTTATTTTATTTATATGAAACATGTTTATACATATGCATAGACGGCTTTATAAATCATTAAACTGATTTATCACAGCATTGAACATACTAATGTGTCATGATATGTTCCATTTGACTTGAATTAGGTGGTATTTGGTAGTGTGTTCATCTCGTGGATGGACCATTTCGGTCCACACCACGGGGTGAACTCACCGTTCTGTTGGTCGTGGACAAGATTGGTCCACAATCTATCATGGACTGTCCTCGTCCACGTCCCAAAATCTCGACTACATTTATATTTCGTGGATGTGGCCGGTCCACAATATTTCCACATTGTATTTTGATATAGTACATCTCTTCTACATGCTTTTATTTCTTTTTAATTTTAAAAATAATAAATTTTTAATCTTTTATAATTCTAGCACAAGCCCAATGGTGCTCCTTTTTTCACTCTTTTTTTAAATATTGTTATTTTAAAGTTTTTATCAACAAAATAATATTTTTAGATAATTAAATTATTTTTTATTATTTTACTACCATTTTATTAAAATTAATATTTATTAATTGATATTAATTTATCAATGTTTGTTTCAACATATTAATCATATAAAATGCAAAAATTAGACATTTATGATTGACCGTGTAGATCATTCATAAAATTTATATGAAATACATAGAATCAAAAAGTGTTCCACACCACACCTATAGAACGCCACTATGGGTGTGGATTGGTCCAATCCACATAGTCTGTGCACCAATTTTAAATCCACACTACAAAATACCCCCTTGAATGGCCGAACCAATGACCCATACCTAAGGCAAAAAAGGAATTCGCATCATCTCCATCCATGATGCAGAAAATCCTCTACACCCACAAATGAATAAAGGCCACATTGAACTCTTAAATTCTTTGAACTTAACGGAGTTCAATGGGATCAAAAAAATAAATAAAATTAAAATACCTTTAATCCCTCCTCTCCCTCGAGTCCCCTCTCCCTTTCCCCCACCTCTACCCTCGAGCTTCTCTTTCTCTCTCCAACCTTGTCTTGCCAACGTACCCCTACAAACATGAACTGCCACCACCTTCTGTTCTCGCCAACATCATTCTTCCTCTAGCTGTTTTTCTCGTGGTGAAGAACTAAATAAAGTAATGAAAATGCATATTTAAGCCAACCACTATGAGAACTAAAATGTTTCCTGAAACCCCTTCACCCCCTTTAACAAAAATGCAACTTAGATAAGGGATGGTAATCATCAGTTCATCACTACTACACATATTGATATCCAGCAAGCTTTCAATTCATGGTATCCCGCAAAATATATGAATCTATGAACCTTCTCGAGAGTTCCTCTTATATTGCCTTGTAATTGCTCTAGCTATGATGTAATAGTGCAATTATCTTGTCTATTCACGGAAACAACTTATTGTAGGGGCGATTTCCACCTGGTTACCTTTTTGGTGCTTATAATTTTAAGCTTATTTACTTGTTTATAGTTATTAAAGAAAAAAATCCAAGCATGTTCAATAGGATAAGCCTGTTTTCATTAAGAGACAAAGAGATTTTGGACAACCGAATTTCTGGTCAAATTTATCTTCATATGGGTGTTTAACCTCGATGGTTTGTCATTCTAGATCTACCTTTAATTATGGTTTTAAAAAATGACCCAGAAATGGAACCGTTCTGGCCACCGATTTTTGGGTTGACGACTTGACCGTCAAATTCGAATGGATGGCCCGTTTTAACAAAAAAAAATAATAATAATTACAAATTAAAAAGGCCAAAAACCGTTGAACGGGTCGATTGTTCGACCACCCGAGTCAATGGGCCGTTGACCGATTCAAAGATTTTTTGGCCAAAGACCGGGTTTGGAGTAAAATGGAACTGGTTACTTGAACGGTTCTCGAGCCGAACGGTTCGATCATCCGAAACAATGGTGGTTCGAAAACCATGCCTCTAACTATTATTTGTGTATTGCGTCCACATTGTCTTGGTTTTAACTTTGAAGGCCTAACTACTTGAAATGGGCTTGAAAAATGCTACTCTAGTTAAAATCTTAGCGGTGAAGCATATATTTTTCAACCTGAGAATATTTTTTTGTGATTTTCCTAAAGGCTAAGTTTGGAAATAGTACAAATGCAAATATGTACAGTGCAAATGAACACAAAATAATATAAAATATAAGGTTTTGTACTCTACATATTTGCATTTATACTCCTAAACTAAGCCAAAAGGAAAAATTTTAGTTGTATTTAGCATTGGTTTTTGCGTGAAACGTCTTCACCCCGATTAACTCATATTGATTACACTAGATTCAATCCATGTAGCATTTGCGATCATCTACTACGACTTTGTCAAGAACAAAAACTGACAGTAGTTCATGTTTGCAACGGTTCTTCCTCGCCAGCAAAATAGGGTGGTGGTTGGAGGGGTCGAGGCGAGGGGAGAGAAAATGACAGAGACAGGGGAAGTGGGGAAAGAAAGGGAGGGAGGGAGGGAGGGGGGAGAGAGAGAGAGAGAGAGACCGACTTCATTCAGTGCAAGTCAATGCTTACACTGTTTGAACAACCTCTTGCAACCTTGCATTGAAAATATTTCCCCATGAAATAAAGCACATAAGTGTGGAGATTTTATTTTATTTTTATGATTAAACTGATAACATTATACTAAGCTAAAAGGAAATTACACAAGTCCAGCCGTTTTGGGACATTATCCCAACAACCAAAGAAACTATAAGATTTTGCCACTTGGACAATTACATGAGCAACAAGGGTTTGTGATCTAGGTTCCAACATAATATTAACAAGTGGTGAAGCCTCCAATCAAAATGTTCCAACGATCCTCCTATTGCATCAATAACTTCTTTTGCATTTGTATAGATCATGAGGCTTGACCATCCGTTTTGCTTCACAAAAGTCATACTTTGAATGATTGCTTTGCATCCAACTTCCACTGGACTGTAAACATAATCAAGTTTGTCACCAAGGGCACGTAAAAGTTCAAAATTTTCATCCAATTTACCATTCCAAAAGTTCCTTGTTTATTTGCAATTGAATGGGTAGGCCTTTGATTTGGGCTAGATAAGTGAGATTGGGTTATGAGGAACTTCTGAGCAAAGTCCAAAGTATTGTTTATCTATATTATATATAAAAGTGGGAATGCAATGTGGAACTTTTTTTGGGACTAAAATTACCCTAGACTTATTTGTTTTATAAATGGTATAAAAGTTATTTTATTATAGTTTTAATGGCTATTAAAATGCCCGTAATTATGCCTTTAGTCCAAAGTATTATTTATCTATACCATATATAAAAGTGGGAATACAATGTGAAACTTTTTTTGGACTAAAATTACCCTCTATTTCTTTGTTTGAGAAATTGTATAAATTGCCCATAATTATGTATCTAGTCCATCTCTAATGGCAAGGGTTGAAAATGTAACTTCAATTATTACTTCCCACCTCATTTAATCCATTTTCATTAAGTTTTATGCTTAAATTATTAACTCCCATTTGATCTTATTAAATTAGATATGTGTCAATATTTTTAACAATATAAACCCATATATTTTAAAATTGACTAAAAAACTAAACCATTTTTAACCCAAGTGGTGGCTAGCAATTTAACCATTCGAGTCAAGTTGATCAACCTACAAAATCATAATTAGGTAACGCAGTTTTAAAACATAAGTAGATATAGAAAAATACAAAAAATATCAAAAAAATAAACCCATTTATGATATTTTTATTGATCAAATTAAAAAAAATAAGTGTAATAAGCAATAATTGTTTTTATTGGTAATGAAAATGAAACACATAATTTAAAACATACCAGAAATGGAATTATTTTACTGTTTGACAAAGGTCAGTAGTTAAAATTTGGAGTCAAACATGTTAACCTTTAATGTCATAAATAAATAATGAATGTTAATAAAATATAAAAATACAAAAATAGAAAATACATAAATTTTGCAAAATAACATTTAGGCACATGTATAATATCATATTAAAAAAAGCAAGTGTGACATATTAGAATTATTTTTACACACAAAAATACAAAAATGTTATAGAAAAAACATGAACACATATATAATTCTATATTTACACTGCTATTAAAAATATGAATAAGATTGTGGAACTTTCTTTTGACTAAAATACTCATTTTTGCATTTAGTTCCTATTTCATTGTTAGGTTTAAATTATAAATTGAACTATTTAAATTTTACACTTTTTTGATAGATGAACAAAAAAAGATACACAAAAAAGATTAAATATTACAAAAATAAAAATTTAGCCAAGCAAGTAGGCCTATCAATAATACTTGAAACTTCACAACTCAATCCGATTATCACATATTTGGATGAGGTGTTTATGTAATTAGATGTGGATTATCCAATTAATAATAATAAAACAAAAGTCTGATAGATTTGCTCCATAACTTTTGAGGAATTAATTTGTTCACCCTTAAGTAGGAGATTGTTTCTTGCCATCCAAATGAGGTACCAAGCTACAACTAGCCAAGATATTATTTGTTCCATAAGAGAATTATCAAGGTATTTTCCTTCCAAATAATTTAAGACCTCAACAAAGCTTCCTAAGTTATGGGGAAAATTTATGGACTAGGGACTCAAAGAGAATTGCCTTTGCAAAGGGATAGGTCAAAAAGATGTGACAAGCTTCCTTTGGATTATTTTCACATACTATATACACACAATCGTTAGTTATCCTTGTTATTGCCAAATAAGATTTGCACAAGACAATTTTCATTAGGAGTCTCCAACAGAAAAGTGGGGGTGGCCACGAGTCGGGCTCTTCACGAGTTACTCAAGCTCGGCTCATGAAAAGCTCGTATTAGGTTGGTTTCAATAGAGCTTCGAGTCGAGCTCGAGCTCAATTTACAAGCTCTATTAATAAATGAGCCAAGCTCGAACCTAATAGATCTCGACTTCTCGTGAGGCTCGCGAGCCGAGTTTGAATATATATATATATACACACACACACATACACACACAATAAAATTATAGAAAATAATATATATAATAAAAATATTATAATTCTTAAATTTTTAAATATCAAATGACAAATATTTTTATATATAATTTTTTTTTTATTTTTATAAATTTGTTTTTCTCAAATTGAGCTCGAGTTGAGCCAAACTTGAGCTTACGAGTTTTTGACTCGAGCCGAGCTCAAGCTCAAGGTTCTAGCTCAAACCTAGCTCAAGCTTGAGCTCGAGCCTTGTACTACCTTGGTGAGCTGAGCTCGAGCCTCGTACTATTCGGCTTGGCTCGAATTCACCCCTACCTGCAAGGACATCAAATTGTTGATTTTCCTAGAGAGAATCATAATAGCTCTTTGTTGTGAAGATCCCATTCTTAGATTTTGTCCAGAGAAAGGAGTTAGTTAGATCAATTGTATTGTTGTGTTACAAATCAGGTTATTTTGGCTTTGAAACAAAATTTGAACACAATCTCTTTTCCACTCTCCTTGAGTGTTGGACATTGAGTCGGAAGTGATGTGGCATTTTTTTAGCAAGGAGTGATGTGGCATTTTTTTATTTGTGATTGTAGAAAATTTTCTGCATCGTGGATTCAGAGGATGTGAGCTCGCAAAAAATATTAAGGCGGTGTTTGGAACTAATGTCGTTGCTCTAGAAAACAACGACACATTAGCACCACGTTGGAAAAATAGGTGCTCCAAGAAACGTCAATATATTTGGGACAAATTCTTCATAAAAAATGGTGTTCCAAGCCACGCCTTGAAAATTGATAAGGTATGGTTTAGAATAACATTGAATTCAACGTTTTATCACATTGGAGCTCGTTGACATGATGTGGTAGTGATGGAGACATTCTATAATGAGTACCAATGCTGAAAATAAATATAAAACACTAGTATTAAACAGAAGGTATTGCTATTGCTCCAGGAAACATCATACTTGATAGTAACGTTTCCAAACAAAAAAAACAATATTTTCTCTGCTTCCAACCCACACATATACAACACCGTTTTCTCTGCAACATCGAAGGCTTAGTCGGTTTTCAAAACACGGGAAAAACACATGCTTTTCTATGTTGTGCAAGCCAATGGGCCGGTGTGCATGAACCCCAGCCCATTTGACTTTGCAGTGACTATGGTCAATATTCTTGCAACGCCCAAATAAAACCCCAAGCCCGAGCCCCGAGGTGTCCCGAGTCCTAACAGATTAATCTCAAGCCCATTAACCCACTAATACAGGTTTAGTTCTGTAGTGCATACTCCAAAGCACTTGACTTAAGTAGTTAAGTAACAAAGAAAACAAAAAATCCACGGAAAACAAATATTTTACAAAAGTTAAACAAGATGGACATTTCTGACTTCTGAGTTCTGAACTCTGTCACCCACAATTGATTTTGGGGGGAAACTGTTGGTTTAAAAACTTTAAATCCCGCGAATTTATTTTTCGAGGAAATCATTTGTCTCCTTCTCACTGCAACAAAATGCAGCTTATAATGCTTATTTTTCTTTGTTATTCACAATCAAATCCTATCGTTCGTCAGCTCCGTCGGTCACCATCAGAAGTTGAAGAGTGATGACACGTCATATTCCCCGATATATCTATACACGATTTGTTGTAAAATTATAAATAATAATAATAAATAAATAAATCAATAAACACTTCAACACCTGAAACGCTTATATCCGTTTTGATTGTATGCATACCTGAGCCCATCTGCGTTCCCATTTTTCCCCTCAACAGATCCCCAAAATCTATCTCCTAAACCCGTTTTTTTTTTTCATCGGAACCCTCTACGATCATCGATTATTTCGGGCTCTTTTTTAGTGTTTATTATTGTGATTGACACCTGAGAATAAACTATAAAGGTTCATTTCTCTATTTCTTTTATTTGTTTGCTTTGATTTTTCTCCTCCGCAGTCAATCTACTAATTGTGGGGGAGGAGAGATGGTTTGTATGATTCTATAAAATCAAAGTTTTCTGAACAAACAGCTAGGGTTTCAGGTATGGGATTTGATGGATGAATCATGCCGGAACTGCGTAGCGGAGTGCGCAGGGGCCGGGCAGCGCAGCCAAATCCAATCGGGGGCGAGGGGGTGATTGCCAAAGGTAGAAAAAGGCGAACAGCAAAGAACAAGCAGGCGATCGATAAGAATATTGTAAAGGCTTCTGTTCCGACTGCATCTTTACAGGCTAAGGAAGAGGGGAAGGTTCTTGAAGAAGGCGGGGTCGCCCGAGGTCTAGCCGGTGATCTTGGTGGGTTGGTTGGGGCCAAGGAGGAAGAGGTAGGGGAGAAGCAGATGGACGATTTCGATAGCGGAGCCAGGAGCGCTGATAAGGCTCCCGGTGCTGAAGATGAAGCAAGCACCGCTCCCCTTCCTGAAAAGGTTTGCGTTTTGGTTGTGCCTTTCCCCTATTTCATGCTTTCTGGCTTTGGCTCGCACTTCTTTCTGGCTTTAAGCTTGAAAGATTGTGCCTTTTGGTGATATTGATGTTAAATGCTTGGCGTCCGAAGAAACTAACCAGGCGTTGTCTTGAGAATCATGTTGGACATTTTTGCTCTCGTTTTGGTTGTCTTGATAACCTTAAAAGATATTGTTATGAACCGGTTATCTGAACAGTGAACTTCTGAAGTTGAATTCTATCGCATTGGGCTTGTTACGATATGTGTTCTTTATGGTGGTGTTGTGGTAGAAAACATGGATAATGGAGAGACGCCTAGGGAAGTGCTTTTTTACATGATTTCATGGGTCTACACAACGGGGGATGGCCCGCTGCCCACCTTCTGCATTCAGTCCCTTACTCTTTTGTTCCATGAGCGATTCCGTAGGTGGTGGCAACTGTTGGATGCCTATATCAACTATATCTAGATGTTGTCTTGGGATGGTTTCATTCTCTATCTTCCCATATGCCATATTAAAACTATGTTGAACTATGGGAGTTAATGGTTTGGAAATTTTTGTCCATGATCCCACGACCTTCACGTTATACTGATAGTTTCTAATCTGATTTTTCCCTTTCTGGGTTCTCTTTTCTAAAGAGTGTTTTTATGATAATTAATTAATGCAACCATGTAAATGCAAAATGTCAATAGCATGTTAATGCCACATTGCACTTGACTCACCCTACCTTTATTCTATCACCTTGTTTGTTCTGCTACAGGTCCAAGTAGGTGGTTCCCCAGTGTACAGAATAGAAAGAAAGTTGGGCAAGGGAGGCTTTGGACAAGTGTATGTTGGTCGTCGTGTTTCTGGTACCAATGTAAATGATAGAACTACTGGACAAGGAGCTGCTGAGGTAGGCTATTTTCATTTTATTGGTTTCATTTTTTTATACATACCATCTACACTTTTGTGTATAATCTTGTTAACTTATTCCATAATCTTTTTGAGTTAGGTGGCGTTGAAGTTTGAGCACAGAAGTAGCAAGGGATGTAATTATGGACCACCTTACGAGTGGCAAGTCTACAAGTATGCATCATTTGTTTAAATGACTTGCATTCTGTTCTCTCTTTATTTTATTTTATTTTTTATTTTAGCAGCATGAACATATTTCTCACTAACATCCTGAATTATTTTCTCAGTACCCTTGGTGGTAGTCATGGTGTGCCACGAGTACATTACAAAGGCCGGCAAGGTGATTATTATGTCATGGTATGTTCTTGTTGCCCCTTGCCTACTTCTCCTAGTTTTACAACAGCCTACTGTTATAGTGGCCTTTGTTTTGGATGGTTTTGTGATATCGGTCCATAATTCCTACAGGTTATGGATATGCTGGGACCAAGTTTATGGGATGTTTGGAATAACAATTCTCACACGTAAGTTATCTTGGATCGATGTCCGACTTGTTTATTCTGTTTTTTTTTCTTAAATTTATTTGTTCTTTACTGAATTTATCATTATGTGTTTTGTATAAATTTTGATTATTCTGATAAGTGCAGAATGTCCATTGAAATGGTTGCATGTATTGCAATTGAAGCAATATCAATATTGGAGAAGATGCATTCTAGAGGGTGAGATATTCTCTGCCCAAATTATTGGTTATATTGGTTGTTTTCTCATAATTGACATCTTGCAAGGAACCTTTATGGTTTCCATGTACCATGCAATATTTGATCCTCACTTTTTTGACTACTAAGTCTGATACCACAAATTTTGACAGCTATGTTCATGGGGACGTAAAACCTGAGAACTTTTTGCTTGGTCTACCTGGAACTCCTGAGGAGAAAAAGCTGTTCCTTGTTGATCTTGGATTAGGTAAGTGATATATACACTACATATTAATATATTGCATTCATGTTTCCCTGAAATAGTAATCAATTATCTTATTCATTTATGACCTAATTTTTGGGTATTAGCCACTAGATGGCGGGACAGTTCAACCAGTCAGCATGTTGAGTATGATCAACGACCAGATGTTTTTAGGTATAACTTTGAACCATCCATTTTTTTGGTTTTCTTATTTTGATTAAATAGGGGTTATGGGCTTACTATCATTCTGGTCTTGCAGGGGAACAGTGCGGTATGCTAGTGTGCATGCTCATCTAGGAAGAACTGCAAGCAGGAGAGATGACTTAGAATCACTTGCTTATACTCTTATTTTCTTGCTTCGTGGTCGTTTACCTTGGCAAGGATACCAGGTAGTCTTCTGAACTCTACCAAAAGTTTGAAATGTCTTATACATGCTCTCATGGTTTTCTCATTCTTCACAGGGGGAGAATAAAGGGTTTCTTGTATGCAAGAAAAAGATGGCAACGTCTCCAGAGACACTTTGTTGTTTTTGTCCACAGCCTTTCAGACAATTTGTTGAGCATGTAGTGAATTTGAAATTTGATGAGGAACCAAACTATGCAAAATATATTTCCCTCTTCGATGGGATTGTTGGTCCAAATCCAGATATCAGGCCAATTAACACAGATGGTGCACAGAAGGTACTTTTATGTTCTTTCTTTTTCTCTGCCTGGGATTGTTTTCTGTTTTAATTTTCAATCAATCTGATGTGCTGTTACATTTTGTAAAGCTTATCTATCAGGTTGGTCATAAGAGAGGGCGATTAACAATGGAGGAAGAGGATGATGAGCAACCAAAGAAGAAGGTTCGCATGGGGATGCCTGCAACACAATGGATTAGTGTCTATAATGCTAGGCGGCCTATGAAACAACGGTATGCGTGTTTCAGCTTGCACATTAGTACTCTATTCAGAATACATGAAAGGGGATGAAAAGTTGGAAATTTTTTATCTTGTTATAGGTATCACTATAATGTGGCAGATGCAAGGCTTGCACAACACATTGATAAAGGAAATCAAGATGGTCTATTTATCAGCAGTGTTGCATCTTGTTCAAATCTATGGGCCTTGATTATGGATGCAGGCACTGGATTTGTTTCTCAAGTTTATGAACTCTCATCCTTTTTTCTTCACAAGGTGAGGAACTGCTTCTATCATTGTTGCCATTATCACTATCATTAATGCCATAATTTTTATTTGGTTGCCAATAGAAATATTGTGATCATTATTGTCATTGTCTTGGATTAGACAATAATGGAAGATGCAAGGAAGTTTGACATGTTGTTCTTTGCTGTTATTATCATGATTATCATTACTGACTTTTTCTTGAGATGGTAATACTAGCTGCATGTATTTATTAATTATTAATTTATTATTTAACATCTTGTTTACCTGTAAAGAGCTTCCATGTCATGTCCCTACTTTGTTTTGCTTATAAAAATTGTTTGTGCCACAATTTTGTATTTACACTTGTCACTACATAAATTGGTATATTTCTGGATCAACTGATTTCATTATAGATTTATATGCTAATCAACAAACTAATTGTCCCCTTTAATTTTTGTTCTGTTTGAAGGAATGGATTATGGAGCAGTGGGAGAAGAATTATTACATTAGTGCAATAGCAGGAGCTAACAATGGAAGCTCTTTGGTAGTAATGTCTAAAGGTTAGTCTCTGTAGTTATTGTTAAGTTGGATTTTGGTAACTCCTATTTGGGATTTCTATTAGCTTTTATTTATTCATTGAGCACAGGTACACAGTATGCACAGCAGTCCTACAAAGTTAGTGATTCATTCCCTTTCAAATGGATAAACAAAAAATGGAGAGAAGGTTTCTATGTCACCTCCATGGCTACTGCAGGTAGTAGATGGGCAGTCGTAATGTCTCGTAGTGCAGGATTTTCAGACCAGGTATTGCTGAATTATCTGAACATATATCTTTAAAGTTCACTTTTCGTGGCATTGAGATACTGATTGTTTGATGTGGATTTTATTTATTTTCAGGTTGTTGAGCTAGATTTTCTGTATCCTAGTGAAGGAATCCATCGGAGGTGGGATAGTGGTTATCGTATCACAGCAACTGCAGCAACTTGGGACCAGGCTGCCTTTGTTCTTAGTGTGCCCAGAAGAAAGCCTGCTGATGAAACACAAGAGACACTCCGGACTTCTGCTTTTCCTAGTACACATGTCAAGGTGGATTCATAGTATACCTTGGTTTTTGGTTCTATTTGGTAGGGCTTTGTTGTGGAAAACTGGAATTAATATATGATTTTGCTTGCAGGAGAAATGGGCTAAAAATCTGTACATTGCATCTGTGTGCTATGGTCGAACAGTTTCATGAGCTTCTCAATCTCGTTTTTCTTAGTTTAGATGCTTGCTGACAATTTTGAAGATACTACTCATCTTGCTCGCCTGCTCTTATCATGTTGTCACTGTGCTGCGGAAGTGTGAAATTTGTCATTTCCTGAAGGCAAACTTCTCATTGTGACATCACGTCATCACCAGGCTAGAAATTTTGATGTGAGCCTTTGCTAAATGTTTGTCATTGCATATCAGCTACTACTAACACTTGTGCAGTGTTTTTATCAAGTGTGTAAAAATACTGTTGCGCTAAATGTTCATTATCTATCAAGTCCAAGGGGATGCTGGGTTTTCTTACTAATTGTTAAGGTTGTATAGTCGTGAGTCTTGAATAATGATTACATGATTGAAGGAATCCACAGAGGTCATGTATTGATTACTCTGAGTAGTTGGTTACATTTCAAAAAATGTGAATCCTATGGTGTGGTGTTGGACCAGATTATTTCATTCATCAGTTCTTATGAGTTGTGGTTTTCTTTCCTTTTTATTCCCAGTTTGATACATGGATATTTGACTTTTGATTTTTTGACGGGTCTGATGAGGTCAGAAAAGGCGACTTATTTTATTAACACATTCTGTAGCCAATTTTACACGGAGTCATGGTTACACCATGTACTTGTTACATTAATATTCTCATATTACCTTACCTTCACTAACATAGTCACACGAGGTGAAGGCATACTGGCATACCTTTACTCGCTTGTGTATGTCCATAGAAGAGCAGTTGGTGCAGATACTAGAAAACATCAGTTCAGGGTTTCAAATATGTTTACACTAGTTAACTTAAACCTGCATTGGTGCAGATACTAGAAGCACTGCATATTTATATATTGAACTAGCGTGTCTGTCTTTTTCAGAATATTATATATTTCCCTCCATATAGAGCTGCATGGTTTATTTTATTTTGAGAGTAACTAGCACAAGCATCAGTAATAAAAAATTATCAAAGTATGATGAATTTACAGGGTTGTATGTAGGTATCCAAATCCAAAAAACAAACTGTTGGTCATGTAACAATTTATGCATAAATGGAGTTATGGTAATTCCCCGAAGTCCTTCTAGACCATTAGCCAAGAACATGTAGTTCCAGTCGTCTTTCTCAACACTATGCCCTGTTGGGTGGTTTAACATTCAAATGTTGGAGCATTTATTCCTTCCATTGTGTCCCGAAAATTGGAGAAGGCAAGATAAAATTTTTACCTCTGTTCTATCCCTTTATCTTTCAGTATAACAAAAAAAAAGTCACGAATTGATTTAGGAAAATGCCAAGAGCACCCCAAAAGTTTTTAGAAGTGTATCAATAGGACTATGCTGAATCCACAATGAATGCAAAGATGTTTGGCAGATCTGTCTGCTGCATTCTGTAATCTGCGTAATGGCATTCTCCGGCTAATAAGTTGGTACCCATGGAGGGTTTCCTTGCTTAAGTGCCTAGCTTTTTTTGTTTTCTGCACAAGGCACTAAATTACTCATTTTTGGGTTTATATACTAGTTTTTTTTTATTCTTTTCTTATTTGTCAAGGTTCAATCAACACCGGTGTTGCCTGGACATGCAGACCCCACACAGGAGTCAGAATCCGATGCTTGTCTATGATTCTGACTTAGACAGATGAGAAAACATGAACTCGTTGACATGTCCGTGTAAAAGTATATAACATTGAAATATTTCATTATTTTTGAATTTTAACATTATATTACCATTCTACAAGTCTTCTAAAATGTTCTCTTTGTTACCCAGTAATGTTTGATATGAAAAATGATATTCATCTTGTAAATTAACTGCTAATTTATGTCAAATAAAGTATGAAATAAAAAGGAAATATTACATAAAAATGGACATGTCATCCATTTAGGGGAGTCCATGCAACACTGATCTATGCACATGTTGGGCTAAGCTATCTCAAGCCCTTGAAGACTTCTTTTTCTTATCTTGAATATGTTGATTCTCTATATTTATTGATTTTATTTAAAAGAACCCATCATCTAATTTACATTCATCTTGCAAATTAACATTATATGAAGTTTATTGATCATTACTAATGAAAGATGACTGTTGGAACCTTGGGAATTACACTTGGATTTATTGATTTTATTTAAAAGAACCCATCATCTAAGTGACAACTGACAAGGCGCCCTCCCCCTGCCTAGCCTTGCTAGTGTCTTGAAAACTACATTGTATGAGATACTTCCTTTCTGCATGACTCATTTTAGAACCTGCCAGGCTATTTTACTGTTGGTCTTGTTTTGTTATTTTAAACAAAATCTTCTGTTTTGTTAATATGCACAATTAGCATGCAACATTGTTCAGGTTTAGTTCTATTAAACTTGCCTTACTGGCCCCCAAACCAGAAATTTCTGTGGTGATTGCTTATATATTTTTATGCAGTGGGTCACAAGTCAGAAGGTCTGTCTAATTCATGCCCCATACATGTATGTGCATAATATCCTTATGTTCATTGAGGAGTGGAAAAGAGTGTGAGGAGGTTTGGTTTGTGTCATTTTTGTAAGTTTCAGAAGACTGAGACTTAAATGACAATCAGTTGAAGAATCATTTGGTGGAATGTTAACTGGCATATGCCTAATCTATAGAGTGATTATGGGTGGAACAATAATGTCCCACAAGCATTTGGTGTGAAATGCTGCATTTGCATGCATGTATTTGTCTAGTTGGCATATATTGTATGCCATCCTATCACCGATAAAGCTTTTTATTTGATTTCTAATTTCTGAGTATTTGGTACATCATTGGAAGTTACTGATATAAAAGAAAAATGGAATATTATATTTTGGGTGCTTTTACCTGTCATTCTATTGAAATATGTTGCCATATCAGCATTTTTGCATAAACTGGAAAAAATCTTGTTTGTTAATACCTGCTTATGCAGAAATTCCAATGCCAAAACATACTCTAGAGCTTTGTTGAGACTTGAGAGAATGGTTGATGCCTCTGTAATTCAATGGACATTGTTTCAACAATCTTGTGATTGTAATACATTTTTTAATAAAAAAGTATACCGCTTCAAATGCGTAGGTAGCATGCATTTATATTAAACACATTTAACAAGAAAATGTTGTAGAATCGAGCATGTGCTATTTTCATGTTTATGTCTCAATGCAGTGGCAGACTGGTGGATAAAGGCCACCATGCCAAACACTATCATAGTTTAAGATTTTCATTACTCGTTTGTTTTGTCTTAAACAACAAATCTTGAGAATACACAGTCAAAAGCAGAAGAAATATCCTGTTTGGGAGTGGTTGTTGTCAAATTTATTAACTGATTACTGACTATGCTGTTGTCTGTTGGTATGGTAAACTTGAAGAGTGTCAGGTGAAATCATCACAAGGTCTTCTTTGCCATTTGAAGTTTGTGAGTATTCACTCTTTCTTTCCTTTTTTTAATATTGATTGATAGTGTCCAACTCTGTAGTGATGTGTTCTTCTGAATTGCTGTAGTAGTTTGTGGTTCAGCTAGATCCAGTCTAACATTCTAGTTTTTTTTTCCCCAGGTATGCCTATTTCATTTGACATCAGAAAAAAAGTCAGTCTTATGCCATTTTTGTGCTTTAAACTTGTCAAGACCAGTCTGCTAGTAT
The DNA here is from genome assembly GCF_000365185.1 of Nelumbo nucifera. The sequence goes on along the minus strand of NW_010729121.1, from coordinate 1,904,976 downwards.
ATTGTAACAATTGTAGGCACTTATCCTATGTCTTTAGGTGCTTCTATATATGCTAATGTTAACTTCATACTGGTATACAGCTACAACACATATTTCGAACATTTCTGGCAACAGTAGAATAAAATCCTTGGATGTTGGTCCATTTAGTTCCAACTTCCAAAGAATCTTTTTAATAATTTCCCCCTTTTCTGGGTTTGCAGTTAAGTTACCTATTCTTGATAAAGGATTACATCTGTCAAAATTACTGGATTCTAATACAAATAACTTAAACTATCTTATTATGAATAAAGACTTCTGGATTCTGTCAATGCCATCACTTAAAAGCTTGTTATCAGGTGGGGATCCTTATTTGAAGTATCAGGCACAAATTTGATCCCATTATTTTGGTATTTCATGGGGAAAAACATTAGGTGAGATTCATGTTAGAGCGTATGGAACTAGCGGTGGAGGGATTTTCCAGAAATATGATGAAGCAATTGAATGGATGTTGATGCTAGAGGAAGAACACAATGCACTTTTTCACTGTAGATTAAGGGTTAACTTGGGAATTTCGTCATGGTACAAGAGGACAAGTGGGAGATTACAGTAGGAAGTTTAAAAAAGATGGAGTAAAGAATTTGGTTCAAATACTTGTGAAGATGGTTCAGAAATTGAAGGGATATTGGAGGTGGAAAGGTAGGTGAGTAGAATTTCCAGCTTCTGAAGAACGTCAGTTTTAATGAAAGGTGTATGCATTTTGATAGGTGTATTGGATGGGACTATCCATATTGCTATGACAATTTGAGTAAGGTGAGGAACCAGGCATCCAAATGGAATTATGATGGTCTGGGCTGAATTTTGGGTTGGAAACCCAAACACTTTTAGTGTAGTTGGGCCAGATTCAGTTCATTTGTACAAGTGGAGACCTTTGATAGACCATGAGTATGAGATCAGGGGTTATAAAGATCATTAAAAGGGCAATGAAGGAATCACATTGAGACTGATGAGTGGTTCTGGATTAACACGAGATAACCGCAGACAGGTTGTCTTCTCCTTCTTTTCTGCACCAGCTGGTTTGGGGAGGCAACTCATCTCAGCAGTGGGGCTTCTAAATCAGCATTAACAGCAGATGGTTCCCAGTCAGTTAACAAGAAGCTATAGCAGCAGGCAAGCAAGACAGTAGAGGGCGAGGGAATTATTGTTAAGACTTGGATGATGTATGGTGTAGTGTTTGTTTGCAATTGAGCCAAGCTAAGCTGAACTTGGACATGTCTTGGCTCATCTTGACTAAAATACTACTAGGTCTGAGCTCGAGTTCTAGTTTGATTCGATTAAATATTCGATGAGCTCAAGTTTGGCCCAAAATTTCAGGGTATGCGCCTTGCCTAGGTCCTAGGCGCAGCCCTTTCAAAAGGCACACCTTGTGCCTCAGCCAGGCGTTCGCCTTTTGAAAATTTGACGCCTTTTTTTGCTTTTTTTGAATGTAGCGATTGGGGCCGGGGGCTCCACCCCCGGACCCCTGTGCCACGCCCCTCGAGGCAAGCCCAAACAAGTCCACGTTAGGTCTTAAATTCTTAGTTTGCTCGCTCATTGAAGCTCTGAGAACCCCAAATTTGGTAATGTTCATTCATTCATCCTAATAAAATGTCTTCTTAAAAAGTAATTAAAAGTATAAATCATAATTTTTTGTGTGAAAACTAAGAATTTAAGACCTAACATGAACTTGTTTGGGCTTGCCTCGAGGGGCGTGGCACAAAGGCGACCCGTAGAATCAGGAATGTAATATGTTTTACATTACATTATCTACTTGAAGTAATGCAATTGAGTGAAGAAAGATATTAGAGGTTTTACATGGTTGAAAATGTTTTATATGTTTGATTTTATTTTTAAGTTCTCATTTGAATATGCTTTACATCTTATGTTTATGTATTTTAATTTTAGATAATAGGTTTTGTAAAACATTTATTTTAAAATTTAAGTTTATATTTTTTATTAATATTATGTTTAATATTTTATTTTATTTTTTTGGCTTTTTTTGAATTTTCTGACATTTTTTTTGGTATTATTGCACCTTGCTTCAAAAAGGCGCTGGCTCGCCTTGCACCTCAGGCGCAAATTGATTTTGTGCCTTGTGCTTTTAAAACATTGATATAATATAATATAATATAATGTAATGTAATATAAATATATTTTACATAAACATATATATATATATTTATATATATTAGGGGTGTTCACGGGTCGAGTTGGGTTGGCTTATTGGGGTTTTCCCAACCGACTCGACCTGGTCGGGTTACCTGAGGTGGAAACCGAAACCGACCCACTGATAGGCCAAACCGACCTGGTCGGTTTGGGTTGGTTTCGGTTTTGCTCCTGTACAAAAGGACACCTAATTGAATTCTAATTGTAATTGCCTAATGGGTTGCCTATTTGGTGTAAAAGATTATAGAAAGTTAGAAACTAGGATAGATTGCCTATTCTAATTGTAATTGCCAATGGGCCTTCTAGTTCTAGTAGAAGACTAGTTATAGTTAAGTAGGAAACTACTCAAACTAGGAACTACCGAACTAGTAGGGTCGGGTTGGTTCCGACTCGATATATCAGTTTATATATTTGCCCAACCCGAAACCGACCGGTATTGATGAAAACCCGACCGACTCGGGTTGGGTTGGGTCGGTTCGGTTTGGTTGGGTTGGGCATTCTTATGAACAGCCCTAATATCTATATATATATATATATATAAATTGAGCCATGCTTGTGAGCTTTTGAGCCAAACTTTTTTATTGGTCGAGTGGTTGCAGCTATTTGGAATTGGATATTTGTCTTGTTTGGGTACAGATTGGAACCTGCCAACAGAAGTATGTTTACTTTTTTATCCAGCTTTTTTGTTTACAAAAGGGGGGAGAGTTATGTGGAAGAGTACTAGAGCAGCCATCTTATGGACAATTTGGGAAGAAAGGAATAACAGAATTTTCTGTGAGAAAGAAGTTTTTCAGAACTGAAGGAGTGCATTTTGACAAGGGCAACACATTGTTTGAAAAGCATCAACTCCTTTCATTCTTGTACCCTTGATGATCCATGGGGAAAATTGGTTGGTAGTGGCTAATAGTTCTACTGGAAACGCTAGAAGTACTGCAGCGTGGTCTTCACCTCTGGAAGGGTTTATAAAATTGAACTTTGACGAAGCACGGAAGCAGTCAAGGAAACCCAGGGTTTTGAGGTGTGGTTGGGGTGTTGAGAAATGAGAGGCTGTATTTTATCTCTTTTCTCAGGTACAGTGGGAATAGGATATTCTACCAGAGCTGAACTTCTACGTTCTACCTGCTGTACAAGGAATTCAGATTTCTAGTCAACTTGGGGTGAACAGTTTAATTGTTGAGGGAGATTCTAAGGTGGTGGTAGGGTGGCTATGGGATCCGGATTCTGCTACTTGGAAATACAGGGATATACTAAGGCTATGTTTGGTTTGAAGGAAAAGGTAGGGAAAGGAAGGGAAAAATATCAAAATCTATACAAGGTTTGTAAAGGTTTCCTTGTCTTTCCTTTCCTTTCCTTTCCCTACTTTTTCCTTCAAACCAAACATAGCCTAAGGAAATTTAAGTGGCTAACAAGAAACATGACAACCAGAATACAATGGGTGAGCAGGTCAGCCAATGCTATGGCCGATGTCTTAGCCAAACAAGGGGCTTCTAGGGAATTTCTTTTTGTAGCTAAGTTGTAATTCCTTTTCTTTGATTTTCTTGGGCTCAAGGATGTGGCAGCATCTCGTCCCCCTAGTGAAGCTTGTAACAGTTTTAATCTTTTGCTGATAATAAATTATTTCATTTATAAAAAAAACCTTTTACTGGTCGAGCTTGAGTTTGAATAACTAATTGAGCTTACCTTGAGAATCGAGTTTGATTTGAACTCAAACCATTCAATTAGAACTCAATTCAATTGCATCCCTATTGTAGCTGCAGGAAAGCAAAGGAATAGGCTGTTATAAATATCAAAGAAAAGGTTATGGTGGAACTGGTTTCAGAAAGGGATGTTTAGTTAGAAGTGATTTATGGTGAATATTTGTTGCAAAGTCTTCTATGAGAAGACTCTCTCTTCCAGCGCCAATGGTGTTACCAGAAGGTAAGGCAGAGGTGGTAAGTGAAGGTGTGCTTGAAAAAAGTGGTGTCAGTGAGTGCATTTGTTTCCCTCTCTGTATGCCCTCTCTGAGTTTAAAAATAAGCCAATTTCTTTTTTCATCACCCCTTCATCCTCCAGTTCTGGGTGTGGGTGGAACCTGGGATTGAGGAGGGTTGTGAGGGACTCTGACTTCCACAGCGTCTTGAGCCTTCTTGACCTCCTTGATAATGTCGTCATTGACCCCTCAAAGGTGGACTCTAGAACTTGGACCCTGACTCCCATGGGCTCTTTTTCTTTTGCTTCCTTTTTTAGAGTCTTATGTCAGTCCACCAATCCCGCAACCTATCCTTTCCCGGTTAATGAGATTTGATGTAGACCAATCCCTCCTAGGGTTGGTAGCTTTTGTTGGGAAGCCTTTCTGGAAAGATTCAATACTGGTGACTTGCTTCAAAAGAAGAGACCCAACACATGCTTATCACCTCATTGGTGTGTTCTATGCAAAGCGGATGGGGAGATTGGTTTTCACTTACTAGTGTCGTGCCAATTTGCAAAGTCAATTTGGGAATGGGCTTTTTCTCTCTTTGGGCTCAGGTGGAACCCTCCATTAGATTTGCAGGGCCTATTTTCTCCTCCTTTGTTCAGGTGGCGTGTGAAAAGGGGAAGGACAATGTGGAGAGGATTGAGGGCTGCGGTATGTTGGTCCTTATGGGAAGAAAGAAATCTTAGAATCTTTTCGGATAAGGAGAGAGGGGCTGAAGAATTGAGGGCGGTGATTCATATCAGGACTGTACAGTGGCTGAAATCTTTAGAGTTATTCACAGACTACACGGTGGATGACATGTTAAGGAAGTGGGGTGAGATTGCAAGCTGTATGAAGTCCAAATCAGTGGTGAAGGTGTCTTGGACACCCCCACCTGCTGGATTCCTAAAACTGAACTTTGATGGGAGTTGTAGGGGGAATCTTGGACAGTCAGGGATTGGGGGTGTTTTTAGGGATGAGAATGGGGTCATTTCAGCCATGTTCTTAGGTCCAATTGGAGCAGGGGACTCTCTTAGAGCTGAGATCTTGGCAGTTATTGAAGGTGTTCAGAAAGCTAAGGAAATGGACATCAGAAAACTCATAATTGAAGGGGACTCGGAGGTGGTCATAGGGTGGCTGAGGAAAGACACGTGGATTATGGAAGTACATCAATGAGAAAAGAAAGTTCAAGTGGCTGGTGCGGGAAATGGAAATCAGGCTGAGTTGGGTTAAAAGGTCAGCTAACTCTATAGCTGATGGGCTAGCTAAACAGGGGATAGAAAGGGATGTAATGTTTTGGGCTTAGTTGTAACTAATTTGCTTCTTTTTTTTTTTTTCTTCTTTGAGGACTTAAGTTGTCTTTGGAAGATAAGAGAGTTTGTCTTCCTTGATGTAACTATTCCTATCATATTTTAATAAAATTACTGAAGTTATTGATAAAAAAGAAAAAGTGAGTGCATCTGGTGGTGCTGATGATGCATTTAGGGAGTCCAGGTTGGGTGAATGTGTTGTTCTTCTTCCTGTTTTGATGGTTCGAGGTGAAGCCATGGAACATCATTGTTAATCAGTGCCTCAGTGGTGATATATTGGAACTGAATCCTAAAGTGGTTTTGGTTAGAGGTGTAAGGGTTAGTGCCTTTGAAAGGGAAAGAGGTGTTAAAAACCATCTTCTGGTCCATATTATGAAAACCATCTTCTCTATGCTACAAAACATGCTCAGATCTGAAATCTGTCAAACCATTTGAGCATGCTACAAAACATGTTCAAATCTGAAATCTGAAAGCTGTCAAACAATTTGACAGTGCTAAAAAACATGCTCAAATCTGAAATCTGAAATCTGTCAAACCATTTGTCAATCCTACAAAACATGCTCAAATCTGAAATTTGAAATCCGTCAAATAATTTGACAGTGCTACAAAACATGCTCAAACCTGAAATCTGACAAATCAAATGGCTATCTGCAACTCATATGGGGTTAGGTTGGTTAGTTACATCAATCAGTTTCACCATCCTACTTTTTCTTTCATGTTCATGTCTGATCATGTATGAAGTTTTATCTTTTGCTACCTACAAATCTGAGTTTAGCTCTGCTGGTTTAGATCAGTCACCTCCTGAGCTAATTCAACTTTGGGTCTCTGGAGCCGAGTCAAGCCTATGTTTATAATTGAACTCATTCAGCTAAAAGAAGCCTGAGCCAAACTTAGATGTGGTTGGTTCAGCCAAGTGTTACTAATTACAAAGAACCAAAGTCTACACTGTTATAACCAGGCTAATCAAAGGACTTCTCATCTCTTTTATAGCCTTACAATTTCCTGCATTGTCATAATGTTGATAGAGTTTGTTTCATTTCTTGTATATGATCAATAGAACTTATTGGAAACAAAGAAAGTTTGAGAAAGCACTTTCACAGGTCTCTTGTATATTATTAAAAGGACTACTCATCTCTTGTGCAGAGACCTTGCTAATGTTCTCTTTATTTTTTCAGTTTTATCCTTTTACAAAACCTCTAAATTCAAGGCATTCAACTGCTCTAAATAAACTTGGTAATAAATAACTAGGGATGCTTCAATTTACATCAAATTGAAAACTAATGAGAATGCAAGAAGTCTTTTTTCTTTGGTGAATAAGAATTTTATTAGAAGACTGAAATATACAAAGCTGGCATCCCAGAATTTGAGATTACTAGATCAAACGGAAAAATACAACAAAATACATTTATTGCACACCCACCATGCTGTCCCTTGTCAGCAGCTTAATCTCCCTCATTGTATTTCTGAATGGAGTCTTGACTCTACAATCAGTTCATCACTACTTTTAGAGTTTCCCTTAAAATACCAGATTTTGATGATTGCATGTTTTACCCACCCTCAGACTAGCACAACTGCTGCAATCATCAAACCCATACAATCATCAAAATTCATCTTTATTAAGTTCCCTCGAGTCTGAAATTGATAGAATTTCTGAAATTTAAAACTTTGACCAGTTGAGAAAACCAATAACTTTTAAATTTAAGCAACAAACAGATATAAGTTTGTCTTTACGAAATGTACAACATATATATGTTTATTAATTTTCATATTAATGTGGTTAGTAATGACATTATTGGTGGTTGTTTAAAGCACATCACCCCTAAAATTGTAGAATGCACAATAGTGTATCTCCTTAACATTTGGAATTATCCTTTTTTTTTTTGATGAATGATTTGGAATTATCCTTATTCTCTACCTATAAAAAAGATAAAGCACTAAATCACTAAACCAATGATAATAATGTAGACCTCTGATACTTATCTCATTTTTTCTTTGGTATCCAGTCTTTCATTTGATTCATACATTAGGGATTTTTTTCATTTTTGTTATATATTTCTTGTCTGGATAGATAGACACAGAACTTCTAATTGTAGTGGTTGGGGCTGCGACCCATGCAACTGCATTGACCCCAGCCATCTTGCAAGAATGGATGGACTATGTGGATAGGGAACCTTCTATCAATAGAGACTTGGAGAGGTAGGATTTGTTGGATTGACTATATAAGGGGAGACCAATTGATTGTTACAACCATTTGAGGATGGGGAAGGAGGCATTCTATAGGCTTTGCAAAATTTTATGTGAAACCGGTTGACTGAATGACACACTTTGGAGTATTGTTGAAGAACAAGTTGCTAGATTCTTACACATTTTAGCACACAATGTTAGGGATAAAATGATGAGATTCCATTTCAGTAGATCTAGAGAGATGATAAATCGTCATTTTAACTTGGTATTAGATGCAGTTCTAAGCTTAAAGGATAGATATTTAATCCAACCAAACGGGGCAGAACCACTGTCAGATATTAAAAATCAATCTGACATTTGACGATACTTCAAGGTAATGGACATGTCAAAATTTTATATGCATATAAAGTTTATACAACATTTTAGGCATTAAAAATTAAAATACACTATCTAAATGAATTGCATGACATGATTTTGTTGGGGAAATTGATGGTACACATACTTGTGAAGGTTTCTGTTCCAGATGTAGCTAGATTTTGTGGTTGTAAGACGTATCCGACACTATTCTTGCTGCATGTTCATTCAACTTGCATTGTGTTCCAATAGAATTTTTAACACCGTATCACAACACAATATACCATTTTAAGGAATGGGGTGCACACCAACTTGAGAACCCAAGAGAATTGTTCAACTTTTGTCACACATCACTTAGGAATGCAGTTGAACGTATATTTGGTGTCCTTAAGAAACACTTTCCAATCTTGGTCTGTGATATTTGGGGTGGACTGCACTTATAACAACATTAGAAACCGTTTGAAAACAATTAAGAAAAATTTCAACACCATTTCAAACATCCTTAACTCGTTTGGTTTCTCTTGGAATGACCTTACAAAGCTATAGATGCATAGCCTAAAGTATGGATAGAATATATCCAGGTAAGGTTCAACTAGTGTATATTTTTTAAGTGTAGCATAGTTTGACATATTTGATTATGTTATGATATTTATGGAATGATTCATTAAAAAGTGAATAGGCACACCTTGAGGCAAAGCAATTTTGAAGGAAAGTAATCAATAATTATCGTTTGGATTTGTATTGGCTTATGCTCGAAATAGTCTAATATAGTTTGATACATATAATTAATTTCGTTAATCCATATTTAATACCGAATCTCTCATTTATGTCGTTTATTTAAGTCTAATTTCTCTTTTATTAATTAGTCATTTATGCCAAGACAAATTTAAATTTAAATTTGAATTTTAGTGCCTTATTCAAATTCTCTCATTAATTCCTTTAATTAATGATTCCCTCTCATTAAATTCGTTTTGTTAGTGTAAAAACTTCAAATTTTAGCAATATCAAGATTTAAACTTTAGTCACTTGAGTTTAACAAAAGACAAGTTTGCCAATGAGCCACACATATTTGTTTGCTATGGCTATATGTATTTTTTATTTTAAATAAATTCATTTTTCTTAATGAATGACAAGTGTTTATTAATAAATGCTAGAATTAATTATTAAAATTTATATACTAATAAATATTAAGATTAATTATTTTGGTTGTCAAAAATTGACATTCACATTTTTGTTTATTTTACATTTTAGTTATTCTATCATTTTTAAATGGTTACTAATTGTGTCCCAATATGTCATATTAGATTTGAACCATTAAATTATATTTTTTTACATTTAAATGACTTATTTATAATTATATAAAACATGTAAATATGGTTAGTAATATATTTTTTAGGATTCATTTGAATTTTCTACCATATTTATGTGTATCTTAATTTTTCGTCCGTATTCATACATGTCCAAAGCGTATTCTGACAATTCTCTTAAAATTGTTTTTTCGATACAGGGCCAGAGCTTTTATTGATAGAGGCACTTAGATGGGAGGCAACAACATCAATGACTCCCAATAACATAAACAATGCATGTGTACGAGGAGTTGGATGACGGAGAAAATGCTGGTGACTCTACCCTACAAGTTAGGCCATTAGAAGAGGGTTGCTCTGCCTAAGGAAGGAGCTCATTGGAGAAAAGGAAGTCATATGCTAGCATCGTTTCTAGTGAATATGTATACAAAATATTTTAGGGTGTATACAACCTCGGGGATGACAATCCGGAATTCCTCTTCAAGGCCATAGATTTTTTGTCTCAGTCAGAGAATAGGGCAATAGCGTTTTATGCCCTCAAGCTTAAATTGAAGAAAGCATAGCTGAATATGAAACTTGCATCTGAATACTACATTGGACTTAACTTTCTAGTTAGACTTTGATAGACGCATGAACTGATTAGATATCCATTGCATCATTTTGTTCTCGTCCTCTTGGGATGCATTGGATGTTTGTTTTGATATAGTATATAAACAAATACACAGTGATGGTGATACAAACATATACATGGACACATAATATTGTGATTGGTTTGAGATTTATCACTGTTTGGAGTTTTTTGCAACTTAATAGATGATCTTTCTCATCTATTCGTGTTTGTTATTCACTTTTTGCCATGGTGGTGTTTGGTTGTGAATTTATGATATTATTTTTAGGTTTATTAGCATTGTTTTGATGAAACCAAATATTTTATAGCTTGAATATGATATTTTTACAGGTTTAGTTACAGGTTAGAGATGCATTGGACTGCACTCCATGATTGTTATTCACATCTTGCCATGGTGGTGTTTAATTGTGAATTTATGATATTGCTCAGGTTTATTAGCATTAGTTTGGTGAAACCAAATGACTTATAGTTTAAATATGATATATTTACAAGTTAGAGATGCATTGGATTTAATCGACTTCTTATTCATCACTTGCCTTAGTGGTATTTGATTGTCAATTTATGATCTTGATCACATGTTTATTAGCATTGGTTTGGTGAATCCAATCATCTTGTAGCTTGATTATGATGTATTTGCAAGTTCAATTACAGTTTTAAGATGCATAGGATTTAATCCATTGCAATTCGTGGTTGTTATTCATCATTTGCCATGGTGGTGTTTCTTTGTCAATGTATGATGTTTGGTCATAGGTTTGACGAAATATGTATGTCTTTATAGATACTAATATAGCTAAAATACTTTGTTGTGTTCAAAGGCCTTCGATTAGCAATCTATTTCACGTGGGTAGAGTAGCGGAGTTATTTTTTGCTCATATAGCACCAGCGCAATATGTATCCAATACCCTAACACCCGATAATTGGGAACGCCTTTGGAATCTATGTAGAGAATACCGATACGAAGGTGAAGGCGTCAAAAGGACCTCGTTCACAAACACTAATAATTCTTGTATTGATAGTCGGTTTGATAGTTATGTCGATATTATACTTTGTCTACATTATGGTTGCAAATATTTGGTTGTAATGAACCTAGTGAATCAACTTATGACATTTGTATTTGATGCAATTGTTATGTTAACTATTATAGGTATGTTATATCTTTAATACATATGAGTTTTTAATTGGGCCATAGGAACATGACACATGGCAATGTTAACTATTATGCCGTGTCATCCTACCATTTTTCATCATTTCTCGACCACCAAACAGACCATTAAATTAGATTTTGTGACCAAATGTGAAACTGATTACCGAATGAATTGGTTGTAAATCTTTGACCTACCTCTCCTCTATCACCTCTCCACTTTTTTTCCTTTTAGGTCTCTCTCTCTCTCACACACACATACGTAATGATACATAGACCTTTCTCTGAGAATCTCTTACTTTCCCCAAAGTTTCTCCCAACTTTTGCACAAAATCATAATAGATACAAAATTCTATGATTTAAATTTTAGAAAAAATTGATTTGAAGAAATGAATCTTCATAACCATCTGATTTTTAAGTGTAATAGAGAGAGATATTTATTGATGGATTGGATAAGAGCAATTGCCTATTGAGTGTTTGAATACTAGCAAGATTAAATGAAAATGGAGAGAAAGAGCGGGGGGGGGGGGATGGTAAAATTTAGCCTAAAAAACTGTTTAGGGCAAAGAAGATGGTTAGGACGGACAATAACAGTTTAGATGAGAGAAAGGGGTTTTGAGTGTGAAAGAAAAAAGTAAATAAATAAAGAGTATAATTTTGTTTCTTCAATTTTTTGACAAATTAGAAAGAGATAAATATCGAACAAATTTAGATTATTAAATTAATGTTGAAAAATAATGTTGAAATATAGATTATTAAATTAATAAATTTAGCAATAGTAACGTTTTAAAGTAATACCTAAATCTGTGAAGAGAAAAGTGAATCCGAAATTACTCCTCACAGCACATCCAGCTGTAGATTGGGATATTTCCTATGGGGATGGGCTACTCCATAAGTTTGGAGGGAGCGAAGGTAGGTGTGACAATTGGACTGGATTTGGTCTAATCCGATCCAGTCCAATGTGAGTCCATAAGTCCTTTACAATTGGACTATGTCCAATCCAATCCATTGAATACTTTAGATCATTTTGGATTGATCCAATTCAATGTTTGAACCTTTCAATCTGTTTAAGTTTGTTTTAATTTAAATTAGTTTGAACCCAAATCTGGTCTGTTGATTCCTATATTCTTATTTTTTTTATCAATGAGCCAGATATTGGCTCAATCCAACCCATTTCAATATAAATTCATTATGGATGGACCAGGTCCAATCCAATCCATAAATACTTTGGATCAATAAGTTGAAAAATATGAAATTGTTTAATGAACGAAATATTTTGTTTAGATGGAATCATGGAAATTGAAACCTGTTTCCATTCTTATACTCTTTCATGGGCTTAGTCACGGGACCATAATCCCCAAACCCCGGTAGCAGCAGGATTTGGTCCATGTCTCGGCTACAAGCTTGCCAGAGAAGGAAAGAAGCCACCTACTGACTCACAATCAGTTGGTTGTATGGTTTTCAAAATCGGATTGGATGGTCGGACCAGAAAAACCGAGAATTCGTCAGGTGACTGGTTTCGTTTTACTCTAGAACCGTTATTTCATCACAAATCATTGATTTAGTCAGCAAATTGCTGACCCGGTTGGTCGAACCATCTAATGGTTTGGCCGTTTTTTATCTTTTTTTGTCAGAATGAACCGTCTGTTTGACTCAAACGGTCAGGACCATTTGACCCGAAAACCGGACCCCTGACCGGTTCGATTTTAAAAACGTTGGTTGGTTGTCTGCCTGCTTAGTTTACGGGTATGAAGGGAATAAAAGAGATAAAAAAAGAAAAGTGCTAGTCATGGATGTTTCTTTTCTACGTACCCCTGCTGGGAGTTTGCCAGACAGGAAGGATCTTAATCAGACAACCATGTAGGATTAGAGATCTACCATAATCAGTGTCTTTACACGTGTTCATGTCAACGGTATTTGTGTCTTTAAAATTGAGTAATTTGGTAATCGGACTACTTATGGATGGATACATGTAAAAAAAGTAAAGATGAGAGTGTATATCTAATTTTACCGGTGAGAGTAGGATTAGGATTCTTCTCGCCAACGAATGTACCCTGAAATCCATGGTTACGTTTTCCTACAGCTCCAAATCTACAATGATCTTGAATTCAATTACAGTGAACTTAAAATTGCAAAATTTCTCCTTTCAAGACACATTTTGCTCTTCCAACTCCAACAAAGCTACACTATTGCTTCTATCGATCGATTAATATATTGTTCCATATCATAAATCAAAGATGAAAGTGTGGCCATGTTGATTGTTAACTTGCTCATACGTTTCTTTATGCTTTACACCATATAAACCTGGAAGGAGAAATCCATTGACCATTGTATGGCCACAATCAACTCTAAGTGAGCTCTTAAGATTATAGAGATCGAGAGAATTCATCATACTTTAAATTGAAAAAAAAAAGCCTCAAATTAAAAAAAAAAAACATATATTGTTTCTTTCTTTTTCATCTTGTAATACTCTCTTACCATCTCAGTAGTGTTTGGATATAAACTTCCGTCGGTATTGAATTTTTCGAGGCAAAAACATGAGAGAAAGCAATTGGTTCGGTTGGAAGCAAGATCGCCTGCAACCTCGACCATGGTAATTAATCAATAATATAACACTGTGACTCAGAACCTGGAATTGGGTACGAAGGAATAGATGAACTGAACTCCATTTAAGTCTTACCGCAACTATATATTTGGACTTAGCTGCATTTAGCTATCAGATCTTCAACTCTTCTTTTTCGTACTCCAGTCACGTTCTTTTTGGCCTTCTCGTTCGCTTTTGAAACCTTCAGCCTGCACCAAATCACTCTTTATGTCTGCAGTTTAACTGTCCACTCAACCTCTACATTCTCCAATATTTTCATAAACTTTGCACTAAGCATCACCAAGTCCAGCTACCACACAAGTTGGCCCAGTCTTCAGAAAAAGAAAGTACTAAAATGACAGAAATTAATAAAATGGTCCCTTTGAAATACACAACAAGGACTCCAAAACGCCAAGGAGTTATTTAGTTTTTCAGCTTTGTGAAGGATACTGCTAGCTCCTTGAAAAAGTGACGTGATGTTCTCAAATTAGGACGGGTCAACTAGAACTAGAATCGTCCAATATGTTTTTCTTTTCTTATCATCTACAGAATTTACCAGGACCAAGGAAAATCTTGAGAAGCTCAAAACTTATTATAAATATAGAGTAAAAAGTGGTAAGCAAGTATCAAGAGTATAGCTGTTATGGCTTGTTGGCCAAGTGAAATGGTCCTGTTTCTGTTTCCGTGGGGGCTTTGATGACTAATGGTTGGTGGTGAATAGAGAAAAGCCATTGATATAGGGTCCTCATCATCTTCTACTCTGAAAATTGGTCTTCCAACTACATGCCTGTATTGCCCACCACTCCATACCTGAAAAAAAAAAAGATCAAACACAAAAGGAATCAATCGCATACCATGAACTACTGTTTAATTATATCAGTCATGCATTATTCCTCCATAGTTTGAAGGAAATTTGTGAGAATGAGACTACCCAAGTATAAATTAATTTCTAAGCTTATGTTAAGTGTTGGAACTATTTGTTTTGTTTGCTTGTTCTTGATTTAGAGGGCCATCTCTTAGCATACCCTTCTGTCTATCTGTATCTGTGTGTATTAGGAACAATTCCCACAGTTTTTACATGGGTGCCTTATATTCTCACTTCACTACCCATCTAAGTGATGGCCCACCAAGTGATCCATGAGAAGCTAGTACTGGTCCATGAATGCACGCTCAAGGACCCACATCTCATAATCATCTCCTCAGGGTAATCAAGTTCAGAGAAGAAAAGAAAAAATCATCGTTAGTGCATGGGTCCCTTCTCTTTGAGCCAATTAGGAGGGTGACCCTACAAAAAGTATTTCTTTTCAGGCACATCACATGATGATGATAATGTTGTTGGTTTGTTCCAGATCAGAAATAGCTAAAGTTTACCTGTATTCGATCTCCAACTGTAACAACAATTGCATCTTTATTTGGGGAGAAGGACATCCAACCTTTCTTTGAGTAAACATGAAACTCTGAGGAGCCCTCGCATATATGCACACACAGGGCATGAGAGTAATCTGATCCTCTTATCAGCATTCGAATGACATCGGATTTCAAAGAGCTGATACACCGGGCAGCCGGAATATTCCGGCGATGCTTGTAGATACAGGTCATCGAGTCGCAGAATTCTTGTCCCTCTTCCTTTTCAGCTCTTCTAATGAGGGTGCTTTCCGAGAGCATATGTAGAAAAACCTTGTTTGCCACCTTCTCCACCTCCTTTGAGAGGTTCTTCATTTTCGCACTGAAATTTTAATAAAATGCTCGTAATTACAAAAACATCATTTTCTAAAATTATATTGACCATCATATCCTTTCACGTTGCACCCGCCAAAAGCAGTTGACACATAAGCTGCATCCGGCGTATGTTAGAAAATGCATGGAAGGAGAGAAATTAATTTACCTGAAATTTGAATATCCATCTGGCCAGATGCGCTCCATTACCGAATTCAAACCGTCGTCCATACACCAAACAAACTCTTCACTGGTATCCGCATCACTCTCCTCGCCGCCGGAAAACTCCTCGAATCCGTACAACTTTGCCGATGATCTCAACACAGTCGCTTTGTTCTCTGATGATATCCGGAAAAGTCCGTCAGCGGCGGCTGAAACGGATCGGATCAAGTCCGCCGATATTCCATGATTCACGATCTGAAAGCAACCGACTACAGTGGCCGGTTCTAGAACCTTTGAAATGGAATTCTTGTCTAGCAAGCTTATTGACTCGAAGTCGATTTCTGGCGGGTCTCCGATTGGGATCTGTCTAGGGAAGATCTGCTCGGGCAGGATGAGATCGGGAACACGAAGCGAGTGTTCGAGAAATTCGGTGATCTCGTCCTCGTTTACCACTGCCGGTCGACGAGCAATCGCATTGCCGATTGGGGAGGGTGGAGGAGCTCGGAAGTCCGGCTGGTTTGCTGGCAAAGCTCCCGGCGATGTTGGCATGGCAGGTGGGAGAAGGAGTAGAGAGAGAGAGAGAGAGAGAGAGGGATGGTTTGATGGCTTTGGAGGATGCTTTTAAGAAAAGAAAAGCGAAGGAGAAGCAATGATGGCATGCCTGGAACGTCCCCGACATTCCGAGGGTCATTACATCGTTCGCGCTTTTTTCTTCTTAATAAATTTTTGGGATAAGTATACTTTTATTAATTAAGCCCGTCGCCAAATTCAACAGTTTGTTTGCAGAAATTCTTTGAATTTGATTCTTCACCTGTTCCATGATTACAGCAAGCGTTAGAACTTTCCATCTCAAGTAATCCCGTTGGTATGAAAATCTGCATCATACAGATCTAGTTCGATTTATAAATTTATTATTATTATTCATGGGAGATGTTTTCAATACACTAGAATTTGGCTGTAAAATCGATGTAAAGAGCGCTCTGTGAGGAGCAGATACCAATTCTCGATTGATGGGTTATGTTGATCACGATCAACCAATCGATTCTATTGATAGGTCCTGTTGATCACAGTCCACTTTTCCGAATATTTTACGAGGACTAGTGTGTTGACTCGTTTGTATCAATTATCAAATCCTGCTCATCCAGTTCAATTGATTTGATGGGACGATTCCATTTTCATTTGGCTTAGGAGGACCTGGCTCAAGGTATCCAACTTTGCTTCAATTTGACTAGCTGGATTTGGATATACTAGCTGGTTTAGCTAACTAGGCCCAAAGAACAAAGATTGTCATCCTCCAAAAGAATGCCAAAGCCCCATATTAGGTTTGAATTTGATTTATGTTGAGCAGAAACTATTAAAGCACTTTTATGTAATAAATTAAGTTCGATTAACATTGACGACGATCGTCCGAACTGAAGCCCAAGCCCTAAACAGTGTAGTGTAAAATGTTCATTGGCCGACACCGAAGCCCGACCCAGTAACAGGTCCCCTGCTACATGACTCCGGATCTGTTCCTCACAGACCTCACAGCATATCTTAGTTGTACATCAAGAACATCTTCTATATTTGTATTTATTATTTATAAGGAGTATTCCCAATTTAAGGTGGGATTTGACTGTAAGGTCGATGTGAGACATATTCTGTAAGGAACAGATCTCAATTCCTGCTACATTATCACTAAGGGCTGATATAATCGGGCCATGCATATTGTTTTTTAAGCTTAATTTGAAAAAGAACACAAAATATAAATACATATAAAATACAAGGTTTTGCACTCTATATATTTATATTTATACTCCTCCTAAACTGTGCCAAAGAATACAAATATAAATATATACAATGAGAATACATACAAAATAAAATAAAATATAAGATTTTACACTCTACAGATATCACATATGTATTTATGCTCCTTCCAAACTAAGCCTTAAGAGCATAAATCCTATTTTAATGAACATGCCCCTGGCCATTGCCATTGGTCATAGCATATCTGATGTGATTCTTTTCACTTTATTTATTTTTTAATAAAAGAGAAGATATAATGGGGAGTGCCGGTGACAGTTTGGACTGTCGGCAGTGGGCCCATTCTCTAGGCCCAAGCCCAAGTATTTTTGAACACTAGAAATAGCTAAGCCTGAAATTATTGTTATGCAGCATCTCAAGCCAGAGCCCAAACCCAAAAGTCTAAATGACTATCGTAAGCCTACTGGTCTGTGGTCATAGCCTAAAATCTATTTGTCAATTTTTGTGCTATAAGAATGGCCTATGCACTTGCTTACTTGCTTATATATATATATATATGAAATATTAATGTTTATCTCCATCTATCTATCTATATATACAAAGAAAATAGAACAAGACTCCATGATATTTGATGGAGGATGATTTGATCCGACCTACTGAAATGATGACACGTGGATCTGACTCAGCACGAGCAACAGCTTAGCGGCCTGGCTTGACTGCGATCAAGTAACGAGTCTATAGAACAGCTCGCTACGCCATAGCTCTCTATAGGGGGAGCTCACTACAACGCGAATTCCAGATCCCTCGAGCTACTGAGAAGGAAATACTCTAAGATTATTTCAGCTCGCGAGCTAGGGAAACCAGCTCACTTAGCACCTGGGCAGAAGAACTGCCCCAAAGACCAACTTTGATGAGGGTCACCTCGAAGTACCCCTAAGAGCTTGCTACAAAGTAGCTCGCAGCAAGGATAGCCCGCTACGAAGTAACTTGCGACTATGATGCGACGTTCTCAAGAAGCTTCCATCTGACAACACCGTACTCGTCAGACTGTGCCACGTCTCTCGACTGACGGCGTAGTCCCTGCCCGATTGACAGTCTACCCCACGTCTCTCGGCAGATGGTGGTGTGCCTGTCCCTTCGGAGACGTGTCACTCAGTCGAGCAGACCGTACGTTGTAACGATCACCTGCGAAGCCCTGGCAAGTAACAGCTGCGACAGGAGCCTAGTGGCGGTTACGCCTGATTTGACAAGAACGCCCCTATAAAAGCCCTTAAAGCGGAGATACAGACTCTCTCTCAGAATTAGATCTGAACTTGCACTCTTACTTGCTCACGAGCTAATTTCAAGACATAGTGATCTAGCGTGATCCACACTCTTAGCCTTTTATACACTCTCTTCTTCCTTCCCAGCGTTCTAACTTAAGCTTCGGAGTATTCCCGCCGAGTAAATCCCCGGGAATCCTTCTTCTTCATCTTCTCATGTGCTGTTCGTTGCCAATAAAGAGCCACTAAGCAGCCAGATAGGAGTGCCTGGATCGTGCCGCATCAATATCTAAATTAGAAAACAAAAATTTTTATCTATATACTATATATGTCTAAGGAAGCATTGACAGTATTGTAAGAGTTCAGATTGGCTCCTCATAGAGAAGGCCCCGCATAAACCCCACATGCATATCTTGCGGTGTATTAGAAACATCTCCTGTATTTGTTTATCATGGGGAGATATTCCCCCCATACAAGGTTGAGATGTACTGTAGCCACGCTCTATGGGGAAGCCCATGCAAATTCGTATTCCAGATATGTTAAAAGATAGAGTGATTTTTATGGATATGTAATCTCGACACGCTCTATGGGGAAGCCCATGTATGTAATGTTGGTTACCTCTGATTTAGGATTCAATCCAACACGGTCTACCAATTTAAACGGTGAACTTGCACTCTACCTTTTCATTTCATCTGGAGCTTAAAAGTGTAAAAATTTGCGATCGACTTTGGGGCTGCTGTGGACCAACTCTCCGTCACCTGTTAGTTAGCCTTGGTCAGATATTTGGACTTGTGGCTATTTGGGTTTAAGGGGTTTCAGGTTCAGGATCTGTTGCACTTCTTCAACACATATTGAATCCAACAATATAGTATAATGGGGCTGCTCAAATTTGAAGAAGCTTTACTAATTGCATGCATGGACTCGAGATTTTGCTGTCAGTTCAACTTAATTATATTTTAATCCTTGTATTTGAACTGTACCATATTTGTATTTGCCCTCTTGTTTAATAGATCTATTATGAATTTAGGCTCAATTTGGAAGAAGTACGTATAGTGCAAAACTTTATATTTTGTATTATTGTATGCATTTGCGTTGTGCATATTTATATTTTGTATTTTTTTAAACTGAACCTAATACTACTGTTCCAATATTTTGTTCAAATTGGAAACTGTGCTGCAACTTGAGCAAATTAATGATTCAAAAAGTTGGGGCGTTATTCCTTATATAACTTGAGATGAGAGTCTGGCCTGCTTTTCCCTTTTTTTTTATTTTCTCAATCTCAGTCCGAACTGACGATCCAGGACCCAGAATGAAACGTTCAATTGAATTGGGGTAGGCCCATCAATCCTGAAGAACAGCCGACATGAAGAAATTAAAAAATAATTGGAGATTTGGATCGAATTGAGCCCAAAATGAAGTGGCTAAAAAGAAATTCCTATCCCAGATTGGTGGACGTATGATGAATTACTATTATCAATGCCATCCTACTCCCATGAGTCCATGAATACTGCGTGAAAACTTGACCGATCGAGGTTGGTTCTTTCAATAGAAGTTTGTCTGTCACGTTCTGTACAGCCTCTGCTGTTCACATACATGACACTTTTAGTCCATATCCAACTATATACATCAGTAAGACAGTAACAGTAACAGTAACAGTGCAGGAGGCATGGCTGTATGAACTAATATGTTATATGAAGAGAGCCTATCCACACCACAAGCTGTTGCAAGTGGACAGTCAAAGTTCTCTATACCCATGAGGACCATTTCGATATTCAGAAGGCAGTTTCTATGATGTCAGAAGGGTATGACAAGGATCAAAGTATTGATACATTTTGATGCGGCAGGCAGAAGGGACGTATCGATGCTTTGTACCATGCATTTTTATTTATTTATGTAGGGTTGAGGGATAGGTTTAAGCACATTTTAACATATAATGTAAAAAAAAAAAATTGGGAATTAACCTTAAAAAAATTGTATATTAACACCTTGCTGAATACAATATGATATGCTCGATATGGGGAATATCGTGTTGATACTTTAAAACTTGAGGTATATATGATATTGAAAATAGAACTTTATTGTGATGATGTGGCAAAAATTTTAGGACTTATACCTTGGCTTATTATTTTCTTTCTTTAGACAAATAATAGTCCATTCGTCATACCATAAAAGCTCCCAACCCTGATAAAGACAGATCCCAGGTCTCTGCAGCTAGACTGCTACAGTTAATATTAGCACCAGTCGAGATGGAGACTTCGGAGACTTCATCTGTGAGAAGATGAGTTTGAGTGAATGATCTCTTCATATGCTGATCAGGAAAAGGCTGTAATGAATTGACTCCCGATTCCGAAACTTTAGAATAAATGAGGTTGAATGTTGAAGTCTAAGATTCTATTAGAATATGGGAGATTTTGGTTGGGTTGATGTAGCGTCATAAGGGTGGTTGATACTTGATACATACATTCTTCCATGTTATGTGTAAAGAGGCGGCAATTTTGACCCAACCCACAGTGAGCGGTTATGGGTGTTTTGATTTGGTGGGGATTAGGTTCTAATTATCCATTGGGCTCAATTCCATAATTCCATTCCTCTCTCTCTCTCTCTGCAAGCTGGATTGCTGGATTGAGTTAGAGTGGAGGTGAATTGGGCCATATGGCCCAAACCCATTTGGATGCAGGATGTATGTAAATGGATGTAAAGTGGGTTGATGAATTATATGGGTGGGTTTGGGTTATAATTAATTCAACTTACACCTCAACGATCAAATTGGAAGCACCACCAGTAGAAACTAGAAACCCTGTCCCCACTGCATGAGTGAATAGTACTATTAAGAATAGAAAGAAGCTCTGTAGATAATGTTCAAATCAGATGGTATTACTTTTGAGCTGAGGTTTTAAATTATTAGTAATAAGAGGGAGTGACAGATAAACAATTCCAAAATATTTTGGGACACTCTTTAGTTATAGTAGAATGATCAACATCCAAAGAAAGAATGCCAACAAGTATCAACGAAGTAGCTCATAAAAATGCACATGTTTGTCACATACAAAACATTTTCAGGTGGTTTATTGAGCAACGATTTATCCACGATCTTATTGTATCTCACTATCCATCCTCTAATATAATTGATGCTTTGGTTTATGTTAAAAAAAAAAAAAACATCAGTAACATTAAATTTGAGGCTCAAATTATAAATACATAAGAAGAGAGTTGGATCTCTTGCCAACAAAAACATGTTCCAACATTCTATCAACATGATTCGATATTGCACATTTCACCATGAGATTGGGATTAGATCACTTGATCGGCTGGGTAGTTTGACAGGCAGGCTGAGCTTGGCCCATTCTAAATCGGGCTTGGACAAAGTTTTAAGCCTAACGGACTTGGGCTCAGGTTCTAAACATCAGGCCCAACTAATTTTTTGGCTTTTTCAAACCCTATATATATATAATAACAAAATTAATAGTGAAAAAGTATGATATATATTATAATATATAGAACGTTATATAATATATAATATATTATTAATAATATAATTAAGGGTAAAATACAAAAACCTCCCTTGTAGTTTTTGACAATCATAAAATCCTATCCTCTACTTTCATTTTAATAAATACCTCTCCTAAACTTTTAAAAAATTCAACAAAAATCTCCCTTCGATCACCTTCTCATATGGAAAACCTACATCTAGCACAAAATCAGCTAGATTGACGAGAATAACCCCCGACATGTAACCGATAGAACTGAAATATTCGAGTGCCTGAGACGCGCTGCCGCTGTATATCGGGTACCCATCCGATAACACCACCAGCTTATCGAAAGTCCGATACTTGCGAGCCACTGCAATGTCCAAGAGGCGCAACAGGGGAGGCTTCTGTTACGGAAGAATGGTACTGGCCTCCTGTTGTATATCGGGCACCTATCGTCATATATCAAGCACCTTTTGATAAATACAAGCGCAACAGGGGAGGCCTGTTTTGATAAATACAAGAGGCCTCTTGCAAGCCCCTGTTGCGGAAGAACGGTACTAGCCTCCCACTATATATCAGGCACCTACCGTCGTCACCACCGTTCTTCCGCCTCTTGCGAGCCCTTGCAATGTTGCCACGATACACTAAGCGGTGGTGGAGTTAAGCCCCGACATGGGTTCATCCTGCAACAACAGACTCGGTTTCATCAACATCTCTTGCCCGATACTGACCCGCTTGTAGGTGATGCTGTCAGAGAACTTCCCCGGCGTAGGTTAGCGTCTCTAGCACGGTGAGGTGGGGATACAGTACGTCATCTTGTGGCACAAATCCGATCTTGAGCTTTATGGATCCGGAGAAGGTCTGCCCATTGTAGGTGATGTTGTCGGAGAACTTTCCCGGAAGTCTGCCTGACAAGGCCGTCAAGAGCGTCTGCTGGATGGGCCGAGCATTGCTAGGAGGTCGCCCGGTTAGACAACCCCAGTAATGCCATTGAGTATGGTCCGTTCAGCAGGCTTGGGTTCCAGTGCAGAAAACCAAAATCCGCCGGACTTCTTCAGCTTTATACTGTAACTCACATCTTCAAACTGCAAAGAACGGATGCATGTACGATGAAATTAAAATTCAAAGATCCATATTTAACTTGAGAGCATGAAGAGCATAAGCTTCATCTGATTACCTTGAGTGTGATAGGGCGCAACGACCCACGTAGTAGTGAGCATTGGCCGCCTATGGCTGTCTGCAGCTGCTCAAGCATCTGATCCTCCAAAGACGGGCTGACGTTATTGGACAAAGCAGGCAGCTCAGAGTGTGGCATTTCCATGATATTGTCCAAGCTGCGGTTCACCGTAGGGACATTATTGTTAGACGAATTAGTACTGATTCCAAGCTCTTGCTTAAGGGGATGCATCATCTTGTAGTAGTCTAGAGAGAAGGTGACCGAGAAAACAGATTAAATGGGTTTGGAAGACAAAGATGAAGTAAGGTTCCAACCCTTTATATATGCAGACAGACGGAGAGAGAGAAAGACATTTCAGAGGTCGTGGACTTTTTAGTAGGTAGGAGGCCAAGCGTCTTTTTTATTGTGAAAAAAGGAAGATTTAACACAAAAAAAGTAAAAACACTAAAAAAACTAATCGGGTTAGCACATGACCCGTCTGACAGTTCGGGTGAAGAAGACGACCTACGTGGGTCAATGAGACCTGTTTTCGAAAAGCCTGAATACGAAATGATGGGTCCAGCCGATCAGGTCCCTAAAAGGGTAGAATGGGTATTTAGAAGAAGTTGCTACATCAGTTTAACATTTTTCATCTGAGAAGATGATGGAAGGGAGGTTTTTGTTGAATTTTTCAAAAGTTGAAGGGAGATATTTATTAAAATGAAACTAGATGAAGGGTTTTTATGATTGTCAAAAAATTCAAAGAGGTTTTTGTATTTTACCCTATAATTAATATAATATAAACTATTTGTTCAAATGGGCTTTAGGCTTTATACAGGACCGGGCTCGAGCTCAGGCCTAGTAGAGGCAAACCTCGGCCTAGCCTGGCCCATGGACAGGTCTGATTAGAGAGAGAGAGAGAATATAAAGAAAGGTGACTTAAAAGGTTAAAATTTAAGAGTTGAATAATTAAAATATGTCAAGTAAGCTATTTGGGTTCTAATCCTTGGAACTAAATAATTAAAATCTTCAAACATAAGTTTATAATAGGAGTTAATAAATAAGATTCAAATTTGATACAGAGGTATCTACTGTATGATTTAAATAAGATGCTAAAAATTAGAGCTTTTAACTCTCACCATTTATTGCTGCATTTGCTATCCACAGGAATAGCGTTTTTTTCAGGCTGCACAAACAGACTGAGAAGCAATTGGTGAAGAAGAGAAGAAGAGATGGCAGTGCATAGTTGACTTAGTTGCCTAGGCGAGTGACAATTTTGGTTAGAAATCTTGCAACATTTGCGAAAAAGGCTGAATTTGGAAAGAATATAAATGCAAATAGGTAGAGTGCAGAACCTTATATTTTGTATGTATTTTACATTGTATTCTTTTCAAAGTGAGCCGAAGTAGGTAATGAGCTATGTATATATAATGCCAATACAACAGATGTAAGGAACGTGGCTGACTAATGGCATTGGATTTTCTTTCTTCACATTCATCTTGTGTGAGCACTTAAATTAGATGAGATGGGGTAATTAATATACTACTTTCATAAGTTAGGAGTTTGGGCAGTTTCTTTTGGTGAAGTCACAAATCCCAAACGTTTTGGAATTTAGTTATAAAAAGCACCATCATGTATGGACTGTGAACTCTTCTTATAACTTATCCACCTCTTTGGCTGGAACCTTTCCTACTTTCCTAGCTCTTGTTTCTTCGCATTAATATATATATATTTTCTTTTTTTGTTTTGAGCGAACTGTTATAACTTTGATCATCACAAGTTAGGTTTTGGCTTATGTTGGAAGAGGAATGGAGCAACTAACAAGTAACAAGCCCCTAATAACGACTTAGACACACATAAATGCATTTTCATATGTTACGCCCCGTAGACGGGTCAAAATTGCGGGGTTGTTGGTGGTAGGTCAGTTTTGAAAACCAATGACTCGGTATGACCCAATTTGTGTCAACTCAATCACTCTGCTCTTGTTGTCGGTCAATTAATTTGCATTAATCAATTTAATTGAAATGACAAGCAATCCATTTACAAATATATATATATATATGCGTTTGGAGAGAACTAAATTAAGATTAGAGTCAAATTTGACAAAGTAGATCCATCTTAATGTGAGTCCGGGTCTGCTACCCACACCACATCTACAAGGTACTTCATGGGGAACTAAATGTGTTGTGGGTAGGGTATGCGCATCCTCCTGTAAGTAGCATATTTGAATTCATAAAGTTTACTCCAAATAGAAAGATGGTTACCTTAATAAGCATTTTATTAATCATCCAACATCAAAAGAAAAATAACATCCAAACAAGGTTCATACAACCTTTCCCACTAAACCGTGCCCAAAATTATTACCAAAAATAAATAAATAAATAAATAATCGAGAAACGAAGAAACACAACAACATTAATCAGTATGGAGCATAGGGAGTCTCATATAATCACACAACTTCCCATGGTAGGTCATGAAAGCAGTTGAGAAATTGGAATCTCTGATCGGAGAAGGCTAACCAATTTGCACATCTATTCCCTTTGTGAAGTGTATTTGCCGATGTGTATGTATATGATTTTGGATTTTGGAAACAACAATAATTGCTAAATCAACAAAATAAGTTTAACTATTGAGTTGATCTATTGAATCAAGTGAACTGAACCAAATTTTAGGTTAGACTCATTGAGCTTTAAAACTATGATATGCATTAGTTCAAGTGTGAGCAAATTTATCTTATGAGTTATGACCATGATGATAGCATAAACACCTTTAGATGGTATTTGGATATTTTTTTTTTACTCCTTGTTGTTGAGTTGTTTTACTTTTGCCTCAATTAGCTAGTAAGACGTCACTAGAAGAACGTATCTACAATATTCCTAGTAGAAACCTGTTACCCCCAACTATGGTAACATCAAATATTATTTCCATGATCGATCACCCATCACATGGAGACAAGGGGATTTGTTGCATTTGTGTTTTTTTTTTTTTTTTTTGTATATAGAAGCATTTCCAAACAGTGCTTATGTGGCAAGTTAAAAGAAATACAGTGGCAACACCTTCATATTCTGTCACCAATGAATGCATTGGTTGGGCTCATAAACAGTAAATAAATGATCAGATAGATCATCACTTTGTTATGATATTAGACCATCACTTATTTTTTGAAGGGATAGACACTGGGATCACCTTCTGATATGAAATGCATGTGTGTTGTTAAAGAAAACCCATTATATATATATATATATATATATAATGGGTTCGACTATGATATAAAAAAGATATGATATCTTAAAATTTTTTAACCAATCAAATGATATCATAAAAGTGATAATCAATCAAGTGTTATTTATCAAAATTCATGGGTGGAATTTGATTGGTCAAAACCCTTCGGATACCATGTCTTTCCGGCATTATAGATTTTCCTCTCTCTCTATATATATTCTAGAGATATTCTCAATGGGAGGTATTATCAACCAATGGAGCATTGTTTTAAATTTTATTAAAAGAAATCAAATTGTATTAATGAAATCTGCATTAATTTTTGAAACGTAAAAAGAGTCTTTTTAACTTTGGCAAGCAACAAGTTGTAAGAAAACACTCACTTAACCATGAATCTCATCAAGAGTTGTTGAAGACATTTATTTATAAAGTTATTAATTTAAAAAAAATAAAATATATGTAGATAATATAGAGCTATTATTTTAACATAATCCTAGCCTCCCTACTAATTATAAGAAAAAGAAAAAAAAAAAAAACTCATACGCATGACTTTAAATTGACGTAAGTTGTGAGATCAAACAAACGAAGTAGAAGATAAATCAAATAAACAATTCAGATTTCAGTTAAGACAATTAATCAATCACCTACGAGCCCAGATTTTCTACTCACTTTTTCTATTCATTCTATACCCACGGTGAATTGTAGTCATACATCTTTAAATTTATAATAGAAATGTGTGACAGCAATTCAGCTCGAAGACCCCATTAAACAAAATCAGCGGTGTACATGTTGATTGATGATGATCGATGACCGGCCATAGTTGACCAATGATGGTTTTCTGACTTATTCATCATCTGTATGAACGGGACACGTCGATTTTTTTCCTGGACATTTTGAGTTGACGAATCTGGTCCGTTCTATCTGGGCGGCTAGGCCCTGGGCCTGGGCTCTGCTCTGACTGTGGGCTCCATTTCATTAGGATTTAGGGGTATAGGTCCCAACAAGCAACTATCACTTTTTTTTTATTTTTTTCCGGTGTTGTGGTCTACATTAATAAAGTGGGGAAACCTTTTTCTATACAAGACATGATGGAATTGACAAATATGATCTTATCTGGCTGTTAGTATTTTTGATCTCCCAGTGGGACCGGTCCGGGTAAAGAACAAAAGACTAAAGAAAGTTTTAAGTTGACTGTATTTGTGGTGGAGTGGAGCCTCGAGACTTGTGGGAAATTTGGGGTAAAGTGAAACAGCGGCCAACAGGACGATCAGGATCTATCATCTATGGTCTTTGGAGGCTGCGCGACTTCTCATTTTAGAGTATTAGACTATTAGTTGGGGTATTTATATAATCATTTATATCTATATTATTTTAAAAAGGAACGGTCTCAAGAATATTTTTGGAATTTTTTAAGGATAATATTTATCTCTTTATATTTAAATTTAATAATAAAAAAATAAGGGCAAATAGGATAATTTGTTCTTGATATTAAATAAGTTGAAAAAAGGTAATTTAAAGATATTCAATGCATTAAATCCTATCTCGTTAAATCAAATATTTAAGTTATTAACTTGCATTCATGTTCATTGAATCATATATTTAACTCATTTTTATTTCTTCTCATTATTAAGTTTTATTAATTAAATTTATACTTAATAAATTAATAATTTCAATAACATAAAAGCTTATACCTTTAAAATCTATCAATCAAAAATAGTGTTTTCATCTAAGTGGTGGTAAGAAATTAAATCATTTTGGGTCAAATGGGTTAATCCATGTTGCCACGATTAAATAATAAAATTAAAAAATAGATAAAATGAAAAAAATAGAAATTAAAAAAATAGAAATTAAAAAAATTGGGAACATATTTAACATATATATAAAACAATAATAAGTATGTTAAATAAGAAATGCTTTTGTTAATGATGAAAATGGAATGTAAAATTTAAATACAAAATATTAATTTTAATAGTATAAAAATAAATATTTTGAAAAATAATTTGAAAACAAAACCATTTTCTTCCCTCCCAATGGTGGGCAAGCAATTTGACCATTTGGGGTCAAATAGATTAATAAATAATGTCATAATTAAATAATAAAAAAATAACTATGAAATGTAAGAAGTATTTTTATTAATGATGAAAATGGAAAGCCAATTTCAAAATCTACCTAGAAATTAAATGATTTTATAGTCAAATAATAAAATAGAAAATACAAAGAATCACAAAAATAAAAAAAAAAGATAAGAGAAAATTTTGGGTACATATCTAATGTTATATATTTATAAAAAATAAAATATTGTGTACATCTCTAATATTGCACATTCATTATATTGAACAAAAATAAGTTTTATACATAAGAAATGATTTTATCAATGATGAAAATGTAATGCAAAATTTAATGCCGACCTAGAAATCAAACAATTTTTATTTTTAGATGGTGGGTTAGTGGTTTGAGTAAAATGATACCATAGACAAACAAAAAATTAAGTGTGATAAGTAAAAAATATCTTATATAATGTAAATGAAATATATAATTTAAAGGAAAAATTATAGTCAAAGTCGGTTGTACATTTAAAATTAGGTTGCAAGTTGGTCCAAAAATCAACCAAACTCTAAAAATCAGTTCTACATTTCAAATTATAAAAACCCTCGCCATGTCATTAGAGGCTTATGTGGCTGTTGCCAACATGGGACTCTTATTCCATGTTGGACACAAAAGAAAACCTATATCGAAAATAGGTTTTCAGTTTTTCTCCCACTCCCTCTATATCTCAATCTCCCTCCCTTCTCTCTCTCTCTCACAGTCATCTCTCAATCTCCCGCTTCCTCTATCTCTCCCACTCTCTCCCTCTCAGTCAAAATCTCTTTCTCCCTCAATCTCTATTATTCTCCAATTGGTGTAAATTTCATAGCCAAGAGTTTCTTATGAATTTTATCAATTTGGTGTAATAATTTTTGAACCATATCAAGTTGGTCTCATGTTCTTTTATATGATCTGATTAATACCATATAAGTGTATAAGAAAATAAAAAAATAAAAAAATGAGAGAGAAAGGGAAAGAAATTGAGGGAGAACGATAGAAATTAAGGGAGAAGGAGAAATCAACCGAGAAAGAGAATGAGAGAAATTGAAGGAGAACAATAGGTAGTGAGAGAGAATGAGAGAAATTGATATAAAGAATGTAAATACAAAAACCAAAAACCATTTTTATTTATTTTCAAATTACATAGTCGTTGAGCAGATAAAAATGACTGTGAGTGAAAGAGTGTGAGGGAGATTGAGAGAGAGAAACTAAAAACCGCTTTTTTATTTTCCAATCACCCAACATTAAAGGGCAATTTCAGTATAAGTTTTTTTATTGTGTCCAATATGGATTAAGAGTCCCATGTTGGCAATAGCCACCACATAACCCTCCGATGACATGGTGAGGGTTTTTATAACTTGAAATGTAAAGCCATTTGTTAGAGTTTTGTTGGTTTATGTACCAACTTGTAACCAAATGTAAAGCGATTATAATTTTCCCTAATTTAAAACTAATCCGAAGCAATGCTATTTCTTATCTAGATGGTGGGTCAATGATCCAACTTTTCAAAAAAACACATGATGTCATAATTCAATAATAAGTATTTAAGTTTATTTTTAACAATATTGTTACTTTATTTTTTTCAATTTCTATCATAACTATGATATATCTAAAATTCAAGTAATTAATATGAATAAAAATTTCTCACGTGCAACACATATACTTAATTACTAGTAAAAATAAAAAGTGATATGTATTTTCTTTGGTACGACTTGAAGCTTCAAATTTCAAACCCACAACCGATTCGAAAAGTGGAAATGCAACTCTCAACCTAAGGGGTTAACTTTGACTGTAGGGGCCAACAGCATAGGCTGTTGAAACAGTTTCTGGGCTGAATACGTTTTGGGCATTTAACTTGTTTATGTTCATTCTTTGATTTATAATAAAATTAAATTAAGAAGTAATTATTAATTTACCCATTCTCATATTAACGTGAGATTTTCAGAAATTCTCTCAACAGCCTACACTGTTGAGTCCCAACAACTAACGTTTTTCCCAACCTCAGAGTGAGAACTGGGGAGTGAGGACCCACCCAAACCGAATTAATACTTTTTTCTAGGCTCACTTGGACCCTTGTTTGATGGTCATCAATAACAATAAGACAAGGTCGTAGGACTAGGAAAGTATGTCTATTATGTCTTTCTTTATTTTTTTAATTGTGCGGAGGGGATATTTCGGATCCAGTCCGTTTGTATTAAAAATGGGTTTTGTTGGAATCTATAGTTTTATACAATTTTAAGACACATGAAAGGTGGGTTATTTTTTTTCTTATATCAGCCAAAAAAAAAAAAATATCAGTCTCCAGTCACTTATACATGGAGGATCCGATGGAGGTTGAATACTTGGAAAAGCAGTAGCTAGTCAAGCTACCAAACAAGCACTAAAGTGGAGGCAGGCAAGGCTGTCAATGGATGGGGTGGACCTGATGGAACTGAACTTATCCAATTTATATAACATATTACGTCTCCGGATTATAATTGGGTGGTTCTGAATTTTGATGTTATTTGTCGAATATAATTAATTAGATGAGGATCAGAAGGATTGGTATGGGTGTTACAATTTGAAAGCAGGCTGCCAATATAATTATGGTTGGATCTTATTGAGTCATAGTTTTGATTAATGTGGTTGATTATAGATCTCTTATTTTATTACATTTTTAAGGCTGGTTGGAGACTGGTTATGTATTTTTATTAATTGGTTTAATATTAGCTTCATCTTAACTTTATCCTCGACAAGGACCAGGTGCTATACGCTAGACGCAGTCAATGGAGTGGTGAATTGGTAACAGGATATACATACAGATACAGGGCCCAGAGGCACACAATTAAGAGAGTCTGCCTTTTTGAGGTAATAACCCATAAAACAGATATCTACAATATTAAAATGGGTCATTGACTCATCGTGGCCTCTCTATCTAGCGACGATATAGATTAATGTCGTATGTAAATGGATTTTCCTCTATTTCTAAACTCCTTTAATCCTTATACCTGTTTAGGGGTTCAAGTTGCACAGATTGGGCCGGATTTATGGTTAACCCAGGTCCGACCCTAAAATTTGGGCTTAAGGCCTGAGCTCAAGGTCAAGTCCAATCTTTCTAACTCAATCCTAGCCTATACTATGATTTGATTCACTCAGGTTAAATTTAGACTGGATTTGGGCTACCTTAAGCCTAGGTTCGGGCCCAATTTGAAAAATAAAAAGCCTGACTTCTTGGGTCCAAGCCCAACCCGATGACCAAAAATGAAAGTCCAACCCATATAAAATTTCATGCTGGGGCTTGGTCCGCCCAAGTTGCACCCCTATCCTCGCCTCTAACATCTTGAACTTCAACATGATAGTCAAGGCAACCCCTACCTTTGATTGGAGGGATTATCTCATTAATGGGAAGCCCGAGGAGTTTATTGCAATGCATACACAAAAAATTCTATAAACTATGTATTTTTTTTTTATTTTTTGTGTTTATATTTTTTTGTTTTTTTATTATTAATTAGATGAAGTCATGCAGATTACAAAATCCAAATCTAATTACATAAACACCTCAACCAAATATGTGATAATTAGATCAAGTTGTGAAGTTTCAAGTATCATTGATAGGCCTACTTTGATGAGATTCTTTTTTTTGTAATGTTTTAACTTTTTTGGTGCATTTTTTTTTTCATTTATCAAAAAATGTAAGATTTAAATAGAGGAAATTGAATGAGGTAAAAATTAATAGTTTAATTTACAATTTAGCTCTCACAATTAAATAGGGAATAAATTAAAAAATGATAATTTTAGTCAAAAGAAATTTTTACAATCTTATCCATATTTTTAATAGTAGTATAAATATAGAATTATAGATGTGTTCAATTTAAATCTCATAATTAAATAACAACTAAATTAAAAAGTGGATTATTTTAGTTAAAAGAAAGTTCTACAATCTTATCCATATTTTTAATAG
Source organism: Nelumbo nucifera (assembly GCF_000365185.1). Next base: position 1,872,604 of record NW_010729121.1, on the reverse strand, counting down.
GAGTATAAATATAGAATTATACATGTATTCAATTTTTCTATATATTTTTTTTTGTATTTCTATGTATAAAAATAGTTTCGATAGACCACACTTACTTTTTGTTTAATATAATAATTATATGATATGATATATGTGATTGAATGGTTTTTTTTTTGCAAAATTTATATAATTTTTATTATTTATTTATGGCATTAAATACTAACACATTTGATTCAATATGTGCTTGAATGTTTTATGTTTCAGCTTGCATGGAATTGCACCGGCCATAATACACCGACCGAGTAACCAGCTACAAAGCGTCCTTCACTGTCCCTTATAATGCCTCCGCCTCCACCAAGACCTGAATTGCCCCTATAAACTCCATCAATATTAAGCTTGAAATAATATCGAAGGGGGCTTTGCCTTTTAATCCACTTTACCCATTTAGGGCGAACCTGTTTGATAGTAATTTGAAGAGCAACAGAGCATGCATCTATCATCAACCTACAAAGCACGAGGACCATGAAGTATCTTATTCAACTCCATAATCCAAAGTTTATGTGGGTAATGACTTGAGAGGCTGAAATTGCCTTTCCATTGAAAACCCGTCTGCATCTCTCAACCCAAATCTCCCATAGGATAATAGAAGGCACCTTTCTAAGGATTTGGCTCCTTTGAGAAGGTGATCCACAGAGACTCCACCAATTTCGAACCCGATCTCGAATATGTTGGGAACGAGATATGTGGATTTCAAAGATGTTAACAAAAGAAATCTCAACATTTAGAAGCAAGCAGCACCGATGAGAATAAGTGGTGAAGAGATTCTTGATCCGAATTTCTACAACAAACACATTTGGAAGCAATAGGAATCCCTTTTCTTTTAGTTGCCTCATCAACAGCAAGGGCATTGTTCATAAATCTCCACATAAAAACAAAAATCTTATTAGTTGGAAGACCCGACTCCCAAAAATATGGCTAGACCAATTGATATTTACACCGGTTTCTCTAACAATATTGTTCCAAGCTGTAACCACTGAAAAATTACCATTGGAATTACAGGTCCAACCCAGACGATCCAAAGACTGACTTCGTTTGATCTTAGAGTTGATAGCCAAATTCCTAATAATCTCATCCACATTGAAACTTTCTGGAAAATGCCAAGATCCATCCGGATTCAGATCCTCATCAAGCTTGAAGTCGATAATCCCATTGCTTAGTTGTTTCGATTAATTCATAACATAAAAGACCACGGCCAAACCTATTATGGTACCAAAATGAAATATCACCATTCATTCCCAATGGGCCATATAGTTACATCTCTAACCTGAAGAATTCCTTTCCAAAACTTAGAGGAGTTGGAGGTTAGAGATGTCGGAAGGTAATGATTTGAGCCAAGATATCTAGATGTGAATAATAATCAAGCCCACATTGTATTCTATTTGATTAGCTTGAAACAAGCCTTGATTCTCAAGGATTTTGAAATATCAAATAGAGAAGAGATACCTAAACCTCCTTCCTTGAAAGGCTTACAGATATGTTCCCAACTTCGCCAATAAAGTCTGTTGCCACAGCGCTTAATAAATGAATGGACATGCTTTGAAGAACATGTTTAATCAAAAGCAATTTACCCCCCGAAGACTAAAGTGTTGATTTCCATCCTTTGATTCTTTTCCGGACTTTAGGTATGAGACCATCAAAATCCCTAATCCTAGGGGATTTTCTGCCTATAGCAAAAGCAACATAATTTTGTTGATGTTTCAGTTATTTTTGTTTTCAAAAAGCAAAATGTGTTGTTAAGTGCACTCTTAACTTAAGAGGTGTGGTGTTATCCTCATTGTGAATGGTTTTATTTTTCTAAAACAAAAAACAATGCCACAGCGACAATTGTGACATTTGTTTCTGTTTTCAAAAACAAAACCATACAAATCAGCTATTACCTCCTTAGGATGTGGTTGGTTTGAAAAAAGAAAAGGTATACATAGAAAGGAAGGAAAAGATAGGGAAATCTGTACCTAATTTTCTTACTTTCCCTTTCTTTTCCTACCTTTTTCTCTCTAACCAAATGCACCAATAATGTCCCAAATCAAATAAAAGAAAAAGAAATAATCTAAATGCTTCAAGACTTACCATTTGGATAGTGGGTCTCAAACAAAATATGTAGACATGAGCTTCCTCCTGTAGTGAATAAGGGATCATTCACCCATTCCCACTAAAACGTTGGATATAAGCAAGAGCAAATTTGTTTTCTAATTAAGCAAGTAAAGCATATGTCTCCGGTCTCATTTTTCAGTCTCAAATGAATGAAGATTGGTGAACATCCTGCAAGTGGGGAAGGAACCTACTTATTAACCCTACAAAGCTTAAAAAGTTTATTTCCTAAATCTCTCATTTACTTTTTGACATTTTCTTAAAGTTATCTTGACTTTTCTGTATCTCTAAAGACCCTATATATTCCGTCAAATCAATTTGGGTGATTGAAATAGAAATGGTCCACATTCACCATTATAAACTAACTTTGATGACCAATCTACCTAGTAATTAATGTTTTTCATTAATTTATTTCTCTCCCTAACTTGTTTCATCCCCAATTTTTTATGCTTACCATCTCACAACCCACAAACAGTTCAAGTTTCTACCAGCAAAAATTTGATAGGGGCATTTGGAAGTATTGAAAAGTTAAGAGTAAGTTGGAATAGTGGAGGGGAGTCTCAAATAATAACTCATATTAAAACAAAATTAATACGACTTTGAATTTTGGGTGCTAAAACAAACTTTCAGAAACTTCTAAGACAAAGAATCCTCACTTTCACACGAAAGGCCTGTTAACTACTTAACCTCGTTTCCTGCTTCATTCGAAAAAATCTAATACATTTTATTTACTATATATAAATTTTCTTAATTAATTATGATGCTAAATACTAATTGTTATGCAAGGTGCCACCTGTCTAATAAAAATAAAAAATAATAATAATTAATTAATTAATTATTTTCAATCAAATTGAAAAGGATTGGATCTGATAGACACAACATAGGAAGCATATTCAATGAATACTTTATAAATATTTTGACATTTGTTAAAAGTTGTCTTTAATCTTATAATACTGCACTCCACCTCAGAATTCTGAATTCCATTGCACACCTATAATAATTCAAAATCTGAAAATATTCATTTAACATGCTTACAATGACATATGAAAAAATTTCTGAAACAACCTAAGTTTCAAATAATCAAATGAAACCTTAATATATATTTATATACATTGAGATGGCAACTAGCTGTAAAGGAGAATAAATTAAAGACAATAATCAAATGAAACCTTAAATATTAATATTTTTGTAAGACCTGCTAGCTAGTCCTAGGAATTAATTTATAAGCAAACTGTTGAACATATAATTAGAAATCTTTGTAAACGATAATTCGGAACCCTAGAAACACAGTATATATAAGAAAATAAAAGTATATAGCGCTTTAGAATATAATCTGTAGGTCTGAAACGATGTAAAGTTACAACTTAAAAAGGTCAATCCTGTGAACCCCACCGAAGACTTTGAAACTCCATCCACAAATTCTTTAGATGTGCTGTAAACCTTACAAATGAAATCGGGTTTTGAAATTAATTGCATCGCCTTGCTCTTGCAACTGCGTTAGAGTACTTATGGAAGGTTACGTTTTTGACGTCAATACATTAAATAAACAGTCATTCGATCGGTTAATGAGAAGATTTGAAACAACACTTAAAACGGAATTTCAACAGAGATAGAGCGCTTCTGCCTTGTAGAAGAAAGCACAACTCGGTTGGCCTCTAAGTCAGGATGTGGCTTCCTGTTCGCTCAGAAATTAAATGAGAGGATTTTCCAAAGCAAAAAAAGAAGACTTCCTAACGTGAGTTTGAGTTTTTTATGTTGCCACTTGGATCCTATATATCTGAGTAGGTACTCGTTCTTTTTGTCATTTTTACAAATAAGGGATAGGCGATCTTTTGTCACCACATGAATTTCCTCTCCTTCAATTTTCAGAAGAACAAGAGTCAGTCCAGCACAGAAAAATAATGGAGTTGATTTTCATGGCCACTTGGTATATCGTTAGGTGAGGACAACTCTGGGTCGGTTGGTTGGACTGGACGAGTTCCAATTGGAGCACAAGCATTAACTGTTCGAAGGTTAACATGCAACCACCACCACCCGAATATGGCACATTGGCGACGAGGGTCAAAGTGTCCTTTTCTTTTTTTCCAACTGAAAAGCTACGTCTTGTCTACAAAATGCTGACAGAGAAAAATTATGATTACAATACGTGTGATATACTCATCAATTAGCTAAGTTGGTCTCCAACACACGAAGAACCCTACTCACACCTATACAACGGCTATACATGTTATGCATAGAGAAATATTTCCAATGTGTGGGCATGGATAGGGTTATTCTGGGTAGAAGATCCAAATGCACACAATTGGGATTAATTTATCACTCAAACCCATAACATCCAACCTTGGTAGCAAAATTTGATCCCAAGTAAGATTGCAACTTGAGCCGGGTTGGTCCAAATCTAATTCTAAAAGTTGGGTTGGATTGGGTTGAGTTGATGTTTGGGTTAGGGTTAGGATTGAAATTCATGAATCTGGCTTTACTTTGGGTTGGGTTAGGGTTGACCCCTTAGCCAATTCGATCCAACCCAAATCCAACTCTATAGTATATTAATATATAAATATATGTAATATAATATACATTGATTTGTTTAGAGGCATGATATTTGTATAGCCCCCACCACATAGTATCCTAATAAAAAAGACTAAAACCTTAATAACATTATTTTATGTTTTCTTTTGAAAATTTTATGCTTCATCTCCTCTACGTTGTTTACCACCCAAAAAAGATCTATCGTAAGTCATAACTCATAATAGACTATAGTCATTTATAACACTTTTTTTTTTTTTGAATTTTGTACCAGAAGAATAAAAAAAAAGCGTTAACAAACAAATACTAATAAAATATAGGATTAATATATGTAGTGAAAGTTGAGTTAAGATATAAAATCGAAAAATTCTATGAGGTCTTAAGAGATAGGAAGAAGGCTGGGTTAGACCCAACCTGAGCCCAACCCAACCCAAAATTAACTTTGGATTGGGTTGAGTTAGAGTTGAAAGAATTTAGTTAAGGTTAGGGTTAGGTTTGGATTGGATTGGTCAGGTTGAATTAGGATTAGAATTGAAATTTAGAATTTAGGATTAAACTAAGATTGACCTCAACCCGACTTACGGCCCTAATCCCAGGTGTACACTCCAAATGGCGAGAGAACCTATTAATAGAGTCATCACCAGTTGCTACATCATACCTGCACCCTGTTCTGTCCCAACCCATTGATCCCTTGTGTGTATAATGCATATATACCAAAAAATTATATTAAATATATTGTTCACCCAATTAAATAAATTCTTACACAATTAGTAAGTCGGGCCTCTAATAACAATGTTAAAAGAAAAGCCAAGGGTTGGAATACATAACTTCCACTATTCAATAATCTGTACTTGCAATTGACCCAAATTGCTTTACTTCTTTGGTTAAAATTGATAACACGCCTGAACACAATATCAGTGATCGCAATGATCATAGCAAATCGGGACTCGCCAAAATGTCACTAATGTCTCCCTACCCTTTGACCCTAAGATCAAGAAAGGGACATTATAAAATCCAATGGCTAATCACTTTCATTATTTTTCATACTTTGTCTATTCCTCTTTGGTCCGTTCACTCGGCCCATAAAACTAGATTTTTATTTTTAGAATACAAAGCGGGTGTAAACATGCTATGGAGTTTGGATGTTATATATAACATTAGACACTAGGGGGTGTAATAAAATTAAGGCCCCGTTTGGTTGATTGGAATAGAGGTCTAGAATCGGAATTAGAATGGCTGTTCTGATTTTATTTATTTGGGTGGGGGGAATTGGAATTTCATTCTCATTTTTGTTGGAATGACAATCTCCCGTTTGAGAGAATGGTTATTCCCTGTCTCTTTCTTAAGAATGAAATTAAATTGATCTCATTCCAATTAATTCCAATTCACACCCATTCCTATTTGAATCAAACAGACTATAGAAATAGATATTCCGATTCTAATTCTGATTTCGACTGTGAACCAAATGGATCTTGAGTTGAACCGGATTTTGGCATATCTTTACTTGGTTCCATTAAATATTCCTACATTTTAATTCAAATTTGGCTAAAAAAACTAATATGTTCTTATATTTTACAAAAGTTAATACAATATATTCTAATTGAGTTAGGTTTGTGAACTTTCAAGCCAAACATTTTATTAGTTGAATTCAAGTTTGGTTAATTAATTAAACTTACTCAAAGATTCGAACTTGATTAGCATCAAATTCAATCAAGCCTAATTGAATTCGAGTATAAAGTATTCGATTAAAACTTAAACCCCTAATAACCATAAGAGCTGAGAGGCGGTTAGAAATGAATTTGGATATGCTACCCACATGTTAAATCTGCAGGGACAGGGGAAGTCATGTATGGCTGGTCCTAGGGCTGTCAATTGCATTGGATTTGGTCCAATCTGATCCAATCATAAATGGATCAGGTTCAATCTAATCCAATAAAAGTTTTTGACCAATTTGGACCGGTCCACTTCAATGTCTGGACTGTTTAATCTGTTCAAATTCATTTTGATTTAGATTGGTTTTAACTCAAACCCGATCCATTTATATATACATTCTTATCGTATATCAATGGGCCAGATATTGACTTAGTCCAATCCAATTCAATATAAATTTGTTATGAATGGACCAGGTCTAATCCAATCTAATAAATATTTTAGACCAAGTTGGTTTAATTCAATATATTTTATTGGTCCGTCCAATCCATCCAAATTGATTTTGGACTGGACGAGATCCAATTCAAAACCAGTCCATTGACACCGGTTCCCCCAATAGTTCCGCTCCTGTAAATCCACACATCTCACATACAACAATTCCATCACGAGATAGAGATATTTGAGACTTGGGACAGTCATTTTCGTGTTAATAAAGGTAAATTTGGATATATTACCTAAAGACGTTAAAGCAACACATCTCACGTACAATTCCATCAAGCATCAACGAGACTATAATATAACCTAGTTATTGGTTGAGATGGCCACTTAGTGTCCATTCAAAGAATTGGAGACATGGGGAGGCCAGGCTCTCCATAATAAGATCATAGATTTCATATTCGTCCTCTTTTGCCCCATGCATGTGCATACCCCTAAGTCTTCTAATACCAACAATAAAAAAAAAAAAAAGAATGATATATGCGGCTGCAACAACCTGTGAGTAGACAGGGTAGGTGTAGGTTAGCATCTTTTGGACAGCAGATCCGGTCTATCGTTAGTCGTTAGAACTCTCTACCCTGCACAAAATGGAGAAACTTTGGCTGTCTACGTTCGACAGCTTGTGCTACTGTGTTAGGGTCCACCGCATAAAATGAATAAACGTGGCGCACAGGGAATTCTATTTGCAGCACAGGCTGTCTGTAAAAAAAAATTGGGAGAATGACCAATCACCCAGATCAAAATTTTATAGCCCTAAAGAATAGAGGCTCGGGGGAGAGGGCTAGTAGTAAGGGGGCATTTAACCGTACTTCTCCGAAAAAAATTTTCTGAATGAGTGATTGATTGAAGACTGGAGCCGCCACTGGGGGGCATTTTTGATATTTTGAAATGGTCACCTTCGAGGCTCGGATCCGGAAAATTTGACCACTCTCTCTCCCTTGGCCTTGGAGCAAGTAAACGTACAAAACAGGAAACAGGGACGAAACGCAGCCAACCACCACGTTTCATTTCATTTTGGATTAGTCAAACGTGTCATGCCATAATTTTTTAATTTTTTTTATTTGCTATTCTCCTTCATTTCTTCTGAGCACTCAATTTTTCCACGCTCTGACCAAATGCCCCCCAACGCTTCTCAACTTTTAACCCATACCAATAATGCTATTATAAATACCACTCCCACACTCCTCTCTCAAGAGACCGACTCCTTCACAGCTCTCTGATTGCTCGTGTCGTGTCCCAACTCTTTCTTCCAAAGGAAGACAGAGTTCCAACTTTTCAAGAGCTGTTGAATACTGGAAACATAATAGGGAGTTGTTCTGAAAATCTTTGCTCTGTAGCTCCAAATCTTCTGAACCTACCTTCTTTGTCGAAGACAATTCAGCTTCCATTCAATTCTTTACAAATTTGTCTTCTCTCTTTTACGTCTCCGTAGCTCAGTATCCGTGTATAAATAAATACCTGGGTACCCTTTTTATTTCGTTTCGGTTTCTTTGTTAATTTAGAAGTGGAAAAATAAAGACAAGATGGAGGGATTCGAAAGAGTGTGGGATTCGGGAAGGCGAGCAAGTCGGAACATGAGTAGGAGCATAAGCAGGAATATGAGCAGGAGTAATTGGGGCATGGAAGACGTGTTTACCAGGTCCATGGGTTCAAGGAGGAGCAGACATGCCGACGAAGACGAAGAGGCTCTGAAATGGGCTGCTTTGGAGAAGTTGCCCACGTATGATCGCCTCAGAACTACTATCCTGAAATCTTTTGTGGATAATGAGAATCAGGGGAACAAGTTCGTTCACAAGGAGGTCGATGTTCGCAAGCTCGACATGAATGATCGCCAAGAATTCATTGAAAGAATCTTTAAGGTCGCCGAGGAAGATAATGAGAAGTTCCAGCGAAAGCTCAGGAACAGAATCGACAAGTGAGTTTGTTTCTCTATCTCTCTCTCTCCCCCCATCTTTAATGGTCTTCTCTCTTATTATTGAACTTCTTTTTGTTGCGCTTATCTCTCCGAATTTCTTCTCTGAAAGGCATTGAATCTCTATTTCAGTGGTGGTTTCCAGGAGAGTTTGATGGTTAAAAGATAACTGACCCAGTTTTATTTGACTACTGGTTTTCTTAAATTAATTGGTTTTGATGTTCATCATTAAGAAGGGTTGCTGGATTTGTTGAACCCCCTAATCTTTTAAATATTATCTCTGACTTGGTAGTTTCAGTTGTTCTATGTCATATTACAACTACTCTCTGTAATATATATATATTTATTTATTGACAAAACAAAGGAATAAAGAACAATTCAAGGTGATGGGTTTCTATCTTTATTCTTTTCTTTTTCTTCAACTTAACTTCAACTTAATTCCCTATTAACTTTTCTGCTAAGTAATGACTAATGAAGGAGTTGATTCTGTCGTGCCAAAGTTGTTGGCAAATCGCAAATGGTCTGACTGTGCCCATGGCTTCAGTTTTTTCTTGGTTTGGTTATAGGCCAAGTCAATTTTTATGGGTTGAATTGACTCGATTGAACCGTGTTAAAAGCATTTTTGTTCTTATACTTGTACTGGTCACAAACTGTTTTTTATTTTGTTTTTTTAATAACCATTTCAACTCTTTTTGGTTGCAGGGTGGGAATTCAACTTCCAACAGTAGAAGTAAGATTCGAGCATTTAACAATTGAAGCCGATTGCCATATTGGCAGCAGAGCTCTACCCACACTCCCCAACACAGCTAGAAACATTGCAGAATCAGTTCTAGGTCTGCTTGGAATCAGAATGGCAAAAGAAACAAAACTCACCATATTAAAAGATGCCTCTGGGATAATAAAACCTTCAAGGTAAATTCATAGAGTTGCATATAATCCACTCTTTAATATATTTCCTATTTATTAAAATCAAAATTAACCAACAAACTCTCTATTTTTCTTCATTATTTTGTTACAGGATGGTGCTTCTGTTGGGTCCTCCATCCTCTGGGAAGACGACGCTATTGCTGGCATTGGCAGGAAAGCTAGACCCCAGCTTGAAGGTTGGTGAACACTGAAAAGTGATTACCAAATACCAACTAAAGTTGCATGGCTAATGGGTGAACTTGTCAACTCGGTCTAACTCGTTGGTGGCAGCTCATTGCCTCGTTCCGAGTCAGGCTTGACCCAGTGACATTTTTGCCCCTGGCTTTCTATGAAAAAAGAAAACCCAATACTAATAATGATATTCATCTCTGTGAACCAGGTTAAAGGAGAGATTACATATAATGGGCATAGGCTTAATGAATTCGTACCTCAGAAGACGTCAGCATACATCAGCCAGAATGATGTCCACGTAGGAGAACTGACCGTTAAAGAAACACTTGATTACTCAGCAAGGTTTCAGGGGGTCGGATCAAGATATGGTAATTAATTGATTCAAAATTTACTGCAAATCATCTCCACCTTTTTTTTTTTGTTTATATTAGATAAACTAAAAATGGGTTATATTACAGAGCTCCTTACTGAGCTTGCAAGGAGAGAGAAGGATGCCGGAATATTCCCGGAGGCAGAAGTGGATCTCTTCATGAAGGTAATCAGAAAAGTGACAGAATGCTTTGAACATAGTCTTCAATTATATATTAAATTAAACTTTGGTACCTACTCTTCTCGTGTTCTCTATTTCCAGGCAACTGCAATGAAAGGAGTTGAGAGCAGTCTGATTACAGACTACACGCTTAGGGTGAGTTGCAGGCTCTCTTAGAACCATTCATTCATTAAAATAAAATGAGAAAACGAAGGATGTTATTGTTAGGAGAGTCTCTTGTTTGTTTGGGCCTTGCTTTATGACTTTTTTGACTTTGGAGCGCATCTCTAGAATTTTCCAAAACAAATTGGTCCGCTACTTGTTATGATGTCCAGCTCTATAAGTGGATAAACAAGAGCCCATTGCCACCTATTGTTGGGTTGGTGAACGGCTTATCCACCGATTCAAACTTACCGAGACACCCTTGCACAAAGCCGTGTGGTGGCGAGGCATTGGGCCTCTGTCTGGGCCAATTTTGTCATGATCCATCTATAATATTGCTTTTACCAAAAAAAATAAGAAAAAAGAAATCTTTAATAATGACTGACGTTAACGTGAACTAAAATTGGAACAGATACTGGGGCTCGACATCTGTAGGGACACGATCGTTGGAGATGAGATGCAGAGAGGAATATCGGGTGGACAGAAGAAGCGAGTCACAACAGGTTACATTTTTTAATAATATATAATACTTTCCACTTTTTATTTGTTTTTATAGCGAGGGCATTATCGTCCAAAACTCGATTAATTTGAATATATATTTCATTTGACCAACAAAAAAAGGGTAAATTTTGGCCACTTCCGCCATCCCCACCTACTTACACAGCCCCAATTTCATATTGCCCACTGTTATAAAAAAAATTTCATATCGCCCACTCACATCAAGTATCAACTTCTACATCACCATCTTTACTCTTCTCATTTTTTTTTTATAAAATGAATAAATAATTCTCTTTTTTTTTATCTCCTCACTCATTAATAATTGCTTATAATAATTAATAAATAAAAAAAGCCCAAAAATGATCTAGTGGTGTAACAGCAACATGCACGAGATTGTGGGCTCCACGAATGCTGCAAATAGATAAGATGGGTTCATTTATGGGGCTTCCCTTCTTGCAGGAGAGATGATTGTCGGGCCCACGAAGACGCTGTTCATGGATGAAATATCCACGGGTCTGGATAGCTCCACAACCTTTCAGATTGTGAAGTGCCTGCAGCAGATCGTCCATCTCACGGATGCCACCATCTTGATGTCCCTCCTCCAGCCTGCTCCGGAGACGTTTGACCTATTCGATGACATTATCCTCCTCTCGGAGGGCCAGATCGTCTACCAGGGCCCACGAGAGTATGTGCTCGAGTTCTTTGAGAGCTGCGGCTTCCGGTGCCCCGAGAGGAAGGGCGTCGCTGATTTCTTGCAAGAGGTGAATTTCTATCTTATTGTTATGGAGATATTTTAAACTGGTAGCGTGAGAGGCACTGGATCATCGGATATAGTATTTTGAATGCGCAGTAGTTGCCAAGTTAGTTATTACAGTTAATGAACCAAGTGTTATTCATTTTAGGTTACTTCGAGGAAGGATCAGGAGCAGTATTGGGCAGACAAGAGTAAGCCGTATCGGTTCATAACAGTCACCGAGTTTGTGAATCGGTTCAGGAGGTTCCATGTGGGGCTGCGCCTAGAGAACGAGCTCTCAGTCCCCTACGACAAGAACAGGAGTCACAAGGCAGCTCTAGTTTTCAGCAAGTATTCCATCTCAAAAACCGAGCTCCTTAAGATTGCCTTCGATAGGGAATGGCTCCTGCTCAAGAGAAACGCCTTCGTCTACATCTTCAAGACTGTCCAGATCATTATAATGGCACTGATCGCAGCAACAGTGTTCTTGAGGACAGAAATGCACACCAACACCGAAGACGATGGGGCCATCTACATTGGTGCACTTCTCTTTTCTGTGATTTGCAACATGTTCAATGGCTTTGCCGAGCTCTCTATCACCATCGCAAGGCTTCCTGTGTTTTATAAGCACAGAGATCTCCTCTTCTATCCAGCTTGGGCTTTCACCGTCCCCAATTTCTTACTTAGGATTCCCATTTCCATCCTTGAGGCTGTAGCTTGGATGGTCGTCACATACTACACCATTGGATTTGCGCCAGAGGCTAGCAGGTAACGTTGCTTATAACCTTTCATGAGTTCAATTCCATCTTGAATCATTGATTATTTAGTCTGTAGCTGAAATCGTATCAGTGAAGTACACCATTATGTGATTTGTTGCTGTCAATTTGTCTCACTTTGCCAGACTATGAATAAGAGAAATGTGTTAGTAATAATTGGTGGTCCTCTTTTACAGGTTTTTCAAGCAATTTCTGGTGATATTTTTGATCCAACAAATGGCTGCTGGGCTCTTTAGGGTCATTGCCGGAATCTGTAGAAGCATGACAATTGCCAACACTGGTGGAGCTCTAACTCTCCTCATTGTGTTCTTGCTTGGTGGTTTTATCCTCCCTCGAGGTTAGCATCATATTTGCAATTCTCATTTTGTAATCTCATAATTAAGGCTTGCTTCTCCTCTAGTTCACTTAATTAACAAACCTGGATGTTTCTCTTTCTTCTTTCTAATTTTTGGGACAGAACAAATTCCAAATTGGTGGATCTGGGGCTACTGGGTTTCCCCCCTATCATATTCTTTCAACGCCGCTGCAGTCAATGAGATGTATGCTCCAAGGTGGATGAACAAACTGGTATATTGTCTTGCTCCTTTTTATTCATCAATTGCCATTGTCTGCTATGCCAGGAGTAACCCTATTTCATTCTCTATCTAACAATATATCAAAACATTATAGGCACCCAATGGCGATAGATTGGGCATCAAAGTGCTAAAGAACTTTCAGGTCTTCCAAAATCGCAACTGGTTTTGGATCGGGAGTGCTGCTCTTCTGGGTTTCGTCATCCTCTTTAATGTCCTATTTACTCTCTCACTTATGTACTTGAATCGTAAGTACTAACCACGTTCTTGTCCTAGATGGAAAATTGTATTGTTTATTTCACCAACAGAAGAATAATTTGGCCATAGCTGTGGTTGTTGGAAAAACAATCTGAAATAATCTGTTATGGCCAAATTATTCAGTTCAGGGAGAAACTACAAATTCTTTTTCTGAAATTTTCTCTTCTGTTTGGGTTGGAGCATTAATCATACCTTTTATTCATCGTCTTTTGTTCTTTCATAATAGCTCTTGGAAAGAAACAAGCAATTATATCTGAAGAAACAGCCAATGAGATGGAAGCCAACCAAGAAGAAACGAAGGAAGAACCAAGAATAGTTACAACAAGGTCAAGGAGAGAATCGGTTCCTCGATCTTTATCAGCTGCAGATGGAAACAATACAAGTATGAAATGTTGTAAAGTTGTGAATCCTCAAGTAGCTTACTCATAAAGAAATTACAGAGTTCCTGACATGGACTTGAAATCTTTCAGGAGAAATGGAAATCCGACGAATGAGTAGCCGAACCAATGCCATCGGACTTAGTAGAAATGTTGATTTGTCTCTTGAGGCAGCAAATGGAGCCGCTCCCAAGAGAGGAATGGTTCTCCCATTTACTCCATTAGCAATGTCCTTCGACAGTGTAAATTACTATGTGGACATGCCTCCTGTAAGATTCTCTTTTCCTCTAATGTTTTCCTTCTGTTGCAACTATAATTTTAAATTTACTAGATTTTCTAGTGTCATGGGTATTAAGATATTTCAAAAGTAATCATCATCATAGGATCAAGTGTTCACTGGCCTAACTAGCAAACTAATTTACTGCTTTACGTTAACAGGAAATGAAAGAACAAGGGGTGACAGAAGACAGACTCCAATTACTTAGGGGAGTGACAGGAGCATTTAGACCCAGTGTACTGACTGCTTTGATGGGAGTCAGTGGGGCTGGAAAGACAACACTAATGGATGTTCTGGCAGGTAGAAAAACAGGGGGATACATTGAAGGTGACATCAGAATTTCTGGCTTCCCTAAGAATCAAGAGACATTTGCTAGAATCTCGGGTTACTGTGAACAGAATGATATCCACTCCCCCCAAGTCACAGTTAGAGAATCATTGATTTTCTCTGCTTTCCTCAGGCTCCCGAAGGAAGTTAGCATGGAGCAAAAGATGGTAATATTACATTCAGTGTCCATTTCTCATTTTTATATGGACTAATAATAAAGGGATAAGTGCAAAAACGCTTATAAATTGAATTCCTCTTCCAGATATTTGTGGATGAAGTAATGGAACTAGTAGAGCTTGACAATCTGAAAGATGCTATAGTGGGACTTCCAGGTGTAACGGGTCTCTCAACAGAACAAAGGAAGAGGTTGACCATTGCTGTGGAACTCGTAGCTAATCCTTCAATCATATTCATGGATGAACCAACATCAGGTCTTGATGCAAGGGCAGCTGCCATTGTCATGAGGACTGTGAGGAATACAGTGGACACTGGCAGAACAGTGGTCTGCACAATTCATCAACCTAGCATCGATATCTTTGAAGCTTTTGATGAGGTAACTACTCCTTTCTCTCCCCTTTGTGTTAGTGTATGGCTGGTGCATGTGTGTGTTTTAAATACACAGAAAAACATTTTTTACATCTATGGAGTTATATTATTTTATGCACCAGTTGCTACTGATGAAAAGAGGAGGACAAGTTATCTACTCAGGACCTTTGGGCCAACATTCTCACAAGATAATAGAGTACTTCGAGGTATTCGTTTTCTTTATTCTTCCTATTATTAATAACCAAAAGTAGACTCCATATTATCAACATTATTAGTAATATTAGTAGGACTGCAGATTGAAGAGAAAAACTAATCTGGTCGACCAACCAACGGTTCCCTTGTTGCAGGCAATTCCTGGAGTCCAGAGAATCAAAGATAAACAAAACCCAGCAGCATGGATGCTAGAAGCTAGTTCTATTGCAGCTGAAGTTCGGCTTGGAATAGATTTTGCAGAGTACTATAAATCATCAGCTTTGCATCAGTAAGTGAATTCAAATTCCTCTATGTTGCCAAATATTGGAGCAAATAATAATGGCCACTTAATTTTACCCTCAAAACAAGTTAATGCATTTGGCGTTAGTAAACTTTGTTTGATTTAACTAATACATGTTATGTTATTGTGACCAGGAGAAACAAGGCATTAGTTAAGGAGTTGAGCATCCCACCCCAAGGAGCAAAAGATCTATATTTCTCTACGCAATATTCCCAGTCAACATGGGGACAATTCAAATCCTGCCTCTGGAAGCAGTGGTGGACTTATTGGCGAAGCCCTGATTACAACCTTGTCAGATACTTCTTCACCTTGGCTTGTGCCCTCATGTTGGGAACAATCTTCTGGAAAATTGGCACTGAAAGGTTAGTGTTAGTGGTCTAGGGTCCTGAACTTTCACTCCTTCAATTTATTGGACTCTAATTAAAAGTTTAAATATTATTAAGTGAGCGTATGGACTAAAGTTGTCTTTGTCTGGTTCAGGAATAGCTCCACAGATCTGACCGTCATTATTGGAGCCATGTATGCAGCTGTTTTGTTTGTTGGTATCAATAATTGTTCGACCGTACAGCCAATTGTTGCCATTGAGAGAACGGTGTTTTATCGAGAAAGAGCTGCTGGGATGTACTCTGCCTTACCATATGCCATCGCACAGGTGAAGAAGGATTTTATGAAATGCATGCACTTGATGCTATTGCTAATACTTCTGACAAATTGTAAACATGGATTCTTTTGCAATTTTTGAATTCATGATTTTTGACATATTAACCTTTTGGTCTATAAAATAATTCTGACTTTTGAAAGCCGAGAATTTATTATTGACCAATCTCTATTCTCTATGTCATAAACTCAGTACATGAACAAGGTTTACCAAAAAAAGAAAAGAGAAGAACGAAGTTTTACCTCTCTAAACCTAATATCATAGCTGCAAGCCTGCAACCTAAGCACATGCTAGTTAAATCACACATTAAAATTAATACAATCACTTATGTGCTGCAGGTGGTCACTGAAATACCGTATGTTCTCATCCAAACCACATATTATTCGCTTATTGTATATGCCATGATCAGCTTTGAGTGGACATTGGAAAAGTTTTTCTGGTTTTTCTTCATCTCCTTCTTCTCCTTTCTGTACTTCACTTACTATGGAATGATGACTGTGGCAATCACACCAAACCACCAAGTTGCAGCTATCTTTGCTGCTGCTTTCTATGGACTCTTCAACCTTTTCTCAGGATTCTTCATTCCTAAACCAGTAAGTTCATCTCCCAATGAGAACCATATTTGTTTTCACAATTATTATCATTTGTCCTAGAGAATGAGCATGTTTAACTAGCTACTATTTTGTGCACTAATAGCTTTCTGAATTTGTCAAACCTGCAGAGAATTCCCAAATGGTGGATCTGGTATTACTGGATTTGTCCTGTTGCTTGGACAGTTTATGGGCTGATCATATCGCAATATGGTGACTTGAATGACAAGATTGATGTGCCAGGAAAAACCGTTCCCCAGAGCATCAAATCATATATCACAGACTACTTTGGGTATGATACTGATTTCATAGGTCCTGTTGCAGCTGTTTTGGTTGGTTTTACAGTGTTCTTCGCTTTCATGTATGCATACGCCATCAAAGCATTGAACTTCCAGCAGAGGTAGAAATATATGGATCGGATGCCTTTTGTGGAGCACCTGATAGAACTTTAAGCACCTATATAGAAGTTCTTAATTAAATTTTTTCTGTAAATATATATTAATCATCAAGGTGTAGTCCGTAAGATGAAGATGTTGTTCTTAATATGCAGTGAGGGGGTCGGAGGGTATACTTGTTTATGTAAAGATGGCTATCAAATTTTGTTTTACTTTTCTTCAAATGAAGGAAGAACTGTTTGTTTTATTTTATTTTTTCATATATGCAAAGGACAGCAAGAGATCCAAAATGCTTCCAGTAAAAAATGTTACATCTAATAAGTTTACTTGACATCTGCACAATTCCTTTTTACTTATACCATAATGATTTCCAATTTTGTTCAACAAACGGAGAGTCACTGTACAATTGCTGATTTCCTCCAGTACCCAACAACTTGCTAAAGAATAAAGAAATTGACTAGACTAACGAATAATGCAGAAAGACTAATTAAATTGGAAATAAATATGAAAAAAAAAACTGAAACTATTAATTCAGGACAAAGATTGAGGGAACAGAATTCAGGACAAACTAATTTTCCCACATACAAGGCTTTGTTGAGTTGAGTAAAAATCCCAAGGATTACCATAAAAAGAGTTGAAATCCTAAAGCTTAGCTTGGGAAGAGGGCAAATACAAATATGTACAGTGCAAAACCTTGTATACAGTATTTCTAAATTGTACATATTAATAAAGGGAAAATTCTCTATTCAGTACCCGAATTTTCAAAACGTGTCTATCCAGTGCCTATCGTTAACAGCCTGTTAATCAACTGTTAAGTAGCATTTGAAAAGATGCAAATGCCCTTCAAGTGTCATTTAATTCTCTTTATCGGACATTCAAATGTTGACAAAAAATGAACAGTCTCAAATCCTTGACTCTTCTATTCAAGAAAGTTGGGGTCACGTCTCGGTGGGCATTTTGGTGAGTGGTGACTCCAACTTTCTTGAATAGAAGAGACAACGATTTGGGGCTGTTCATTTTTTATCAACGTCGGATGGTTGATAAAGAAAATTAGATAACACTCAAAGGGTATTTGTATATTTTCAAATGTCACTTAATGACAGGTACTGGGCTAGCACATTTTTTAAGTTCGGAGACCAAAATAGCAATAGGCCCAAACTACAGGGTACTAATCAAGAATTTTCTTTCACAGCTTGAGTGAATATGTGCAAAAACATTGAACATGGTTTGGCAATTGCCTTCTCTTGAAGTCTATTGTTTCTTTCTTAAATTTTTAAGTACAAATCAATTGCCTTTGAGGTTTGGTTTCTCTTTCCCAAGTTGAATTTGTTAAAGAATGCCAAGACTGGCCCTTCTGATTCTTCAGACTCATTGCAATATTTGATATGAAATGGTTACTAGGTATGGTGTGGATGGTGTGGATTGGGATGGTTTAAGCTTGGAAAGAATTAATTGGGACCCTTGATTTTGCAACTTGAATTCAATGTATCTGATGGATTCATTTGTGATTCATTCAGCATAGTAGGAAAGAAAAAGCAATCTCGATACATTTAGAAATCATTTCTCTACATTCAGAACAAAAACCCCGCCTATCAAGCATAGCCAAGATGATCACGTTCAAGTCTATCATTCTTGGGCTCTAGGTTGGAGTAGAGTTCGTCGTCTAACATTCTTGACTCCAGATCTCTCTGGCCTTGGGAGACCAACAATTTGAAAATAAAATTAAAAAAAGAAAAACAATAAAAAAGAAATCATACCCGGTGGGACTCGAACCCACAATCGCCTGATTAGAAGTCAGACGCCTTATCCATTAGGCCACGGGTACCGTTGCACTTTGGTGGCACACTTTAACTATTAAGTAAAAGCAATACATGAACCATTTATTGCCATTTGATTTCTCTCTCCCCTCCCAAACAGCATCCACAATTTTGATCCTCATAGAGTCATAGTTGAGGTTCTTAGGCAGGCCAGAAATGAAGAAAGAGTTGAAAGATGTTAAGACAACCTTGGAGAATTTATTTATTTTGCTTGCCCGAGAATGCGATGGGGAGAGAGTTTTGTGATATGAGATGTAGATATATTGAGAAAACCCTTGGGGGGTGTATAAAACAAACTCAGTTCAATGGTTCTCTCAATTGCACACGTCAAGCTAGAACTATCAATGGATAAGAAATAAATTAAGCTTAGATGGAACTCATGGAAGTAATAAGAAATCAATGGACATGACAGTACTGAATACAACTATTGTGTGCAAAGTAGGATTCAACATCACATTCAGAGGACAGAGGCACCCCTTGAGATCCATGCATGGGTTTTGCACGCAGAAACTTGATCTAAGCCTGCCCCCAGTTGACAAGGAGCGATGTTGAGTCCTCAAGCAATGACTATTAATTAACTGACACCTGGAAAGGATCAAGATGTAAACACATTAACTACTAAATACCAGTTGATGTTAAAACACTGGTGTATTCGCATTTTATTGAGGGGTCTCTGGGTTGTCCTGCCACCACGGTAGCGGGAAATGCAGATTGAATTGAGTCACAGCAAACACCAACGTTGCCTCTTGTTGGGCATCGGCCCAATATGCATTTATTTTGTAGAGGTCCAAATAAGAGGAAGAGATTGATATTGTTAATATTCAGGCCCAAATTACTTATTGGAGGACTAAGCTCTTCAACTGTTGTCATAGATCATCTACACAAAGTTCTCATCCGACGTTGTGTGTATAGAGTGGTCAAGAACTCAAGATACAGGCATACAGCTCATGACTATTATTCGCCATGGTGAATTCTTGAGGGACATGGCCTTTGTTATTCTTCCACGGGATGCCTGGTGTCTTGATGACCTTCATTTAACGCCAGATGGCCTAAAGATTAGAGATGACAATGTGGCAGCCTATCTAGGCAACCCAACCTGAACGAGGATAAGGATGGGTTAAGCCCAACCCAATTCTCAATATTGACATACGTACTCATGTTAATACATTGGCAATTAAGATGCAAGGTTTTTGGCTCATGGCTCTCAGAAAGGATTGTGGCCCAAAAAATGATTTGATTTTTTTTTTTTTTGAATTTTTACAATGCAATTTTTTATCTTATAATTAATGATTTAGGGGTCATTTGGCAAGTCTTTTTAGGAAGATCTTCTGGTGGCTTTGATAGTCAAAACGTATTGAGCTTTTGTATGAAGATCTAAGCAGTTTGAAACTAGTTTGGCTAGCGTAAGTATTTCTGTATTTTCTGCATGAGAATAAAGTAAGAAAGACATGAAAAGCTCTATTTGGAGCTTCTTAAAATGAGTTTTTCGCCTCTTTTCGGTGTGCTGACTTTTGGTGGCTAGCTAGATCTCTTACATACCAAATTGAAAAAGACCACAGCAATCTGCTCAGCTTATAAATAGCCAAAAGACACGCCAAATGGGGCCTTAGTTTTTGAGTAGAAATATTATTACTACTAGAGTCATATTGTCATGTGAAATAGGTATGATCCCAATTTGCTTGCTAAGATCATATAGCGTTGATTCCAAAACCAGCAACAACCAAATAAATAGTTATTCATTTGTGATGTATTTTAGAGTTAAATGAAACACAAATACTGTTGAATTTTAATCTCATTAGAGATTAAATCCAATGGGTTTGATTGATCAATTAAATGAAAATACACTCACATACATGTCTTGAAAAATAGTTTTTTCTCTTACTACAAAACCAGTTTTCAACTTATCTCACATTGGAAAATTATTGAACTTGTTTTGAATTTTTAAATAGGATTTTATTTACACTCTTTCAAAATATAAGAGAGTAAGGAGGCTTTAGAGACATACTTTATTTGCACCTACATGGTTTGCAAAGAACAATTGACTTTTGGTGTAAAGCTGACTATTGATGTTTCAATGGTTACAATTCAATCGGGTGTATTTAAGAGGCATTATTAAAAGTTGATAGTCATTAACTAAACACAAATACATGAATAAATAGTTAAACACAAGTTTTCGAAAATCATTATTATCTTACATAAAGATGTGAAAGAAAAATAATGGATAGGCTTGAGAGAACTCGCATCACCTACGAATAGGAAATTGCCGCATCAGTTTTAATTTTTAAAGTCCAATTTAACGGAAGTTTAGAGTTAATGGAACTTAAAATCCTAAAAAAAAAAAATGAATTGGCTTATCTCGCCCATTCCTCTTCCTCTCTCGTTCGAGCTTGTTCCCTTTTTCATCTCTGTTTCAAGTTTCAACCAACGAATAACCACCGTTGGCATTCACTTATCTCGCCCATTCTTTAACAAATTCCTCTCTCCGTTCTAAACAGGGGGAGTATGAAACTTACACTTGGATTACTGGTTGAAGGTCAACTACAATGCTACTTTTGATCGAACAGTCCTCCAGCTCTGCCGATTTTGGATGATGTATTTGGGACTATAAATGAAATCCTATAACAGCATGCATCCAACCAAATGATTCAAGCCTCCCTAACTAAGGAAGTAGAGTTTTTCCTCTTTTAATTGACAGTTTGGAAGTAGTGCAATTGGTTCTTTGGTGTATTATTTTGGAATTGGATATTGCGATAGTGCTAGCATTCAAGTTGGAGACTGCTTTTCTGGTGGTTCCTTCCCAAGGGATGCCAACTCTTAGTATAAACCTTGCTACGAGATCTAGCAACTTTTGTCATTTCAGAATTAAACCCCTATTTGTAGTTTTTCTTTTCTTTTCTTTTTTTGTTTTGATAAATAAGTGATTATGGGATAGGTGCTTGTCTTAATAAGTGCTTATGAATGTTTGATCCAAAAGCACTTATTTCAAATAGGGGTAGGGGTAGTATAGTTATTTTTAAAATGAAACAGTAGGCCAAGACAGGCTAAAAAGGAAATAAGCACTTACTAAACAAGTGCTTAAAAATAAGCTTAAAATTTGGACTTGTTGAATAAGTGCTTATTTTCAGGAATAAACACTTATTCGGTTTATTTCCCAAATGCAAATAAGTGCTTATAAGTATAACATTTTGTGTTCAACAAACTTCAAAAGAGCCTAGACTGTTTTCTCCAAAGAATATTGGTTGCAAAATTGCAATTATTATATTTTTACCTGCACCAATGTTAACATATCATGAAAGCTGAGTTGCTGATCTGTTGACCACAAGGAGTTCGGCTTTGCTCAGTGCAACACCCGATTGAGTTTTTTCAGAATAAAAAGAAAATAAATTAAGGTGGCATTTGATTGTACTTTTCAGCCAATAAATTAGAGGGCACCTATAATGCTCCACTGTGATGTAGCCATTATGCTGGACCATTACCAAACACACTGAGCTCACATCTGCGCCCCACAGCACATTCCAACCTTGTATTGAGAATATCTTCTCATGATGTCTCATTATCTCTGTATTTATCATCGAGAAATGTTCTCGATACAAGATAGAGGTGTGCTGTGGGGCGTAGATCTGAACTCACAAACACTGCACCAGTGACCTTAACCCAATATAACAAAATATCCTAGGTTGACAGAGATAGCTCAGAAGCCAAGCGTAACAAGTAGATTTCATAAAAACCTCCTGCATGCAAGGGTTCTTACATGTTAAGCTCTTCATCGCTGCATAAAAAGCTCCAATTCATTTCACAAGGAATACAAGGAGAATTGGGAAAGAAATGACAACAGGTTATTTGTGCTGTTGCATTTTCAGTTCCATAACATCGCTTGACCAGAAATTTACAATTTCAAAAAGAAAAAAAAAATGCAAAAGGACAAATTTCAAAACTTCAAAAAGAGTCAAATAGCCAAAAGTAACTAGTAAATTCATAGAAGGGTTCCCTAACAAAAATCTCCTTCATGTTAGCATCTCATCACTGCAAAAAAATCGGCTACACAAGCAAATAGAATTAAAATAGCAACAAGAGAATGTATTTAGAAGGTATAATCACATATCCAATACATTCACAATTCCCATCACATCTTTTGATATCCTGATTGTGTAGTTAACCGACCAACTCCAATCATACATAGGCATAGGCATAGGCATAATTTTAAACCAAAACGCATCCAATAACATAGGGGCTAATTGGTAACACGCCAGGGGGATGTTGCCATTCTGTTGGAACATTACCAAACATTGCGTCAGTCACCATAACCCGTAAGAAACCAAAATAACAAAATATCATAGGGTTGACAGATATAAGCTCAGAAGCCAAGCTTAACAGGTAGATTTCATTGAAGACTCTTGAGGTAATTTATTAATTCAATATTTTCAAATAGTATGTTATGGAGTAAAATAGTAAAATCAGTAGATTCCAAATGGTAAAAGGTTGATCCAATACAAAAAAAAAAAAAAAATTATGAATTTAAAGTAGAAAAACATCTATACTTTTTTTCAGATTTTAAACACACAAAATATCTTTTTACTTTTTAAGATCTGAAATTTCAGATTGATCAAATGACACCAAAGTATGACATTTTTCAGACAGTTTTTCAGCGATCTTCCCTTTTTCTGGTGTTGTCTTTTGGCGTAGTAGTACTGGTGGGAAGAACTGGTTCTTTGGCACAGAGTAATGAACAATGTTGTCCAGCCGAAGTGAAAAGGGATTATAACCAAGGTTATTATCATTGTTTCAAAAATTAATTTCTTTCACTTATTGAAAATTCCGGGCATTTGTGTTTTTTTGTATGCCATCGAATGGTTTTATACTAATTGGATGTTTTAGAAGTTTCAGGTACTGAATTGGCATAAAATTCTAATACTAAAAAGAAAGAATAGACCAAATAGGGTACTAATCTATAATTTACTGTTTTACATAAGATCTAATCAGCATTTTGTAGTCAATAGATTAGTCATACACGGTAAACTCGCAAAGAGAAAGTTTATCTTGGTTTTAGTCTTTTCGCTAAACTGACTCCTGCGACAGCCTTTATGTTAAATGGTTAGAGGTTGAGGCTCCGACCAGATCCATTTCAGTTCGGGGTGGGTTTTTTTATCATTGATTAGGTTTGGGATGGAATTTGAAAAGAAAAAAAAAAAAAAAAAAACAGAAGAAAGAAAAAAACTGAAACTCTAATGATCGAGAATAGGGAAAAATGGGTATTTTTCTATCTAACCCACCCTGTTACCATTAGAAATGGCAAATTGGACGAATTTTGGGATTAGAAAAAGAATTCGCTAAAACCAGTCGCTCTTGAAAAAAAAAAAGGGTAATGAACATCTGATTACAGAGGATGATGTAAATTTGATGGGAGTGGAAACTAACTCTATTGAGATTAGAGGTCGGACTAATGATGGAAAACAGTTGGAGGCTGGAGGAACACAATTAAGCGTAATTGGAGATAGCTAGATTGTTTTAGTGCTTCCGGTTTGGCCAATAGAATTAGCAAATTCATGAATCATTGTGCCGCTGGCCTCTGATATCTTACTAACGAAATCTTTTCAGACGAGCGTTTGGATGAACATGAAAACAGCATCAGGTACCCAACGTTTATCGCTTAATCAAGCTGCTTAATTCTTCAACGTTTTTGACACTTGAGTTTCAGTCTGGCGTACATTGGAGACATCACTCCTGTGGTTTCAATTTTCAACAGCCGAGCCCAATGAAACTATTTTGTGTTAGTATGCTTGAAAGAATGTATAATGAGTGCTAAATAGTGTAAATGTTGATAGAAACGAAAAGGCCCACCCCACCCCCTTGTTTTTGTCAAAAGGCCCACCCATTTCATGACTTGTTAGAGTGGTTGAGTTAGTTGTTGGGCCATACGCAGGTACAGAGACTTTGTAAGCAGATAACACCCTCCTCAAATGTTTATTCCCTCAGCTTATACCTCCCTCAGAAATGAAAGCTTCCAGGACTGGACTGCGCACAATTCATGAGGGTGGGACCCATCCCCACGTGTACATATTAAGAACATATCTCGGAGATGTTCTGAATGCACGGTTGGATGTATATGCCACTTCCGGCTTTCGCAGCCGATTGTACAGCTAAACTGCTAAAACCTTCATTCTAAATTTCTAATACGAATTCCAAAAGTGAACCAAATTTGCACTCTTACCAAGGTTGAAGCAACTGGATTGAACGAACAACAAAGGATTTATAGTCTCAGCTGAGACGGAGGGGAAGATTGTCCCTTGTTTTGGCAGTTTCTGACTTCTGAGGGAGGATAAGGGGCTTCCCAATCCCAGGTGATAGGAGGAGGATTACTTTTACTTACACATCCAACCAGGGGTTGCACGGCCCATGGCCCATGGCCCATGGAGACTCGAGTGGATGGGCTGAGGCCTCCCTGAGTTCCAGTCTCATTTTCTGACCACCACAACAGTTCAACACCCTCCTCATCAACCTACACCCGCGTTCCTTCATGCAGATGAAATTAATTAATGTCTTGTGGGTGGACCGTGGACGCCGTGCTGTGGTAAGCAGATCCGAACTCGGTGTCTGAAGTCTCAACTCGCTGAGGACACTCCTGGTCCAAATTCATATAACCCAAGGCGGCAACGGGTAAAACTTAAAAATGTATTAAAGGCTTCCACCTTCCCCGTTCCAGTCCACCCGGTCTCCAGACTCGAGAGATCTGTTTGTCACCATTAAAAAACTTTAGAAGATGACAAAGATGCTAATCCAGCGGTTCTTACGAGATCTACGGTATTCCTCGTGAATCGTGCCCATAAAAGCGCATTCCTAGCCTTCTGAATTCTGAGCCTGGTTGCTTGCTACGCGTGGCTTTTTGTTGATTATAGATCGAGAGCGCAAAGTGGGGTCCAATCGGATCCAGCTACCTGATTTGATATTCATAAAATTGTCTTCACACCGTTCTCACAGCCTTTTACAGCCGTGTATTGAGAATATCTCATACTTAATTATTTTCATTCATCGAGATATATGCTCAATGCACAGCTGTAACGGGCTGTGAGGACAGTTACATCCGAATTCCTATTCGCCTATGCATTCGATAACTTCTCCTTCCATGCAACAAACGTGTTCTGTAACTCTGGATCAAAGACGCGTCGTGGCGTGGCGTCCACTAAAAGTTCTAGCCACGTGGATAACTACTCGTCTCTTTGCATTTTTTTTTTTAAACTTTTTTCATTGAGAAAATAGAAAATTAAAAATAAACATAAATTCTAAATTTCTGGTAAACAATAAGCAGAAATTCAATGCCAATGGTCGGCGGCCTTATTTTGTAGCCAGAATTGCCCTTTTTTGCAGCTAGAATTACCAGAAATGACATTTTGAGATGCCGAAAGTATCCTTAGGATAAGTCGGAAATTTCAAATTCGTCCCGATGAGGTACAGAAATAGACAAGGAGTTGCATGCACTGATTAGGGCTTGGGCTAAGGGGTGTTTGGTTGCCTTCTGATTATGCTCGTTCAACATGGTTGACTGTAATCCCATTTTAAATTACATTTTGATTCGGTAAGCAACACACTAGAAATCTAGAAGGTAGGTGTTGACTATTGACCTTTTATTATAAGATATTCTACTTGCAAGTCTTCAACCATTCTTCTTACAAATGTATATCCAAAATATTAAAGAACAAAAATCGGAAACTCTACTTTGTTTTTCTCCCAAAGTTAGGCGGGTCATATTTGATTGCTATTATGCGATAGTTCCATTTGTTTTTTAATTATATAACTTCGACTCTTCTTGAGCTGATGAACCAACAAGGAAACAATTCCTGGTCAGAGGGCCCAGAGTGAGTTCAAACCCCATTTGCACCTCGTCCTGGTTTATTTTCTCCTGGTTAGCAACCGGGTCAGCGGGTGGTCGTTGGTTGGTCCAAATAGTAGACATCAGGTTGTCCGAATGCAAATTGATTTGAGCTCAATTCAACAAAACCTAACCCTAATTCCTGAGACCAGCTGCTTCCTTTGATTGCCCCTTTTTAAGGGCCTCCACCCCCACTCCCCATGAATTCAATCACTCCAGCTGACGACGGAACGGATCCCAGCACACAACGTGACTACAGATAGGGGTGTCAATTGGATTGGATTTGGTCTAATCCGGTCTAGTTCAATGTGAGTCCATTACAAATGGACCTGGTTCAATCTAATCTAATGAATATTTTTGACCAGTCTAGAGACTGTTCAATCTGTTCAAATTTCTGTTCATTTAGATTGATTTCAACTCAAATCTGGTCCATTGACAACTATGTTCTTATCTTCTATTAATAGACCAGATAGTGGCTCAATCCAATATAAATTTATTATGGACGGACCAGGTCCAATACAATATGTCATATTGATCCGTCCAATCCATCCAAATTCAATATGTCATATCAATCCGTCCAATCCATCCAAATAAATTTTGATTTGGACGAAGTTCTACCCAAAACCAGTCCATTAACATCCCTAACTACAGAGACACTGGACCCAGGTAAAAGCAACTGATGTAACTCTAGACGTTATTAGGAGAAGGAAATAGATAAGAAAGCTATTAATGTGTGATGGGTTATTTTGTCTAATGGCTTGTGCTGATGGGCAATAACCCTACCTAGACGTTGTAGGTTAATACAAGGTATGTTACTTTTACCTAGATACCTACCATGGTGTTAATAAGCATGCACACCTACCTTCATTCAGGCCTTAACAATGTAGTTGCCTTGTTAGGTGTAGCCCAGTAATGCACATTTCCGTTTGTATATATAATTCACAACAAATAATGGTTAGTTCCATGGGCCTGCCTGCCATAATAGAGGCACCCTACTCATCCTCAAAATTGCCCCACATCACATGTATTCAATGTTTGGTGTTGTGGCATTGTACAGCCGTTGCCTTTCCATCTCATATATAATATAAGCATTGAATTCTTTTTTAATAAAAAAGCCTTGACATACACATACATACGATGTGACATTTGTTTATCATTATTTATTACACACATAAAAGCAAAGCAGTATTAAGCTATCACATAGGAAAAAATACTCGTACAATTATAAACCCCTCGTATCTAATGCTGTGTGTTTGATTGCAATGCAAATAAATTTGCACTAATGCAAAATCATGACAGTGTAAATGATTTAAGTGTAAATTCTTACCTATTTTTGTTTTAAATTTTAGCTTATTTTATTTGATAGCAGACTTAATAATAAAGTTGAATAAAGTAAAATCTAAAACAAAAATTAAATAAGAATTTGCATTTTTATGTATTTGTACTAGTGCAAATAAATTTGCACTGCAACCAAACATAACCTAAGATTTCGTTCATTTTCCAGGATTTAGAGGAGGTAAATCTGCCAAGTTAACTAACTTGATCCCAATATTCACGTTCATTTGTTGGGTCCCATAACAATTCAGCGATATGAGCCTAAAACGTTTGTTGAGCTAAACGTACTTATCCAAGTAAGAATAGGGCCTAAAAATGAATTTCGTATAAACCAAGGTAAAAATCAGTACAAAAACATTTGGATCTAATCATAATTTTGATAAAGTCTAATTGCCCATGTGGAGTCGATATATGGCATAGACATGGATATGCAACACAATAATAGCAAATACGGCCTACCTATTAAAAATATGTGCAAAACAACAGGGTATTGGGCGTCATGATAATTTTGGGCCCGAGATTCTGAAAATGGGTTTAAACCGGACAAATACTGCAAAGGACAACTGGACAAGGCCAAGCCCAGGCCGTAAAATTTAAGAATAACGGGTCCGGGTCCACCCAACAAGAGGACCGGGACCACAGGAGATGGTTAAAAGAATGATTTAAAAAGAAGCCTCATTTAAAGTATTTAACTCACTTTTTTTGCGAGTTTGGCAGTAGCGACATTTCTCCATATAAAAGCAACTTTGAAAGTTGGAACACAGAGTAGGAGAGAGAGAGAAAAGGGAACACTAGCTGTGCGGAAGGCTCTCTCTCCCCTCCTTTCTCATTCTCTTCCTGCGGTCGCCAACAGAGAAAGCGAAGGACATACACACACCCACACTCTCTCTCTCTCTCTATCTCTACATTATTCGCAATGATTTCATTGAAGGCAGGCAGTTTTCTGGTAATATCTATAAATCCAGTTCATTTCCAAAATCTTGAATTTTTATTAATTAAAATTCTGATTAAAACAAGTTTCAGAAGAAAAATGGGATCTTGTGGCATGATTTAATAAATTGAACTGATTTGTTCGTGTGGTTGTTGTTGTTTTCTTTTTTCACATTGAATGGAGAGATCTTTTATCTCATCTTTTCTGGATTTAGAGAAAACAGAGTAATTGAGATTTATTGTCTTTGAGTATAAAAGAAGGTGTTGGGTGTTCTTTGTTTCTTGGTTGTTAGCAGAACAACTCCACGAGTTTTTCTGGTATCTCTAGCTTCTCTCATTCGCAGAGAAAAGTCTCAGCCCCAGTTGTGGTGGCTCTCAACTCTAACGGTCGGGGAGGAGAGAGGAAGTTCAAGGCTTTAATGGAGAGCACTCTGAAGGAGATAAGAGAAGGTGCCTCGGCGCTGGACATGGATCCCAAACCTAACCCTGGCGCCGGAGTCGAAGACGTCTACGGTGAGGATCGCGCTACGGAGGATCAGCCTGTCACCCCTTGGACTACTTCAGTTGCTAGGTCAGATGATTAATAGTGGTTAAATTTCCTCGCCGTCTCTCTATTTCTTTCTCCTCATTGATCAGCAGTAATGATGTCTTAAACTGTTGGGTTTCTGATTCTAACGAGGGCCTTTTTCTTTTTCTTTTTTCATGTAGTTTCCTGTTTTTTCTTGTTACCACTCGATCTATTTCCTCCTCTTTTAATTCTTTTGTCGCCTTTTTATTTCTCTTTTGGTGATGGATAATCTATTTGAGTGCCTTTTTTTTTGGTTAATATATTCTTTCTAAAAATGACGCTTTTTTTTTTTTTTGTTTTTTTCTGGTGTTCGTTTTCTGCTGTTTTTTTTGTTGTTACATTTATTTTTTCGTTCTTCTTAATTAATATATGTTCTATGGTTACTAAAAAATGGGCTTAGTGCTTTCTGTCTATGTTTCAGTATTTCCAAGTTGGAGCCTTTCTTTATACGGATCCGAAAATGATTCATGTAAATCTTATTTTGGTAATTGCAACTTCTTGGTTGTGGAAATTATGGTTTTCCCCTTTCTGGTCTTATTTTTCTAAGTTTTGGGCGTATTGTGATGGGGACATCAGAATCTCCATGGAAATTCCCGTTTGTCAGATCCTTGCGATTTTCAGCAGTGTTTGTATTGATTATTGCGTTGGGCCAAATATTTTCTCTTTATACTTACGCGTCTAAGCATAAAATTTTCAGATCCCAAAGGATCTATTTGTTATTTCTAGCAAAGTGAAGCAGGGATTCTTCATT
Organism: Nelumbo nucifera; assembly: GCF_000365185.1. Next base: position 1,842,340 of record NW_010729121.1, on the reverse strand, counting down.
TTATCTTATTTTTTTTAGAGTTGTTAGAAAAACACTGATTTTTCTCTATTTCTATTTTCTGGGGTACTGCTTTTTAAATTACTTATGTGGATCTGCTTTGTTGAAATTTCTGCAGTCCAAGATTGTTAATTTTTCATTCTTTCCTTATGGCGGATAGGTGGGGATTAGGCAGGATCACATATATTATATTATTATAAACAAAAATTGGCAGCAGTGGATATGTATATTCCTTGATATCCTCTTCCGCAAGAAGGGGAGGGATGGTAGGTAACTTGACTTAAGCAAGAGTGCAAGACCAGTAGACCACTGTCTGTATCATAAAGCAAAGCCAAGAATTAGCAGCCCTGTTAGTTTTCTTCCAAACTAGAGCATCTGGCACACAAGATAAAAGAGTTTTCCTTGCCTTCGAAAGCTGTTGTATGGGTAAATTATTTAAAACGTACCCAAATCACACACAATATCGTCTGTTGCTTTGTGTCAAAGAAGCAATTAAAAGATCTCAACATTGCCTTGATGCTCTCTAATCAGAATATCAATATCGTCATGCATTATCTTAGTTTAGTAAGGGAAGCTGTATTTGACTTTAACCATGCATATATTTTTAGTGGCCAGTCAATGGGAACAATAGTACATAGGTACATATATTATACGTGGTTCATTCTCATTAACTATGTAAATCTATGTACATAGGTCTTGGCCCTTTCTTTTGAAATACTTAATACAATTTTAAATTTAATGGTTAATAAAGTTGAATATCTCTGGAAAATTTTTATTTGTACATCCTTCCAGGTGTCATTGCCTTCTTTGCAGTGGATGCATTTCATTTCATGTTCTGGCTCTAAGATTCAATGAACCTTCAATTCAATTGGTTTCATCCTGAAGATATCTTGGGTCACTCTTATTCCATTTAATATGACCATTGAACTTTTTTCTGTTATTACAAATTTACAGTCTTGGTACAATTTCAAAAAAAAAAAAGTATTCTTTCATATTTCTGTAATAAGTTCATAGTTTTATTTCCCTCTAATAAAAAAAATGTAAGCATATTTATACGAATCCTCCAATTTAGAACCTAAGTAAGGGTGTTTTATGTTTCAGCATTTGAATGCTATTTCCTTTTCCTGGATACACGATAAGTTTAGAATCCAAAGTCAGAGCTTCCTGTCTGCAGATTAGTTATTTATCTTCAATAGAGTTGTATGTACTTTGTTAGATTGTCATATTGAGAGCATTCTCCTGAACATGTTTTGGGTTTACAAGACAATTTTGGTCCTTTGCTTGCTGGAATCATTACCTGTCTCCTGTCTAGGTTGTAATTCATAGTATGGCAACCATTTGCTATGTTATGCAGTAAATAGTCTTTTTTTTTTTTTCTGGTGCAGTGGGTATTCTCTTCTGAGGGACCCACACCACAACAAGGGACTTGCCTTCACTGACAAGGAGAGAGATGCCCACTACGTGCGAGGTCTTCTACCCCCAGCAGTAGTTACTCAAGAGCTTCAGGTGACGTATAATGACCCTTGCCGATAGTTTAGACCCCTTTTCTTGATGTTTCACCAGAACCAAGTCATGCTTGCTGACCTTCCCTTTCCACAATTCTGCATATTAGGAGAAGAAATTGATGCACAATCTCCGTCAGTATCAGGTTCCGCTGCAAAGATACATGGCCTTGATGGATCTGCAGGTGATTGGATCAAGTCAATTCAATTTGTGGATTGCCATTGTATTTTATTTGTGGAATGAGAACTGAATGTAGTTGTTTTGGTTATTTTGTCTTGGTTTACAGGAGAGGAATCAGAGGCTGTTTTACAAGCTCCTTATTGATAATGTTGAGGAATTGCTCCCAGTTGTATACACCCCAACTGTTGGTGAAGCTTGCCAAAAATATGGCAGTATATTCAGGCGTCCTCAGGGTCTTTATATTAGTCTGAAAGAGAAGTATGTTTTATTGGATTCTGTTTTCAGTTTTATTCCACTGTTCTTGCTTGGATATTAATTTCTTTCAGTGTTATTCAAGTAGAACTGAGAAGTATTTGGGTTAACAGGGGAAAGATTCTTGAGGTATTAAAGAACTGGCCTGAGAAGAAAATCCAAGTTATTGTTGTCACTGATGGTGAGCGGATTTTGGGGCTTGGGGACCTTGGCTGTCAGGTATATGTCTGGAGTGGTTCTCTTCCAATTCATGGCTATGCATAATTCAGCTTCTACATTTATTTATAGGCTTTTGTCAGTATCTTAGTCTTTGCATCTTGAATGGTAATTGCTCTTTACTTAAATTGATGATAAATGTGTTGAATGTTCTCAGGGAATGGGAATTCCTGTAGGAAAACTTGCTTTATATACAGCGCTTGGGGGTGTTCGTCCTTCTTCGGTAAGCATGCATATCATTAATGCTTCTTGTTCTTTTCAGTTGATTGACTTCTCAAGTGTAGAGTCAAAAAGAAATCGGTTGGCCTCCCAGAAACAATAACCTTTATTAGTGAATGAGACTTCAGACCTTGATTTGGTTACATGTTGTATGACTAATCCTGATTTGATTGAATTGGTGTCACGTTTTAATGAACTTGGCAATCTCTTTGGCAAGTCACTTATATATGCTGCTGACTGAAAATAAGATTATATGACTGACTGTAACAAGATCAATTGGAATTCTGGAAACTGGTCATGATAGTATTCTTTCTCTAAACTTGACAATGATTTCCATTATCATTTGCAGTGTTTGCCTGTAACTATTGATGTTGGGACAAACAATGAGGAGTTGTTAAAGGATGAATTCTATATTGGAATCAGACAAAAGAGGGCAACTGGCCAGGTTCCACTACTTAAAAACCTAGGATATTCTTAATTCATGCCAACAAGCAGCATTTTAACAAAGATGGTTTCATATTTTGTCATTGTAGGAATATTCTGAACTTCTACATGAATTCATGTGTGCTGTTAAGCAGAACTATGGAGAAAAGGTCCTCATACAGGTGCCACATTACACATTCTCAGTGGATTGACAAATTAAGTAATTTTGATCTTCCAAAGCTTGACTGGAAGTTTCTTAATGACTGAATTTCTTAACCGCAGTTTGAAGATTTTGCAAATCACAATGCCTTTGAGCTGCTTGCAAAATACAGAGCGTCCCATCTTGTCTTCAATGATGACATTCAGGTAACCTGACAGATGATCCTCTCATCAGGAATAGGATATCACCTCCTAAGGAAACAAATTTCTGATTTTTTTTCTTTCTTCTATTGCAGGGGACAGCTTCTGTGGTACTGGCAGGGGTTGTTGCAGCATTGAAATTAGTTGGTGGAACCTTAGCTGAGCACACATTCTTGTTCCTTGGTGCTGGAGAGGTGGGTCTTTGTCCGGTCTTGTCGATCTTGTCCCTTTCTCCGTACATTGAGAAACTGAAGGATATAATCATAAATGGATTAATCATAATAAGTTAAAGAAAAACACAGGAATATATAATGAGTGAATTTGTACATATTAATGCATTTTACTGGATATGGAGTCTTCTTGCTCTGGAAAATGTGTCCTTGAGAACTCTAAAAATCTGCCGCCTCTATGCCTTGTTTGTAGCACATATGATCTTCTGTGGAGAAGCTATTTCTATTGCAAAATTGGGGTTAGGATGAGATTATTATTCTTTTTAACATACAGATATAAAAATGCATGATTAGATAAATATGTAAATGTGTAGAAATGTATATCTGTACGTTTGCTGTTTTTGTATCTCACTTCTCTTTGCTGGCAATTGTAGGCTGGGACTGGTATAGCAGAACTCATAGCTCTTGAAATGTCAAAACAGGTACGTACTTTCCAAGGAACACTATCACATACAGCATATTTATCCTGCGACTTGAATTTTCCTGCTCTGATTTGATTTCAATCCTAATGTATATTCTTGTTTGCAGACAAAAGCTCCAATTGAAGAGACACGGAAGAAGATTTGGCTTGTGGACTCGAAGGTAGAGAAACATTGAGCACTTTGTTTCTTTGCCAAGGAAGCGGGCTAACTCTTTTCATCTCCTCTTGTCCTCTAGACTATTGAAATATTCATATTAGTTCTGGTGCAGGGATTGATAGTTAGCTCCCGTATGGAGTCACTTCAACACTTCAAGAAGCCTTGGGCTCATGAGCATGAACCTCTTAAGACACTATTAGATGCTGTAAAGGTTGCTCTCTCTCTCTCTCTCTGTGTGTGTGTGTGTGTGCACATGCATGTGTGTGGTGGAGGTGTGCTGGTGGTTGGTATTTATTCTACATGAAAGGTTGACCAATGGCTTGTTTTGACATCTGTCATTGGTTTCATAGGCAATCAAGCCAACTGTATTGATTGGATCATCTGGAGTAGGGAAGACATTCACAAAGGAGGTGGTTGAGGCTATGGCTTCCTTTAATGAGGTTCTCTTTCTCTCTCTCTCTCTCTCTCTCGTTCATGTTTTATGCACGTAGACAAGTAAGATGAGATTGAAATCGAGAAGCTGACATTACAAATGATTGGAATGCAGAGACCTGTAATTTTTGCTCTCTCAAACCCAACTTCACAATCCGAGTGTACAGCTGAGCAAGCTTACACGTGGAGTAAGGTAAAACAGACAGAATGACATACCCTTGATCCCACACTACTTAATACAAGATTTATATCATATGATTCATATCATGCAGCTGATATTTGAATATTCTATTGGCAAATAAATCTGAATCTTAATACCTCCTCTCTCCTAAAAAAATGATTTGCAGGGTCGGGCAATTTTTGCTAGTGGGAGTCCATTTGACCCTGTTGAATGCAATGGGAAAGTTTTCGTACCTGGCCAGGTCCCATTTCTCTTCAGGATTTATTCTTTTGTTATTTCAGTGGAAACATTCCCTTGGTAGAGATTTATGGGATAGTGGTGATATGATAGTCTTCTATATCCTTTTTGCAGGCAAACAATGCTTACATTTTCCCTGGATTTGGTCTTGGTTTGGTAATATCTGGTGCAATTCGTGTACATGATGACATGCTTCTGGCAGCTTGTAAGTTAAACAGAACAAAAAATTAAGTTGGAGCTCTCTAAAAGATGCAACTACTTAAAACACTTAATTTCATTAACTCGTAGATAAACATGATTTTGGGGTTAAATTCATAAAAAAAAAAATAATTGGGGTTAAGGACAACCAAAACCTATGGTCTGGCATTTATTGGTTGTTTTGGTCAGATAGGTTATGTTGTTATTTGACTGGTTGTGCAAGATAAGGCACCAAAGATGGGGTGTAGAATAGTTGACTGCCATTATATACTTCTTACCTTTGGCATGTGTTCTGTGCATAAAGCGGGTTCCGTTGTTTTGCATCTGGATATACATTTCCAATGATCACTCACTATATATTTCATGTGTTTTTTTTTTTTTTTTTCCCTTGGAACAGCGGAAGCTTTGGCTGGACAGGTGACAGAGGACAACTTTGATAAAGGGCTTATTTACCCACCGTTCTGCAATATAAGGAAGATATCAGCTGAAATTGCTGCTAATGTAGCTTCCAAAGCGTATGAATTGGGTAAGTCACCTTGTAATACATCAGCTCATAGAATACTTGCCCCCGTCTAGATATGGTAACTAATTTATTTAAACGACGATTTGCTGTTGTAGGTTTGGCTACCCGTCTCCCTCGTCCAGCCAACCTGGTTAAGTATGCAGAAAGCTGCATGTATAGCCCTGTCTACAGAAACTACCGCTGAATTGTCATACAAACATCCCTGCAAATTTTGTAGCTTCACAGTTACAAAATTTATTAGTTGTTTTTTTCTTTACTTTTCTTCCTTTAGCATATCTATTTATTTTTTGGGGGCAAAGTGGGAGGGGATTAGTGGGGAAAGGTCATGATGTTGTTGATAGTCTGACTTCATTAAGGTTGGTTGTAGGCTTGTAGCTTAGAGGTACTGTGATTATGACATTAGATAGATAGCCATGAATAAGCATCTTTCAGTGATAATTGTTTCTTTTTGTAGAAGGAGCTACAAGTTGCAGTTGGATGTTGTATTCTTTTCATTGTTTAATGTCAAGGACTGAAACATTACAGAGAAATGAGACTGGACTTCATCTTTTTTTTTTTTTCCTTGCATTAACGCACAAAAACTCCCAAGAGAATTTGGGCATTACTTCCCAACAATACAGCTGTCTTCTCAACTCTTCTTTTAAGGGGCCAATTGATCTTTCATCCCAATAGTTTATGAGATGTTGACAACACAAACGTAGACCGACTAACTTAAGCCTTCTAGCAGTTATAGGCCTTGTTGCATTTAATTACTTGACCCACCACCAATAGCATCAGCATCTTGGCGTGATAAATAAATAAATATAGTAGATGGGATTTTTGGTTCTGGGTTTTGGAGCATGGGGAGGGCATGGATAAACGATGAGATCCAAATTACCGAGAGCAATCTCCACCAGACAATTGGTGGATGGCGCATTTGAGGTTACCAAACTCCCTACCCTTAAGTTCTGGTTTGGAATGTAGTGGGATATCCTTGTCGATGAACCATGACTCCAGGCTTACCAGCAAAGAAAAAGGCGATTTTAGTAGATGTGGGCTGTAATTTGTATTAGTCACACTAAAGCGCATCATTATCAATCCACATAATTAGACCAATGGATGACATTGGTACTATACACCACACGACAATTTATTTTTTTTCCTGATTTTGCTTTAAAACAGACGAGGAAAATGAGGCACCTGACTCGTGCAACTTTGTCGATGTGTTCCTTTAGTGACCACGAAGAGTTGCCCATGATCAAGCCCTAAGATCCAGCACCGTCCACAGCAGGCCACCATTATATCCCAGCCCACTTGGGAGGGACTGAGTGCCCATTTGGGAGAGCTTTCCAGCAGTGGCTTTGGCTTAGAGGGGTGGGTAAAGTTAGGGTAAATTATAGATAAGTACCCTGTATTTTTGGGGCAGTATCACTTTTAGGTAAACTAAATACAACACTCAGGTATTCCAAACTTTCAGAAATAGATACTTGGGTCCACTAGTTAGTGTCAGTTAAACATTTTATAATACCAAAATTACCCTTTTCATGTATTTTTGGACTATTTTGCCCATCTAATATATAAACCCTTTCTCCCTTTTTTTTTCATTCTTAGCCTCAACTACAGCAAAAGTGGATGAATCTCTAAAACAGAGGTGTTTCATTCTCAGGAAAATAAAAATACAAAAACAGATCAGCATTCAATGAGGCCAACATCATACATCCGTTTTGAACATCACAAACAAGTAGATCAGCTATGACTAAAGAAACGATCCTTGGCTAAGCTTCAAAACTGACCAATCCTCACATTCAATGGAGCTTACTCCTCATAGAAGGAAAAGCTAAAACAAGACAAAATGAACAGCAAACTACTGATGGGAACCTCAGTGGGAAAGAAACTGATTCATAGATAAAAGAAAACAGTGACAAAAAAATGGTTGATTCTTTGAGCAACTAAGGAATCTAGAATATATCAGTATGGCAATCCTAACCGAGAAAAAAATGATATCAAGATTAGGTAGTGTCAAAGGTTTCGACGGAACTGGTGCAATGGGAACCTCATCACCAGTTCCGCTTACTACCCCCACTCGGATCCCGGCTACTCCATAGCAAAATGCAGGGGAATCAAATCGGGAAAACATGAAAATGAAAGAAGAAAGAAAGAAAAACGGAATGTAGGGAATGATAATAGAGTTTACTTGGTCGTATTTCGGCCTAAGATTGATTACTGCAACAGGGAATGATAATAAAGAGTTTTTTTTTTTTTTTTTTCATTTAGATTCCAATACCGAAGGTGAAGCAAGTTTGCAACCGGGAGATGGACGAGATGACTGACTTTCCGACGGATTCTTGTTCGAAGTGCAAATCTCTCCAGACTTTATATATATATATATATATATATATATATATATATATGTTACATGTATTTTATATTTAATCTATATTTTTTAATTCAGTTTTTATTTTTTTTTATTTATAAAAATATTAAAAATTACAATTTATGGTCAAAAAATGGCTTTTTTTCGCAAAAATAACGAGACAAACTGCCTACAATGCCTTGGGATGCATATATCTCAAAAAGTTACTCAAAATAAAAAAAAAATCACTTCATTACAACATCAGAGTGCAAAGGTATAACATCCCAAAGTTTGTATTGCATTGAATATGCAACCCGCAACCAGGTCACTAGGTTGAACAAATCAATGACGGAATCGGCCGGGTCGAACGGTTTTTGACCGCCTGGCGGGTCTTGACTGAATCGGACTGAAATTCTGACCGGGTGACAGTTCAAACGATTTGACCATCAACGCAAACATTAGGAGTTTGGGACGCACAACCCCACGTTGTGTGTAGTGCATTTCTGGTTTATTTCAAAAAAAAAGAGGACCGGCGACAAATGAGGATTTCTTCTCAGGCGGCAACACCAATTTCTTCTACCCACAGCAACAATAGTTTCTTCTCTCCATGATGAGCAACAGTGGTGCAGGAGATTGAGCCATTTTTATTGAGTCCAGTTATTTTGCATCAAACCTAAAATAATTATTTTTGCTCAAGCGGCGGTAATGATTTCTTTTACCCGCGGTGGCAATAGTTTCTTCTCTCCACGGTGAGCAACAATGGCACCCAGACCTAATAGAACCCAACTTTTGGTTTTTTTTTTTTTTTTTTTTTTTAATTTTATGATTTAAATAATTTAAAAAATATGGGCATTTTGACAACTTTACAATAATCTATAACGTGAATTAAAGAAAATGGACTCAGGGTACCTAAAAGTTATGTTTGGTAAAAATCCCGAAAGCCAATTCGGAAGGTTAAATGACAAAGCGACTCAACGAAACAGAGTAGATGTGTTCTCTTCGCTTTCTGCACTGAAGACTGGTTATATTTTTTCTTATTTGCATGGTGATATAAATATGAGAAATCAAAAGTAACATGTTAGGTAATAATCTCAATCGTTGCTGGAGCTCCAAATGTGTTGCAGGTTTAGCGAGCATGAATTGAAAGGGAAGACCAGAAGCGATTTTTGGTCCTGATCAACTCGCCTGAGAACTTGCAGCGTTCTCAATGGTGGTGGCAGTGGCTGATGGTGGCGATGACTTAAAATCAGTCACAACAATAATGGAGGTCAGGTCAATTTGGAACTAAGAGGTGGAGAACCCATCAACCTGATGAAGAATGTAAATTCAGGGGAACTATACGATCAACACGTTGCGACGAAAACCTGGGCCTCAAGAAGCATGAACAGGGGAACCTAAGAGATTGCAAATAATTGACCGAAATTAGATCCGACTGACATGAATGTGGTGAACATGATAATAAATCCGTTATTTCTGGTTCCAGATGTTGCCGATCCAATGTATTGTGGTGAAAAACAAACGAGAGTTCCCCAGTGTCCGACTAAGTTCAGGTGACCAAGTGTTGGCCAAACTCATCACATCATACATATCACTATATCGGTACAAGTCTAGAAGACAATAGATTTTACACAGTTGAAAGATAACAGGTTGCTGAGATGCCTGGTAAATTACTTGGTTAGAGGAGCACACTTCAATGTAAGATGAAATCCGATTCGTTTCACCAATGAGCCAATATGATAATCCCTACTTTCCAGCGATTGATAATGCAAAGATATGGAAAAGAAACGATAAATAAATAAATATAATATGTTGTCGTTCGAATCCAGATTGTCCCATCGCTTAGAGCGAAAAAGAGGGAGAAGCATGAACTGATGAACCTAAAACTATGTAGCTTTTGAATTCTTATGTTTTCTTAGATAAATGAGATTAGAAGGGCATTTTCATAATAAACTCCTTTATTTGGCTTCTGAACGGGGTTTTATCAAATATGGCTTCTACACTTTAAGCTTTGACTAAGCTGCCCAACCAAAGCAACTTATCAGTAGCAATTCAATCAAAACAGTTAAACAAAAGCTTAAGCCCTACCAAACAGGCCCTGAAGCGTCGGTTGGGATGCTTTGGAGAGAGCGTCATGTTTTGGGGGCTAAACTGCAGTGGCTTTTGGCTTTCCAAGGTGGTGAAAAATCTAGAGAGTCCAAATCAAATCAAGTAGGCAGTCGGTCATTATTTGGAAAGCCATGATTTTGGCTTTCGAGTAGTCATTTTGGGCTCTCAGGTATTTCCGCCAAAACATTGCTTACTGAATGAGGACCACATTGTAAAGCCAGAAGCCGCTGCATGAAAGCCCTTCCAAACGGGATCAATACTATTCAATCATCACTCGCTTAGGTTTCATAAGGCTACACGAAGCAGGAAAACGCCAGTAAAAAAAATGAGAACACTGTGGATCCAAACCATAACTCAAAAGGTTTCAGCTTCTATAAAGCATGTTGTCAGCCAAACTCTGCCAACAACACAAAACCACGATCGTGAAAATGGCACAATCTTCCTTTTATCAAATTTATCACTCTTTTTACATTAAGATTGACAGTTATCACCCCCTCCAGATCTTTTCTTCGACTAGTTCTGATGACTTCGGTAGGAGCTTAGGTCAACGTGCGTGTCCTTGTATCGCTGGCTCAGATAAACACCACATTTTACTGGGGGAAACCTGGTAGAAGAAGCAGGATGAGAAAGGAAATGTTCAGAGAACATTTGAATTCCAAAGAAAATGAGGCCTCTCGCCCCCAAAATAGAAAAAAAATTAAGGCCTCGAGAGAACCAAAAAGTGAAAACCCGACTCAAGAAAGGCAAGAGATCATGCAATAGCTACAAAATGCATATAGAGAAAACAATGCTACTTTCAGTCAACATTTTAATCTTCTTTTTTTTTTCTTAATCAATATTCTAATATTCTTCTTAGTTGCTTAGGATTTTCTTTCTCAACCATTTCCCACTTGTTCACATGTGTAACAATCCATAAGCTGAGAATTATAGATAATGGACCAACTTGTGTTAGGGTGGGGCTTTCTATCTGAATCCTCACGATGGTTTATCCATATCTCCCACCAACAAAGAAGAGAAGAAAAATAATTATATACTGGGTTTCACTTTCAATTTGTACAGATGCTCATGTAGTTGAGAAACTCACTTGGGTGGGTTTGTTTCTGATTTGCATGATGGCAAGCACTCCACAAGACACTCATGGCTAGGTTCCACAAAGAATGCAATCTGCGTTAAGAACAAAGATGATTAATCAACATGTTAAGAGATATCTAATTAATAGAAAATAAGAAAGTAAGTAGCTACAACTCAACAAAAATACAAAATTATGAAGAGAAAATTCCTAAATACAACTCAAAAATCTAAACCCCAACTACTTGGGATTGCCCAGATATATCTTCCTAAAATAATTAATTAACATGTTAAGAGATATCTAATTAAGAAAATAAGAAAGTAAATAAATTCAACTCCATGAAAATACAAAATGACAAATAGAAAATTCATAAATACAACTCAAAAATCCATATCCAAACTATTTGGGGTTGCCCACATAGATCTTCCTAAGTAAAGAAAGATCAAACCAGTAGACGAGGGAAAAAAGTTGAGGGAGAAATAAATGTTAATCCCCCACCCCACCCAGGAAGATGCACTTTTGGAACAGTGCCAAAAGACTTCCTTATTATCTTCATAGAGTATTTTTTTATCAGTAATTATCTTCATAGATTCTCACAGCTACAGAATATTTAAAAATTCATGAAAGGCCTTACAGAATATCTCTCTCCACCATTCACCAAAACTCTGTGCAACGTAGACCTGGAAATGAATGAGAAGCAGAACTGTGAATTAGAGTACTTTGATATATCAAAATTAATTTGCAACCACGACCATCACAGTGAAATACTATTTAATGATGATAATTGATAAAAATGATACATAACCCTGGTACAGGGACCTAGGTATCATAACCTCTTACTGAATCGTAAGTCGCATAATGTACACTGTTGAGTAAAAATGGCTAATATTTCTGGCATCTCTAATATGCTATTTTGTATTTTAAACATCCAGGAATAACCTGGTCTGGAGCTGCAGACTCCAAAGGATCAAAGGGAAACTCTGGTAATGGGATGATTTCCAGTTTGGGCCTGCCTTCAAAGTCCCACTAACCCAACTGTTAACCTACCATGGGTCCATGACCAATAAAGGGAGCTGGTAGGGAAAGTAAAAGGAGAGGACCGAGAGGTGGCCGTGTTTTCAAGATTATAGGGAAATTCCTTAGGTCATTTTCCTTTTTTTGTTCTTTCTAGTTGTTTCAGGTGAATTGTTCTTTTATTATAATTATCTGGACTTGATTTGACGGTAAGTATAACTTCACTCCAAATCTGCTAACAAAGTACTCTTTCTAATTGATGACCAAGACAATTGGGTGTGGTCTCACCGTCTCAGGACTCTTTGGGTCATTTTTTGTAAATCTTTTTCAAGACTCCTAACATATCCTCATTGTCCCCTACCCTTCTCTACCTATGAGGTTAAAGTGGACTAACTCCACCAAAAATTAAAGCATTTGTTTGGGAAACAACTCTCAAGATCATCAACATGTAAGACATTCTTCAAAGAAAGAGGAAATCATGATACCTTTCCCCTAATGAGTGCATTCATTGCTTTAGTTGTGTGTAAAGGGTTGACCATCTATTCCTTTCCTATTCCTATTCATCAAAGGTATGCAACCATTTCTCTCTCATTTTTGGATTGAATTGGCCTTGCCCATGTAATATGATGGAGTTATTCAGCACTTGAATATGCTCCCTGAACATAAAATGGGAGAATATTCCTCCATCCTGCACTACAGATGCATTACTTGGAGTTTTTGGGGTGAAAGAAACACAAGAATGACAAGACAAAAGATGAAGGCACCATAATAGAGAACATCATGGTGATGAAAGCTCATTGCATGTTGACAAGCAAGGAGCTCAAAAGCTTATCTGATGATGATATATTAAGGGGATGGTCCACAGCGACTAGCTTTAGCTGCAGAGAAAATCATATTACTACCAGTGGACTAGCACCAGAGAGGGGAAGATAGAAACTCAGCTTTGATGTATGCAGCATACGCAACCCAGGACCCTCAGGTATTGGTGGTTTTGTTAGAGATTACCAATGGCTAATATTATTATAACTTCTTGGGGAAGGAAATTCACTAAGATCTGAGAACATTGCACTTCTTCAAGGCTTAAAAAAATATTTTATTCACTGGGACGGTCAAATCTGATTGTAGAAGGGGACCTCACTGCACGGTGGTCTTCTGCTAGATGGAGAAGAAAAATGAGGGTCCTTGGGTACTCCAACAGGTGATTAGAGAAACTTTTTTTTTGGTAAGTGTGATTAGAGAAGCTATTTTATTAATATCTTGTTAGCATCCAATCTGAACTGCTTGTTCAGATGGGCAGTGGCACCCAGCTCATCTGATATAATAGCAGATGCCCTTGCAAGAGAATGGAATAACCAGGGATCAACTTTTATAGGGGACACCAGGTCTGGGTAATTAGAAACCATAAGATGATCTTGTGACAAGTATAACAATATATGGAGTCAATAAGGCCACAATATATAGCTATAGATATTGTTGAAATTTTTAAGATACATGTGGATTATAGAAAAAGAACCAATCCTAATGCAGACAAATGAAACTTAAGGAAATGTATGCTGCAGTGATCTTATAAATATTGCATAGTCCTTCATTCTCAAATGGGACAAAATCAGGAAAAAGAAACCAGCAATGGATGGGCATACCTAAAAACGCAATTGCTCCAACGCTCTAACATGTCACCAAGGTTCACAATAAAAGCTCTGGAAGATGAACAGATGTTATAATAGTAACAACATTATAATCATATACCAAAAGATTCCAAGTAATAATATGTTCCTTCGACAATCATTTGTGCTCTGCTTCTTTTTACATACAAGCATATACATACACATACATACATACACACACACATGCATATATTGATATATAAGCCTTGTCCCAACTATAAGGGTCAGCTATATGAATCCTGTCCAGCCATTCCACTTTGTTCAGTGTCATATCCATTGTTAAATTATGAGCCACATACACATGTACATATTTTGGTTGAGAAAAATACAAAGCTTAAACAAAATTTCAACCCCCTTTCCCTCAAAAAGCTGTTTTATGAGGAACACTCACTTGGTGGAACAAGACTTCATTGAATTGAGAATTATGAAGATTATTATCTTTAACTTAAACAAACTATAATTACTATCATATCATTTCCCTTGTATTCTCCTGTAGCCATCCTCATATTTTAACTATCACATGGTTCAGCAATTGATAGCTTACGTTTAGGAAAGTTGTACTTGTTGCTTCCAATTACAACTGTTTCTCTTGATCATTCAAAAAACTCTCTGGAAATTTTAACACAAAACTGAGGCATCAATTATTTACTGCCAATGCATGTGTCCATAACATGATCGATGAGTCCAGAAACTGCGAAGGCATTAGATGAGTGGGGAAACCTCATTCTATACTGTCAGGTTGGACAACTTGAAATAAACTTCAATCAAAATAGTTTTTTAATAAACCTTAATCCAGGTGAAAAAGAAAAGATACGAGAAGAATTCAAAGGATAAAATGGTTTAACTCAGAATAGAAGCACTAATCCAGGTGAAAAAGAAATATGATGGTTTTATCAACAATAAACTTGATGGATGTCAGAGAAGAATAAAGGCATAGTACTAGGTGCTGAGAAGGAAATAAAAGTAAAATTTTATGCACAGGAACCAATGAAAACAGAATGCTGTCTTATAAGGATGGAGAACACAGCAGGAATCAATGAAAACACAATTATGCACAGGAACCATGTAGTACAAACCTTGGAAACAGCCTCTCTGTATGTGCAGGGGTAAGGCTGCATATATCTGTCCCTCCTTAGACCTGGAAGGAACCTTGTGCAATGGGATGCCCTGACCACGTAGTACAATCAAGTACTGACTTTTACTGATTTTCCCTAGCCCCAGCATTCCCCATTCTAGTGCTTTCTTGTTGACTCCCATTCTCGCTAACTATCTGCTACACTGTCAGTACTCAGTAGACCTGGGGATCTAACTGAACAAGCAGTTCAGACTGGAGGATAAAGCCATTGCATCCCTGATTTGAAAACTATAAGGCACATAGGTCCTTCAGTCTTCAATTTCAAGAGGAACCTTTTGGCAATCTCCTTTAATGGTCAACCACTCCAGCCTCTGTGAATCTGTCCATCCCAGCTGAACCTGAGTTGCTTAACAATATATGAAGGCATCTAGATGATTCTAGGCAACAGTGGAGTATCTAATCACCTAGTTGTTTTGGCAAGTGCCCAGAGGCTAGGTGGTAAGAATTTTATAAAATAACAAATTAAATTTTAGTTTAATTCCCTAGTTTTACATACCAATCATCATGCATATTAATTGACAAAAAATAGAAGTTCTTTTTATTAAGAAAATTAAATTTCCTCTCAAAACATGGCAAATCATTCTCTCTAAAAGAGAATAGTACTTTAAATAATTAATTTCAATACCTTCAATAATAAAACTAACCTAATAAATATTTAGTAGAGCAGTTTCATACCACATTAGCAATAATAGAATGATATAATTTTTATATAATAAAAATTGAAAATTTAAGATAGAAAGTAAAAGAGAAAAAGGAAAGGGGTGGAGATGCTGTTTTATTAAATATAAGTTAGAGAGAGAGAGAGAGAGAGAGAGGGAGAGGGAGGCTCCCTCAGAAAAACATTTATGAGAATGTGAAGTCTGTACAAAAAGATGGAAGATACAGTATTATCCCATATCCACAATTTCAAAATTATTATAAAAAAATAATTCCCTCCCAGTATGAATAAAGATGCTGGTATTTAAAGTGCTGAAATCTCTAGTGACAGTAGGCCCAACTAATTGTTTCCATAGGATGGACTTCATTTTCAAAGACCCTGCTGTTGCGCTCCATACTTATGTATGACAACATTCCTCCACAATTCATCCCTTTCAGTCCCATATCTCCATATCCACCTGCCTAATAAGGCCTTGTCAAAGATTCCAAGATTCCTTATACACACACACCTCCAAGCTCCTTCAGTTTGCAAACTTCAGTCCAAGAAAGTAAGTGTATATTCCTTTCATCATTGGACCCATCCCAAAGGAAGTTACATGTCAATCAATCAAGGATTGTCAAGACAGAGGCTGGAACTGCAAACAAATAGCAAGTGCCTAAGTTGGAGTTGGATAAGCTTTCTTCTTTCTTTTTCTCTTCTCATTGTCTCAAAAACTTTGTATCTTTTAAATTTCAACAGTAAAACTTTAAAAAAGTATAACATACACGTAGTATATAATAGAATAGTTCAGGCACTATACATGACTTAGAAATAACTCACATTTGAGGAGAGGCTAGCACCACACACCACCCTCCAAGAATTGAATCAAATGGCACTCCTCTCTTGTCTTTGTCCAATGTTCCCACCTACATCAAACAAAGATAACAATGCTTCCTGCCTCATTACTTGTATTCAGAAATCCCAGAATTCCTCTCACCCCAAACACTCCATAAAAGTGCTGCCTTCAAACAGTGCCAAAGTCCCCACTGTTTACATTCAAATTGAGAAATCTAGGGAACATGTACATGCATCCTGATAAAGTTCCCAAAGTCTCCAGGATTTCTCATACTGAAATTAGCAGCTAATTCCAACAAAAAAAAAACAATTTTTTAGAAAAATGAAAAACTCATATTCAAGTTCATATAGGATAAAAAATGTGTAATATGGACTTGAATGACAGAAATAATGTTCAAGATAAACAAAAAAGAAATGTAAGAGTACTACGTTAAAAATAACAAAACAAAATCAATCAACCTGAAGATTATTATTGGAGACGATAAAGGGAATGTTCCTTCTAGAGGGAATTTTAAAGCCACAAGCAAGAAACCACTCCTGGGATTATTGGAGATCATCCTTTGATTTAATGTTTGTTTTGTGTTAGACAGTTTACAAGCCTCACCCTTTTAGTGGTGCCACATCTTCCCATATCTGAGGGTTAGTGTCCTTATCCTTGCATATCTGCAAAGGAATAGAAACATCACAGATCTTAATCCAGTTATTAAAAATATGGGTGCCATATGACCTCAAACGACAAGAAAAAATGGCTTGATTATACAGATTTATGCATACTTGAAGACCTGGGGTGTCATCTGTTGCCAGGAGGGTGATCAAACCATAATCAGAATGTGCACCAGCTCCATATATTCCCTTTGCAGGATTGGAAACCCTACCTACAGAAAACAAGACACCCATCATAAAAGCATTTATATCAAGCACAAGAGGGTAACAGATCCATAATGGAATACAACCTGTAATTTGTCTTACACCTTCATAGTGTAACAGGCGCAAAGTTGCAATTGGCTTGCCAAGCATTTCTGGTTTATCAAAGAACTCAGCATCTAGATCAAGTGCAAGAGCTATGATCCTTGCAACAGCTTTTGCTACCCTACTGCATGCAGATAAATGATAGATGAAAATCATGAAGTGAAATTAACTGGCCTAATACATGCGCATTGACACTTAGTAATCCTTAGCTAAAATTTCCTGAAGCATGTATTTCCAAGATAGCATAATCAAGAGTGACAATAAAAGTAAAAAGTAAACCTAAACTCAGAATGTTCAAAAATTAAATAAGAGGGTTACAAGGTATTGCATGCATGTGTATAGTAGGGCCATAATTAACTATGCCAATATTGAGCTTGTCATACACTGCCACTCCCTAGCACAAATAAAGGAGAGAGATTGTATTTATGGACATGGATCTTGAATGGTGGAACAGGATTTATGTAGACAGCCCCATCCAGTGGGGAAAAAGCTTAGGTTAGTTGAATATTGTAGTGGGTCTATAATTAACATTTTATTAGCATTAGCCCCTACAATCTAATAAAATTTCGAGGAACCTACTTGATTCCACAGTTATTTAATTAATATCCTCTAAGGTCTACTGCATAAAATTGTTCTAAAAGATTCTTTTTCATGTACTTTTTATTTATATACAATATATGTGCACTTGATTTAGTAGACTTTAATAATTAAATGAGGAATTCCTTGAAAATGACTGCACTTTTTATGCTGATAGACCATTTTAGCCTCTTAGTTACAAGGAAGAAGGAAGTTCAAGATGCTAAGCTTGTCTTTCCAATACACTTCGATTTACATCCAGACCATCTTCAAAGAATAGCAGTTTGGAGACCCAGACCATGCCTTAGGTTGAAACTCACTTCCATTTGTATGTTTTTAACATAAGACCATCCCATATCTCAGACATAAGTAAAATGAAAAAAAGAAAAAAGAAACTCATCCTTGCATGCATAATTAACATGAGCTAATACATCATGGATCTGAGGCTGGAGAAGTTATCATTTTCATAAAGGAAGAATCTTATGCATTAAAAACAATACAAGTAAGAGAGATGTTATGACCTATACATATTTGGATGCAAATGGAAAAATAAACTTACAGTGCCTCTTGGTGATATGTCTCCATAATTTGCCTCCATCCAGGTAATAAATCTTCAGAGCACCAATAGTTTCAAAATGGGTTAATTTAACGAAATAAACATTTGGAAGATAGGTTCTTATATGTTATTTCAGTGCTATAAATGAAAGCTTAAGGTTGTGTAGAAACTTATAGTTTCAAAAAGTAGTAATTGTGTTAATGAAATACCTGTGGAAGGCCATATATTGGGCCCATAAAATGGTTTTTCAGTTTCTTGATCATCTTCAGCTACTTCAACTCCAATATAATATCCCTCTTTGTAATCTCCTAGGAATCAAACAAGAGCATAATGGTCAATACATTTGTTCAATGAAAAAGGTTCGCTGCAACGAGAGTACAGTACAGTATGTAACCTTAATGGAAAAGTAAATTGTGACAATTAAACACAAAAATTTATTTGGTGGTGTAAAGTAAGAATGCCAAGAATAGGAACCATTTGACAGCTAGCAAAAATCAAATGCAGACTTCAGTCCATGGCTCAACTTCGGTAAATAGTTAACACACTTAACCACAACAATGAGTTTGTACATTCATCTAGGGCTTCCACCTCCACCCCTCTCCCTCTTGGGGAAAAAGGCCAAAAAAGAAAAGAAAAGAAAGGAAAAATACCCAACATTTTGACCGACCTTTCCATCAAAATTAGTTCTACATGGAAGGAATATTAAGATTGTTACTCAGTCGCTAAACTGCCTAGACAACTTGACGAGTGGACCATGCATACGGTATAGCATGAAAATGGAAAAGACTAGTCCTCCAACTCCTCTCTCACTAAAAAGTACTTTACATGAACTCACGCTTTGCTTTAGTTCATAGGTATTTGCCACTCATAAGCATCAGCCATGGGTTTTATGTAGCAATCTAGGCTTTACTTTGAAGTTGATATCTCAAGCAAGAATCCTGAACCATTAAAACCTAAAGTTTTCCAACCCTTTATCGTTTACTGCCATGCTTGTAGCAAACATTGCTTGTTAGAAGTAAAACCAATTAGTTCTAAAACCAACCGTTTATTTGATTAACAGGATCCAAAAGCTCATCTAAAACAGGACTATAGCCTCGATGTTTTTCATTTCTCAGAAGTTTCATTTTCTCTTCCAATGGTAGGTGAAAAAGCCTTTTGCTCTGTGCAAAAACTTCATCCATAAACTCCTGGCTGATTCCATGGTTGATTATATAGAAAAATCCAGAGTCCAGGCATGCCTGAAGAACAAACAAGAAACCGTAGAATAAGCCAAATAAGAACTACGAAATAGAACATAAAAGTATTAGAGCAGAAAAAATAAGACCATGGCGGAATACACAAACTTCTCAATTACAGGTTCGATGTATTGGCCCAGTCGTATATTTTAGTTTCTTTTATTTTTTTAATCCAACATTAAGACAGCCTCAGCAAACTTCCTGGGGGGAATTTCAAAAGGACAGTCGTACAGACAATCATCAAAGTTCCCCAACTAATATCGGTCCCATTAAGTTGAAGGCGAGAGAGAGAGAAAGAGAATATTGAAATTCAATCAAACAGGAATATTGAAATCATAGAAAGTTTAGAACATAACGTTTAAGCGTCAAACCAAAAAAATAAAAAAAATAAAGAAACAGATATGAGATGAAAACAAAAGAAGAGATTGAGTTATAACGTACCTGCTTCAGCAAAGAAACGGAATTCTGAATGTCAGGACTGGAAAGATCAATACAGCTAAGGGTAGAAACATTCGAAGACGCGGGAAAAGCTTTGACTGCATCTCTGCCTGGATTCTCCATGTCGAAATAGAAGAAACCAGGAATCAGAAAGCGAAAATGAATTTTGAGTTCCAACTCTCAAACAGATAAAAAATGATTTAGCTAATTGACTAATTATACCCTTATTGTTTGAAAATTGACTCATACAACCCTTACTGTTTTTACTCTATTCTTACCGTTAACCTCCATAAAAAAACAATGCAAAATGACTAAACTACCCTTTTAGAGTTCAGATGTTGTCGCTGCTGGGTAGAGTTATAGAGCAGCGGGTGGAGTTACAAGGCAGTGCCGCCGCCGTCGCCCAGGAAGAAGAGAGATATCAGACTTCACGATGAATGTTAAATATTGAACTGGCCGGAGGTTGGTTCTTCTCTTGTGCATTTACAACAGTTGGGAAGATGGCTCACAGTGTTTATTTGGTTGCCCTAATTTACCGGTTGTTCTCTTCTCTTTCAAATCAGACAAGATCACAGTGTGCATTAAATCGGTGATCTGTTCACAGTGTGCATTTACAATAGTTGGGAACAGATCACCGGTTGCCCTAATTTACAAGTTGTTTTTTCAGCTACATTTACAACTGGTGATCTATTCTTCTCTTGTGCATTTACAACCAGTGATCCAGACCAACTAATTTAATGCACAAGGTCTAAGATCTCTAGTCCGTGATCTGGGTCTTGCGGCATAAGAGGAAACAATGTTAAGAATGTTGAGGTGAAATCTTCAATCGAAGAGGAGCCGACGAGCGATTCGGTAGAACATCTTCTCGAGGTGGAGCCCATATTGACATTGGGAAACTCGCAGACATCGAGGAGTCGAAGAACATTTTGCTACCATCTGTAGGAACACAGGAACCTACTGATTACCTGGTAAAACCTGCGACAAAAGAGGAGTCCAAGAACAACCCGGTACAATCTGTAGGAACAGAGGAGTCCAAGGAGCTCAATGGTGATCTAGTGAAGCCTGCTACAGAAGAGGGGTACAGGAACAATTCGGTTCCTCTGAGAATTTTTTTTCCAATGCGTTCTCCCCCGCGAAGTGGCGGATGTAGACGGAAAAGAAACCCATGAAAAACAGAGCCGTCAGAAGCACCACCACATCAAAGCCATGTAGGAATCGAAGGTTGACATGGGTTGCAGGGGTTTTCTAGTTGCCACTGCCGAGGCGATGGTAGGGATTAGTGGCAGAACCAGGTAGTAATCTCTGTCGAGGAGTTTTTCGGGTGTGGGTTTTCTTCATCGGTAATGGCTGACTTGCTTTTGGGTGTGGGGTATCTCTGTCGAGGAGTTTCCAGGTGTGGGGATTCTACATCAATGGCCTGAGACAAATTTACAAGTTGGGTTCTCGGAGGGGTGGATGGCAGCATACACAGAGAGGCTTCGTGACAAGGAAGAACTGTTGTTGGTGGACATTCTTCTCCGATTCCAAATACAAGTTTGGTGAAAAAGAAGGGGAGAGAGGTGAAAGGTTAAATTGGGTTTTAAAAAATATATATGACGTTAGAATGAATTTTGATGGAATATTAACGGATCTTAAAGTTAGTCTATAGCGTTAGCGTTAGTCAATTTTCGAACAATAAAAATACATTTAATTAATTAGCTTAAGAAATTTACCCCAAAAAAAATAGAAATGAAAAAAACGGTAGCGGCTACGGGCTAGCCTACTACCACATCCAGGGGCCAGCCAGGGCGTTCTTTTCTTTAGAGATGGTAAGCGGCTGGTGCACGTAAGCCACGTTAGGCCTACTGCTACTGGGGACTGACCTTATCACCGAGACTGACACCGACATGGTTAGGCACGTGTGCCAAACATTCCTACTTCAGTACTTTGTAGATAATTCGAAATTTTATTTTATATTATTAAAAAAAAGGTACAATGAAGAATCCGGTTAAATAAATAGACTTTTTAATCTTTAATATATAGATGTAATTAATTATTTTTAGTTTTTGAACCTAATTTTTAAAAATTCGAATTACTTTCATAGTTTCTTTGTCGTTCAAAAACATAATTTTATTATTTTTAAATGTGGCAATATGCAAATATTACAGGCGAAATTATGATCACCCATACCTTGTGTGATTCCCTGGGGATGATGATGTTAAGTAGGGTTTTTTTGGAATCCGAACATGTGATTTTGTGGTGGGGTGATACCAGTCCGATCAGGTGCGCGCAGCACACGTTTAATGAGTATTTAGAAATTTTCCTTGACACTTGTCATTTAAAACATTCCTAATTTATCTTTGAAAAAAGATTATTTTGATATTTTTATCGGAATATTTTCATGTGCCTAGTAGATTCGGTCCGGGTGACAGATGTGCCGGTGCATCTCCTGGATTGGGATTGGGAGAACATGTTAGAGACCAAAAACGGTGGTGGTGGTGGGCTGGGCTGGGCTGTTGTGCAACAGAACATCATGGTAATCAAGCTTCCGTTGCAAAATTAATTTGGATATTTTTTATACGGAGAGACTAGAGAGAGAGAGAGACACTATATATGGGCACGGGCTGGAATATAGATGTATTTCGAGACCGGATCTGCTCTTCACATGGGGCGCTTCACACGCATATATGTATTTATAAATTATTATTTACAGGAGATGTTTCTAATGCACGGTGGCCTGTGAGGCGCCTCTGTGTTAAGAACATATCCCGTTCCATGTATTTCATGATCCATGGTGCGTTGATGTGGCACGTAATCAACATTTGCATGGGAAAGTGGTCATCCATGATATACCATGCAATGATGGTGTCATGAGATTACTTTCATATTTTTCAAGTGCAATAAATAAATTTAATTGCCACGTCTATGCAGTATAAATTAATATGGACATATACATCATATCTCGTTTTACTTATTCGGGTAAATGATATTTAGGAAATATATTTTTTTTAATTCCCACATTAATCTGAAAAAAGAACATTAGATTTTTTGTCATTAGGAACCAAAATCTTATTGACCAACTTTTCCTCCTCTCAAAAATCCAAGAAAAAGAACATCCATCAAGGCCAGTTCTTTGTGCCAATTTGGATAAAGTAAACCCCTAAATCCTGGAACCAACTTGGGTGAGGTTTGTTTCAAAAATCCTGAACTGGACCCACCCAATCTATAGGGTCAGTTCGACATCAATTCAAGGTTGGATCCATTCTCAGTTCTTGGTAGAACTTATCCATTTGATGAGTCCTAATATCAAGTGATCATCTCAACCATCAAGTCATAGTCATGGACAAATGTAATAGGTTGCACCAATGTTTTCAGCCTGTAATTAAAACAGCCACATAGGATGGGTTGGTTAATTTCACCCTCAAATTACTTACAAAAAGTCGTTGATTCTAGGCTGCAAGCGCCAGGTTAGCCCGAACCTAACCTAAAGAGTTGGCAATGAGGTCAAGATATTAGGGTTGGAAAGTGTTAACTTGACTTAACTTCAGGTTAGATTATTAGGTGGTGACCCCTAAGGCAACCCAAGCATCCTATTATACTACTGAGACCAAATCAGCCCCCCACAAGATTGCTCCTCACAACGTCTCACAGCACATTCTTGCCGTATATTGGGAATATCTCTCGATGATAATAACCCTTACAATGTCATCATCAAGAGATATTCTCAATGCACGGCGGGAATGTGCTGTGGGACGTTGTGGGAGGCTGATTTGAACTCTATGCTACTAGCATGTTAATAACCCATGCAATGCATGGGATTTAGTAAAAACTTAGTAAGAGTGGAAAATCATAATACCAAAAGGGCTTTGACCAATCAAACCCTCCATGAATTTGGATGAATATCAAAATGGAGCAATTCAATTCAATATCATCCATGATTAATTATTCTTACACATATTCAAAACGTAAGTGAGAGAGGCAAGTACATATGGCATAAAAGAGTTTAAAGTTCAACTCCTTGTCAAGTTAACAACATCCTCACAAAATGCAAAGAGCTCCTATCTGAATTCTCCCCCTCATCATGACTTTTGTACACAGGAATTGTAATTAACTACGACCTGAAATCAGTGAACAACTCTAATAGAAAGCCTTTTTTGCCTGTTTCCGTAATTGTAATTAACTAAATTATCTAAGGTTTATATATCAATTGAAAATATATTTTTATAAGCATTGCCAAAAGGTACTCGCGCTTAAATTTCTGTACATCCCTCCTCCAAGCTAAAAACCTTTGATAACAAAATAGAGGTTTGAAATAGAAAATTGTCAATGAACAACTACAAATAATGGAGTTATTTTTAAATAATACGCAAAATCACAAATGTAATCTTACAAAATATAACTCCATAACGAACGGACAATATTTTCATTCTCCCCAAACGAAGCATAATGTCCACCCTGCCATGGGTTTAATGTTGCAGCATTGATTTTGTCTACGTAGGGGGTGCTACGTAGAAGAGCTCATCTTGTAACTTTTACACAGCTGATGAATATAATCTGGTGCATGCATGGGGTTGAGTTCCAACATGTCGAAAATGCATATATATATATATATATATATATATATATATATATATATACATCAGCTAGTTGGCAATACATCATGTTATAACAGGTTGGACATTTTTGGTGAATGTATACATATTTAATTTGTTTGTAGTAGATTCAGAATGTAAAAACTGTATCTGCCCAAATAAACCTTGCCAGCTCTCAAGCCAATTTGGCATTCATATACGCTATCTAAGATGACCCTCTTATTTTTATTTTAATATGAAAATTAAAGAGAATAACTTTTTCTTATACATAAAATAGTTAGACATATAAGATGGCCCTTATTTATTTTTGCTTTTAAAGAGATCTCTTGTAATTGAGTTATTCTGATAATTATTTAAATTAGTTTAGTCTATATATTAAAGAATCCAATTCACTCGGTTAAGTTAATAATTGAGTTCTTACATGAATCAAGAACCCCACCTGTTTTTCATTTTTGGCGTGCCAACCACTAATAAAAAGTTACATGACGATTGGACATTCTTTATTTAACAACCATCCAGTACTTGCTCATCAGATCATTATTTCCCTTGCCAGTTGCTACACAAACTCGACAATGGCAAGTAAATTGCCATTTGGGGTAAGTTTTTAATTTTTTTTTTTTTTTTTTACTTTACAGTAAAAGACTTAAACCTCCCTTTAAATTTCTCCTGAATGCTGAAACCTCCTCTCACTATTTAAAATGGATTAATACCTCCCTTGTCTTAATTATATTCAATGGAGTCATTAAAAAAGTCTCTTTTGTCCCTATTAAATTATTAAGTTTTCAAAACAAAAAAGACAAAGTATCCCTTTCACTTCAAATTTCCATCCTAGCAACAATAATTGAAACCAGGCAACTCCATCCACCTACTCACATTGTTTTCAAGAATATATTGGGATTTCTTGCACTTCCTGGTTCCTAAATTTTTTTTATTTTAGAAACTTTTTAGGTTATTTGTGCATTTATTTATTTTTCACATTTCAAATATAGCGATTGCAAGGAAAGTTTGGCTTTGCCACTTGAGAAGATAAAAGATAGGTAATGTGGGTTTTTATTCTGAGTATTACTAGGTTTTCATTCTGGGTTTTTGGCATCGTTAAGCTCTGATTGTCAAATGTGTTCTTTCAATTGACTAGTATTTGTGTATGTGCTTTGCACGTGACAAACTTTATAACGATGATAGTATATTCCATATTTTTCTACAATTTTTTTTTATATTTTTATGTCTATAAAATTATTCTTATTTGTCACACTTATTATAGTTCATCAATATAGAAATATACCTGTATGTTATTTACATAATTTATATATTTTTTGTATACTTTTGTGTTTTTATCTTTTTAAAATAAAGCTTTATTATCTATTATAACTTCAGAAGTTGATACATTTGACCGAAAATGCTGTATTGATCTACCATCAAATAGGAAAACAATTTCACTTTTTGATTAATTTTGAATTTTGTATTTTATTTATATCATCAATAAAAAGTTAAAAACAATTATTGTTTATCGTATCTAAGTTTTAATATGATTAATATGAAATATTAGAGATGTGACCAAATGTTTTTCTATAGAGTTTTTATTTTTTGTATTTTTATCTTTTTTTAATTTTAATTGTTTAATTATGAAATCAATGATTCACACATATCATCCAAAAGGTTGAATTGTTAACTTGTCACCAAGAAAACAATTACATTTTTAGGTTGGTTTTAAATTTTATATTTTATTTCCAACACCAATAAAGCAATTATTATTTATCACACATGTTTTTTTAATATGATTAATATAAAATATTAGATAGGTGCCTAAATTTTATTTACAAAATTTTGTATCATTACATAATGTTTTTGTGCTTTTTATATTTTTCTATTTTTATTTAATTATGATATTAAAAGTTGGCATATTTAATTCAAAAGGTTGAATTGTTGACTCACCACCACAAAAATAATTTTTACTTTTGGATTGCTTTCCGACATGAATAAAAATAATTATTATTTATCATACTTATTTTTGTTTCAATATGAATAATATATACATACATGCACATATATGTGTGTGTGTGTGTGTCCAATTTTTCTACATTTGTTATTTGTCTATATTTTAAAAGTTTTTATTTAATTATGATATCATGGATTAGCCCACTTAACTTAGATGGTTGAATTGCTTACTCACCACCATGACGGAAAAATAGTTCAATTTTTGTGTAAATTTAAAAAAACATGTATTTATATCGTTAAAAGCATTGGATGTAGATCTAATTGGTAAAGTTTATATTTTTATTTTGTGAAAATAATATCTTAAATATAGGATTCAATAAAGGAATGGGAGTTAATAATACAATTTAATGAGAGGTAATTGAATGAGAAGAAATTTAGTGTAGTTGAACTTACATTTTGTACCCTCACAATTAGAGAGAAATCAAATTAAAAAATAAGGGCATTCTAGTACAAAGTTCCACACCATTATTCACACTTTTAATAATAGTATAAAAACATTAAATGAATATGTAAAATAACATTTTTTTTGACATGAAGAGGTAAAGGGTGTTAATATGTAAAATGTTATTTGTCTATGGTTCAGAAAATGATTGTGATCAGATGATCGGATTCGACTTTGTTTCGGGTCTTAAGATGAAGAGGTAAAGGGTGTTGGTTTTCAGTGATATGAGTGTTGTTGGATTTGGATTTTTGGGCTTTATATATCTAAGATGTCAGTTTTTTTATTTGACATGAACTGAAGTTTAGGATCAAGATGATCCTGATCGAATGATCGGAATCAGTTTCGGCTTCAGGTCTTAAGATGAAGAGATAAATAGTGTCGGATTTGGATTTTTTGGGCTCTACGTAGCTATGGCTTTAGATTTATGATTTGATGTGAAATGAAGTTCAAGATCAAAATAACTCTGACTAAACAATTGAAATCGGTTAAGGTTTCGGGTCTTAAGATGAAGGGATAATTGGTGTTGGATTCTGGTGATCTTAGTGTAATTGGATTTGTATTTTTGGGCTCCATGTACCTATGGTCTTAGATTTATGATTTGACATGAAATGAGGTTCAAGATCAAAATGACTCCAATCGGACAATTAAAATCGATTTTGGCTTTGAGTCTTAGGATGAAGGGGTAAACGGTGTCGGATTCGGGTGATCTTGGTGTTGTTGGATTTGGATTTTTGGGATCTACATACCTATGGTTTTTTATTTCTGATTTGATGTGAAATGAGATTTAGGATGAAAATGACTCTGATCGAACAATCATAATCGACTCTAGCTTTGGGTCGTAAGATGGAGGTAAATGGTGTTGGATTTCAATGATCTAGGTGTCGTTGATTTGGGATTTTTAGGTTCTATGTACCTATGGTGTTAGATTTCTAATTTGACATGAATTGGATTTCAGCTTCAGGTCTTAGGATGAAGGGGAAAACAGTGTCAGATTAGGGTGATCTTTGTGTCGTTGGATTTGGATTTATGGGATCTACCTACCTATGATTTTAGATTTCTGATTTGACATGAAATGAAGTTTAGGATCAAAATGACTTTGATCAAACAATCAGAATCGGTTCCGGCTTCAAGTCTTAGGATGAAAGGGTAAATGGTGTTGAATTTATGAGGCTCCACGTACTTACTGTCTCGGATTTATGAGACTCTAACTTTTGTAAAATTCCAAAAATGTCCCTAGGTCAGTTGAGAAGTTAGATAAAGCATGCTTGAAACTCGAAGTGTTCCTGGAAGACTGAAGGGCACAAAAATAGGATGTCTAATTTATGTTTTATTTAGTTTTAAATTTTTATTCGTAAAAAATATTAAAATTTGCAATTTGAAGCAAAAAGGGGATTTGGCAAAAATAATGGGATATGAAACATTGGGATGCATGGATATTAAAAAGTTACCAAAATAAAAAAAAAAAATCACAACAATCAGAAATCGAAATGCAAAGTTAGGCCTCCCAAAGTTTGCTTACATGGTTAGTATGCAACCCCTACTAGGTTGAATGGGTCAACTGTCCAACCATCTGGGTTGGACGGTTTTTTATCAGGTCATTGGTTTTTAACCTCTCTCCAGGTTTTACTCAAACTGGACCCTAAATCTTGATTGGATGACGGTTTGAGCAGTTCAATCGGCTAGTCAAAGACAAGTTGAAAATACAGGCCATCACTACTCAAACAAGCCATGATGAAAAGGGTTAACAACTCAGTGTTACCTTGCTTCCGCTCTTACTACTTTTTCCTTCAAACCCCTCTTGTTGAACCCAACTTTCCTATAAAATTCATTATTTGCAGTAATGCATGAAATTTCATCTGAAAACTCAAAGCTAGACGATTCAACTTCATGGAAATTCAGGAGTCGATCATCTGAGGAGAATAAGTAGGCCAACTGTCCCCAAGGCCCCATTTCCATAATCGTTTATGAAAGGCTTAGACTCGGAAACATCCAACATTGTTCAATATCCACTTGCTAGTGTTTCTAGTTGATACAAATATGCACTTGGAAACCCAAAATTCAAAACTATGTTCCGTGTGTGTTGCAAGGGGGAATTAAGTGTTTCTTCGTAGGCTTCATAAACAACCGGTCTCAATTAATCACATCAGTTATAAAGAAGAAAGTAACGTCGGATATATTTATTAGTTGGTTGTTTCTTAGACAAAACGAAAAGCCAACTATATTAATTCTTTAATTGTGTCAATTAGTATCCAATATTTTATCAAATTATAGTTACATGTATGCCCTCCAAAATCCCTAAGATATAGGGTTAAAACTGTCCAATAAAAATTCCAAAAGTCAAGACTCCGCCATTCGCACTTTTATAGATACTAGTAAAAGGGCACGTGCGTTGCACGTGAGAGGTTATAATGATAATGATTAAATGGAAGTAGATATGGAGGTTCAACCGTTCAACCATTAGAGTAAGAGAGAGAAATTTAATAATGTTTTGTGACAAATAATGACATTTTGAAATTAACAAAAATTATAGTTAACTAATATATACATGATTGAATAAATGAACATTTTTTTTTGCAAAATAAAATAATGGGTTGGTGATGAATGGACCCAGATATTATATTAGTTTTTGGATTGAATAGGCATGGGACCTAGAAAGGTGATAATTGGAACCGGGTAATAAACGTTTTGAAAAAATTGGGAGGGAATAGTGTGCTGCAAATGGAAATGATATCTAATTGTCCGAATTTCAATTCAACAATTTTTTTTTCCAGTTAAGTAGGATTAAATGTTTATTTAACTTCTCTACAGCCTCCCATATGTGCACAACAACGCCAGGATCTACCCCCGCATCTGTCTGAATATGGGAAGTAGTAGGTACCCCAGTTGCTCTCCTTTCTCTTATTGTTTCACACTCCTTTAGAGCAGGCACAACCATTTTGAAGTCAGTGGGTCTGATACTTTTTCCTATGCTTCCACAAATTTCACAAACAGTAGACCCATGATTAATGAACCACTTCAGCACACAAGCATAATGTGCAAGAACAAGATCATTTTATTCAAGAACATCCAAGCTCAATAAGGGTGTGTTGATGGTAATATGAACCTGCTTCTAGATCAGTATGACAAATGAATAGCTACCCATCTGAGCTAACAAACTCAATAAACCCAGACTTCCAAAATTATTTTTTATTTCACTTTCAGTACATTTTAGGTCTCTTTTGGTATTAGAATTTAAATCCTCATTGATTTGTGAGACTTCCTACAACGGAGGGTGTGATATTCAAGAATCCCAATTCAGCATCTCACATTCTGTCAGGTTCAACACATTGGCACAGCCGACAAGTTGCCATGGTTGCATCTTTATCTATACTTTGACGCAATGTGGAATGTGTACCTAAATTTTCCTTCTCTCATTTGAGGATAAGCTGTCATTATTGACTCCACCATTGGTCATCTATATATGATCTTAATTAGAGTCCATTACATCAGATAAGGCTCTCTAGGATTCAAACAATACACTCTGCAGTTTGCACTACCTTAACCATTGTATCATTTTTCTTCTGCAATCTCACCCAATCAAATTAATGTAAGGCTAAGTAACCCATTTTGAACTTCTAAAAAACAAATGCCAAGTACCAGTTTTCCAATAAAGAACTCACGGGCAACAAAAAGACTTGAACCAAAAATGTAAGTGAATCTAAGCTTTTAAGAAATCCATGATTATTGAACAACTTTAAAATAAGTGTTGAATTAGATGAGCAGAGAGAGCATAGAATGTTGAAACTTCCATTTATTCTTTCTTCTCAAAAATTGCAGACACCAACATCTTCTAGAACTACACCAAGATGATACTGATGAGCAAGATGGAATAGTTTTGAATAAGGGAGTTTGAGAACCTGCTGCAGTTGTTGAGCTCCTTGGGAGTCAATATGTCAGGGTGGAGCAGGATGATACTCATGAGAGTTTCTTGGTTAGCCTAATAATCTTAACAAAGCTCTGGCTTTCCTAGGTGACTTCTAAAGACAATTTTCTGCATTGGTCAATTGCCATTGGGAAATAATTGACCAGAGATAACCTACCAAGGGAAGATATGCAGATCCAGGATCAATCATGTGGTTTATGTGGGATGGTAGCTAAATGTCTAGACCACCTCTGAATTCATCGTCCTTTTTTTGAATATAAAGCAAAAAAAATATTATTAAAACAAAAAGAAGTGCAAAGAAAGGAGATGAGCAATCACCCGAGGGAAATTAAACACACAATGAAAAACCAACTAAAATAAAGCAAAACCCTGCCAAGCAAAACACCCCACAGAGGCCGACCCCCTTACAAAAGGAAACAAAAGCAATTCAAAACAAACAATGTGATCCTGATCATCAAACAAAAAAAACATCTCCCTTTCCAGCTCCAAGCACCCACAAGCGCCACCCAACAAGGACCAAATCAAAATTCCAGCCCCCTAATGGACTTTTATTTGTTCAGCCATATTATTCAATTTTTGAATGCAATCTTCTTGTTGCCTTCTGACTCCATTATTGTGTTTTCTTACTCTTATCTTGCAAAAACCCAATGCCAAATGGGCCTCCTCTTATCTGTTGTTGACTCTCTCTCTGCTTTTCTGAGATCTGCATCTTCTAATTGAGTTTAAATTTCCAACTGTTTTTTCCAATTCTCCAACAGATTTCTGACATCTATCTGACCCATCTTCCCCTCTCAATTCTTCTTCATTAAGTTTGATCAGCAGACCAAATCACAAAAATAACTATCATCATCAATTGTCTGTTACTTAAATAAATCCAGCAGAAGCCACAAAATTTATATGCAATAAAGAGTTGAAATTTTAATTCCATAGTTTTGCTTCATAGTTTAATGATACAGTATTGGGATCCCTCTCCATAGATAGTAATACATTGCTTTGTACTTTGTACACCAAGATCAGGTTCAAATAAAAAGATAAGGAAAACTTAAGAAAAAAACAAATTAAAAATTATTGTTTCCCTTGAATTCAATTACCTCTATAAAGAATTCAACAAAAATGAATTTACAGTTGGGATTAGAGGAGTATATAATAAGACATTCTAGGTGGTTGGCCAAGTTTAAGAATCTTTGCAACAAGTCAGCACACAGTCCTCCAGGAAGTTGGTAAGCTGAGAAGTATATAGATTTGGGTCATTTCTGAAGTGGTCAACATGGGGTGTGGAGATAAAGTTGCATACCTGGACCTCATGCCCTGCCTTTCGCTTCTCCTCTATAAAAGACTCCATAGATTCTATTGGAATGACCCTATCTGTAGAGATATAGATGTATAACTGTGGACAAGGTGGTTGTTGTGATGATAGAAGACCCATCACATCAGAGAGCCTCTTGTAATTCAACAAAATGAGAGACAATCAGATGCAAACGAAGATAATGTTGTAGATCAAGCAACAAGAGCATGATTTATTTATGGATTTTGTAAGCTTTTTTTTTAGATGTTGGAGAAGAGAATTATTTGTTAAGAGCTATGATTTATTCACTTGAAAGATGTAGATAACAACTATTTTCTAGGGTTTTATAAACCCAGGTAAACACCCTTCTAGTCACAAGAGCAGTTTAATTGATAGTTCAAGCAAAGGGAATTGTCTGTAATTCTTTATTGGTAATAATAGGTTCCAGTAAAAGCACAACTATGCAACATGACTATTCTTAGACAGGAACAGGAATGTATGGTTCGGTATGCTTCACATAGTCAACTACTGATATCATAAAAGTGGTTAACCAATCAGGTGGTATTCATCAAATTCACCTGGGGGAGGGAGTTGATTGGTCAAAGCTATTTCAGTATCATCACAGATTTACCAAAATAAAACTACATCATGGTGAAATCGGTTTCAGTGCTCACACTGTTCGCATAGTCTTGTGAGCACTGAAGCTGATATTCCTCGTGGTTATATTTGAACATGCTTTTACATGCAAATCATGGAGAGGGACTTTCCAAAGAAAATACAGTAAACATTTGTATGTTACAAGTTGGACATATAAAGTGGAAGTGAATCAGTTGAGATATGATTAAACGTAAAAACCAGTGGTAATTAGGAAACAACACTTAACCTGTTAATTGTTGGAAGATTAAGAACCACTTTAAAGAACTTCTCCAAAACGGTCAGCAAAGTTGTTTCAGTTGCAGCAAGTTTGGTTTGAAAAGAAGTTTTTGTGTCAACTAAGGTCTCTGTACCAGCTTCTTATGATCTAATTAATCCTCTTGTTGCAATGCTCTACTTTTTCAAAAATGCAGTAGAGAAACCTAAAGCCTAGACATAGAAAATGAAATTAGAAAAGATGACATGTTTTTAGTATATTTTACTGACCATAAAAGAAAGAATGACAACATATCCAATAATACTTGTAAGTCAAAACTATTCCAGAAGACACATGGATTATGGAGTGTTGTGCACATTGCATAAAATTGTATTCTACTCAAGAAAATTTACCCAGACAAATTTCCATAGCATCACACTCCCATAGAAATTCAAAAAAGGAATAACCAGAAAATGTATAAAAGGCTATACAAACTGGGTGGGGTATCACCCTGGAATCTCCTAAACTATCTGGTAAATTAATTCTGAATGTGTAATATCTTGTTCTTACTATATGCTAAGTCAATTGCTCCTAATAGAAGAACTTATCTATTGTTAAATTTTAAGTTTTTAATGGAAGATGACACATATACAGAAGAACTTATCATATTACTCCCTGGTAGCACAACATGGTATTTTATCAAATTTGAAGAAAGGAAATGAATGATCTCTCCAAAAAGTCATGATACCCCCTCCCCTGTGTAAATAATGCATCAAATGATATATACTTTTTAGTCTGTAAACATACTATAGTAAATTAAGTGCATAACAAATAACAATGCATGCAAATACTTACTGTGCAGCCTCTTCATTCATATGTTTTTGTGACTTCATGTATATTTTAACAGGTATTGATTCTACAACTTCCTTTGGTGCAGAAACATAGCCAATTGAAGAAACAGAAGGCCGAGAAGATAAAACCACAACTTATTGGTGAATTTCATCCAGGACCTAATTAAAATAGTTATAGAAGCCTGAACTTACATCCATTAACCAAAAATGAGAGAAGAAATATCTTGAAAACAAAAAACAACAGTACTACCTCAAACAATGCTTTTGCTAACATAACAATCCTTGATACGCTGGCTCTATCACTGTTGCCATCATCCGGATTGGTGGAACGACCATTTGTTCGGCAAGAATGACGCCCTGTTTGATGCTGACCCGCCAAAATACATGACCTCTCATGTCCAGATAAATTTTCAAAGTGGCTACCAAGCCGCTGAAGTGCACAGACCTGTACTTCAGGTAAAGGAGAAGTCATTCTCTTAGGTATGCTAGACCAACAAGAAAAAATGCATAAGAGGAAATTAAAAAGGATTTCATGTAAAATCATAAGAACAGTGCAACAATAGTGTTTTAATGCAGGCCATGCTTAGAGCATAAAATGGACCAGTTGACAGGTTTTAGGGGGATCTCCTTGGCCAAAAAACTCATCTAACTAGATGAATTTCATTGCAAATCTATAAATTCAGTTCTTTTTTGCCTATTGAAAGGGATTAACATCCAGGATAACCCATAAGAATCAAGATTTTGCTTAAGAATGCCCTAGCCAGGCCACAGGCCAGTCAAATGGTTGGAACCAAATGCACTAACAATGCCTTAATAAGAATTGTTGCCATATGTCTGCTAGGTGCTAAAAAGTTTACAAACCTGTGATCTTATTCTTCTTCTCCTCTCAAGAAAATTAGTTCTACGCTCTAAAATGTCATGATATTTGGTGTCTCTTGTTCTTGAGGGCTCTACCTCGTCATTTTGAATGCTTTCAATGGAGCTTGGCATACTAGATAAAGTTGTTGGTGTTTCAACATTCCTGTCAGAGGCTGATGTCCCTGTTACACAATCCCAAGCATGTCTCCCACTCCCCTGGCTAGAATCTCTAACCTCACTATCTTCATGTAGACGGCCAAACAATCCATCAGAGATTGAGGACCTGTGAACAACCCTGTCGCGGAGCCTGTCAACACTCATTGTTCGGCTAAATCGAACACTTCTTTCAACTGGTTCTTGACCTCCAATTCATCTATCTGGATGCCTTGTTTCAATGCTCTATGGGAGAGTTCATCCTCAAATGGGCCAGTTCGTGGAAGATAACGTCTCCGTGTAGGTATGAAGGATTGAGGGT
This sequence comes from Nelumbo nucifera, assembly GCF_000365185.1. The sequence continues at coordinate 1,806,976 of NW_010729121.1, read as the reverse complement.
TTGAGGGAGAAACCGAACAGGGAGAAATCCAAGAGAGGTTAGGAGAAAAGGAAATAGTGGAAGTTAGAGTGTTGTTCCTCGGTTCCATTTGCTACCAAAATAACAGGAAATAGTGGAAGTTAGAGTGTTCTTCCTCGGTTTCGAGAGAGAACCCGAAGAGGGAGAATGTCTCAACGAAACAGACGCATATAGAGTAAAAAATTACCATTTTGCCCCTCAGTATCTAACCATACTGTTAGACAAAAAAGGGTAGTACATGTCCACCAAAATGTCCAGAATGGAGAGCTATTCGCTCTTTTATCATTAGTATAGATTATAGACTATAGATTTTCACAATCTGTTAATAGATCATGATGGGTTTGGCATTAACAATCTAATATTTGTTTTCTTAAGTTCATCTGAAATGTTATAAAGCACCTAAATTTCAGCTTTGCAAAGTTCTAAAGATTGAATCCATACGTCAAGCACCTAAATCTTGCATCCATCAGAAATATTAGAAAATAAAAACATCATATTTGTTTTGTGTTTTTTCTTGTTTCACCATTTAAGGTCAAAAATGAGTTTTCGAAAAATTTTAACATTACATTTAATCAAATCTTAACAGATTTCTAACAGAGGGGATGTCTTTGTTTGATGACATCACCTAACAAGGGAGGTTTTAGTCCATTTTATAGATAGAGGGGAGGTTTTAATATTTATGTAAAAAATTGAAGGGAAGTTTAAGTCTTTACCCTTTACTTTTAGATGGTCAAGAAAAAAGTTAGATAGAAAATCTTGCGAATGCATATGAAGGACAGTTGGGTGGGAATAGCCTTGGTGTAACACTCGTTAGTTGACTTAGAATTAATTCTTTGTCTATCTGTTACATTTACTGTAGGTGCTGCAATCATCCCATAAAAATTTTGATCAAGGTCATACTGCCATACAAGAAAGTTGTTACATATTAATCAATTTATTGATCAACTCTATGCTTTGATCTTTTTTTTTTGGGGGGGGGGGACAAGATTAGACTTGTGAAAATGTGTTTTTGAATATTTTTATGCATATTTTCAACTTTGTATTTGGAATGTCTATTTCATAGGGTTTTTGTAATTTTCTAAAACACAGCAATGGAAGTTGATATGGCCAAAATTGACCAACACTTAGAAGTTGCCATGTGGTAGAAGCTTGGAAGCAAAGTTGTTAATTGACCTCACATTATCTTAAAAAGTTTAACCGACCTAAGAGTAGCTAACATTATCAAGTTAACTGACCTGGTCGAGTTGATATGACCAAATTCACCTTAGAAGGCCAAGCCCACCTAACCAAGTTAACCTGACACTAGCTCAAGACATGTATATCTGATCAACCTATCTAGGAATAAGCAACACATGGACATTGCCTACCACATGCACACATGTCAACTAGGGCATGACAAGTGGACCAAGCTCTAACCACATGTGAATGATGTGCCCATTCTTAGATGAAATTCTTCTCCTATAAATAGGTGAGCCCCTCATTTGTTTAAGGACACTACACTAGATACTACACACAAGACACACTAGACACATCAGCACATCTGACTTCATCTCACCTCACTTCATATCATGCTCCATTGAGTTCTTCAGCTCATCTTATCTAATTTGGGTGTTACTGACTTGACCATCGAAGTCTACAATCCCAGGATCCATGGGCTTTTGACTTTCTCTTCTAGTTATAGGTCTCCATAGTAGCCAAAGTACCGAACTGAGGTGATACCCTCTCAGTCGTGATTAACAATTTTGCAATTCTATCCTTGTTGCAAATTTTGGTAGCAACAATGGCGTCGTCCATGGGAACTAAGCAAACGCCCATTTTACCCAATCAACCAACCTACTGACTTAAACCAACCTCCAAACAACTGACCTAGAATGCCTGATTTATTGTCTATGACTGACTTGGAACTCCTTCGCTAAGCTGAAGTGTTGATGTAGTGAAACCGACTTTGGGTAGTGGCCAACTTATACTAATTTAGCCAAACATGAGGAAAAGCTAACCTACTATCCTAAAGACACAAATAACCAATTTGGTACTTTCTTTTGACAAGTCAGTTTGAATGCTACTTCACCTTCGAAAGTGGGGGGCATTTGGTATGACCAAAATTGATCACCAGTCAAATTTTTCCAAGTGGCAGTAGGCTGAGGACGAAATGGCTAATTGACCTCACATCACCTTAGAAAGTCGAAATGACCTAAGAGTAGCTAACTTGATTTAGTCAGCTACCTAGATGAGCCAACCATACCAAATTCACCTTAGAAGACCAATCCGACCGAGTAGACCCAACCAAGCTACCTTGACACCAGTTCATGACATGTACATCTAGTCAACTGAGGAAGCAACATGTGAACATCCACATAGATGCTACACGTGATTGATTTGACCAAAACATCAACATTAGCACATTCAACACAAGCCCATTGCCCACCACGTGCATACAATGTATCAACAAAGGGCATAACCAAGTGGACCGAGCTCCAACTACATGTGACTGATATGCTCATTCTTGGATGAAGCTCCTCTATAGGTGAGTCCCTCATTTGTTTAAGGACATTACACTAGATACTACAAACCAGACATCTCATTTCATTTCATCTCACCTCACCTCATATTATGTCTCATCGAGCTCTTTAACTAATCTTATCTATTTTTGGTGTTACTGACTTGACCATTGGAGTCCACACCCTTGAGATGTCACATTGGGGCCTCTGGCGTTCTCTTTTGATCGTAGGTGCTTCGTAGAAACTAAGGTGACACCTTATCGGTTGAGATCAACAAATTTCTAATTCTATCCTAGTTGCAAATTTTAGCAGCAGTAAAAGTCATCCTATATAAACATTAATTGAAGATGCCTCAAGATAATTGAGGAATGAAGAAGTGCAATTGGAGAATGTTAGAATTTTAATTTTAGCTAAGCATCAGGTTTTCGTTGGGATCTTTTCTTTTTTGTGTTTCTCATATCTCTGGAGAATTAAAGTGCAATCCCGTATTTTAGTACTCCCATTTTTTTCTAGTCCATGATACCAAAAAAAGGCATGGACATATTCATTTACCCTTTTATTTTACTTTTAATGTATTTAAAATCATAGATCAATGCCCATGCCCAAACCAAAACCCTTATCATAGATGTTAACTGTTAAGTCAACCCTTGATCACCCTTATTCCATTGTGTTTATAATGGGTTAAATTAGAGCTGCAAATGGATTGAATATAATCCATTGTGAACGTCGAGAAAATACCTTTGTCAGCTGTTCACTTCATGGCCAATGCTATGGAGTCGCCACCCATCGGAATACATAACTGGGAGTGATGGGCCTCCCGAATTTAAATTTCACAATATTTTCAGAAATAATGACTCCATATCAATCGACCAGGATAATACTAATCTAGGTAAGTTGAGAAAGAGAGAGGGAAGGGGTTAGGCACCCCTCTCTCTGGTCAGTGTGAATGCCAAATCCCTCTTCGTTCTACATTCAAATTTGAGCTGAGAATCTATACCCTCAGGCAACCGAGAAAGATATGAATAACACTCTTCTTCACTTTCAAACGAACCCCTTTTGAACACAAAGGCCTGAGCAAAAGGATAGGAAGTCCCACCCCTTTTCTATCAGAACCCTCACATTTGGATTCGGCTAGCTGGCTGGACGTGTTGAGGGAGCATGTCAATCCCTTCAAATACCCGAAAAGCACAAATATTCTTGCACTCACAACTATAAGATATGAAAGATGCAATCGGAAGATAAAGAACAAGAAAGAAAGCTTAAAAAAAAAAGAAGCTGAACCAAAGCAAATAAATGTCTGAGTGTGAGGTAAGGTCGATACCTCGATGTAGCCTTAGAATGTTGAATTCTGTTGGGTTGATGAGAGATTTATGGGGAATTAATTGCCTAAAATTAACTACATCGTACTGCACATTCTTGGTTCATTCGATGCTACAAGGAAGTTATTATGAATCTAGGAATGCGAGAAAGGGAGGTTCAGTTTGTGACAGTGGCGAGAGAGAGAAGTGGTGGAGGGGATTGTTGCCGCCACCGTTTGGGTGTCGCAAAGTTAGGGGAAGTGAACATCAAATTTTCAATGGGAGAATGGAGGAGAGAAAAAGAATGTGAGGGAGGTAGTGAAGAACGCTCCCACTGCTAGGAGCTGCAATGGTGGTTCGGATGGAATGATAGTGGAGAGAAAAGGAGGCGGCAACCGGTGGAATAGAGAAGAAAAAGAAGAAGAAGAAGAAGGGAGAGAGATGTGGGGAGGGAGAGGAGTGAGAGGAAGGGGGTGGTGAACAGTCGATCCTTTAGGATAGTATTTATAATAGGGCTAGTGGCAGTTTGGTAATTTTGGGGTTCCGAAGGAGGTATTTTTATAAATTTTAGAAAATGGTTCAAACCAGGTCTAAAAGGGTCAAACCATGTCTAAGAGGGTCCAATCGGGTCTTCTAGTTGAATGGTGGGGATTTTGGGGCAAAAAATGGAGGGTTGAGATGGGTTTGACCATGGAGTGGGGTTATGCATGTGCGGGCCAATGAGATCAGCCGAAAATGAAATCTTTGTAGATGGAAGGGTAAATGAGGGTATTCTTGGCTGAAATTTCACAAGGTGGGGTTTTTGGACATTCTGAGATGATTGGTGGGGTCAGATTGGGCCAAATGGTCCTAGATCAAGAAGATCTGGAAAGGGCTTGATTTGGTTAATCTAGGATCTCGAAACGGAATCTTTGTGTGATAGAAGGGAAAACAAGGTTTGTTTTGGATGAAAATTCGCAGGGCAGGGTTTTTGGTCAGTTTGAGGTGATTGGTGAGATTAGATTGAGCCAACTAGGCCCGGATTGGGCGGACTTGGAATATGCTCAATTTGGAACAGCGAAATAGAATCTTGGTGCGACAGAGGGGTAAGGAAAGGTGTTTTGGGATGAAATTTTACAGGTGGGTATTTGGAGGTGTCTAAGATATGATGGTGAGGTTTGATTAGTCTTGGAGGGTCAGGTTGTTGGAATTTGGGTCAACAGGATGTTTTAGAACGGAATCTTGGTTTAATGGGAGGGCAAATGGGGGAATCCAAGGTTGAAACTTTATGGGTAGGTGTTTTGATGTATCTGGAGTTTAATGGTGTGGTCTGATTGGTTTGGATGTGTCAAGATCAAGGGAATATGAGTTCTGGGTGTTTAGGCTATCGAGAGGTATTGAAAGGGAATCTTTTCTTGATGAAAGGGTAAACGGAGGAATCTTAAGCTGAAATTTTATGGGTAGGTGTTTTGGGAGGTCTTGGGTCTGGTGATTGTGTCTGATCTAATGGTTGAGGTGTAAGTGAGGTCGATCGGGGTCATCAGATGGGCATCAGGTAGGTTTAATAGTGAATCTGAGGGTTTTGAAACTGAAAGTTGGGTTTTCTGGGTTTTTTGGGGTTTTGGAGAGGTCGGATGGATCTGATCGGGTGTTTGGGGTAAATTGGAGGTTCCAGCGACGGATCGAGCAAAAATTGGGTGCTAACATCCATTCATTTAAATTAGAATCAAATATTGGTTTTAGCCCTAATTAGATTGAATTGGATTTGAAAATATGATTTGCTTATAGAATTTGGATATTGCTTGATTCAATCCCATCGTATATACATATATAAACAAATATTTTTAGTATTAAATTTTTTTAGAATTACATGGCCTCGTGTGATGCTTGGGATTTGTCAAATGAGATCCAAGTTGAAAGACACTTGACATTTTCAATTGGGCAAAGCGAAACTTGTATTAGTTTTTCTATTAACATGTTAGGTAAACTTGTATTATTTATCTAATTTGTATTAGATAAACTTGTATTAATTTTTCTATTGATGTTTATTAATTTTTATTTTGGTTAGATAAACTATTGTTAATTTTTATTATTCTAAGTTGAATTTAAATGATTTTTAATTTTTTTTAGATAAATTTGTTTTGATTTTTACTTTATTAGTCTTGATTAATTTACTTTTATTTTAAATGGAATTTAAATATAGGGCAGTATATAAATAATAATTTAAGATTAAAGGGCTATTTTAAAACATCTATGAAATATTACGCATATATACTTATTAATACTAATTAACTTGTTTTAGTTTTATTTATTAATACCTACTTTTATTTTCTTAATTTATCTTAGTATTATTTTATTATTGTGACTAACCTTATATGTTGGTATTATTTATTAATTATTAAATTTTTATTACTATTACAAATCTAATACTTTTTATTAGTTTAATATATTGACATGGTGGAATTTAGGAATGTTAATGGGGCAGGCTTAGGGCAAGGACTATACTCCTATCATCATCCTTGAAGGAGAAAAATGAACTTCCATCACTTTAATACTTGAATTCTTTATTTTCAATTAAAAGCTTGTTTTGGGAAAATTTACTTAAAATAAAAACTTCAATAATATAAATTGATTTAGCACTTAACTATCATCATTTCTCACAAAGATAATATAGAAATTTGACCAATATATATAGTGGCATTATTATAATTATATAGAACTATTTTCAAATTTTGTCCAATTTGTCTCGATGAGTTCTTGGTGGGGCGGAGACTTCACTCTAAATGATAATTTACTGATGGTTAGGGGTGATCATTTCAGCCTGGCCCGACCTATATATATTTATACATATGTTTATATGTTATTTTATGTTATATTATATATTTTATATATAAATATTATAATATAAAACTTATTATATAATATTCTATATTATATAATCTATAAAATAAAAGGATATGTATATTATATGTCATTAATTAATATAAGATATAGAAAACATAGGCCTGAAATCTGACCCAGTTCGACCCAAGTTTATGCTTCAGGCCTAAAACCCAAGCCGGGCAGGGCTCAAGTCTAAGTTATAGCCCTTTTATCATAAGGGAAAAACCCGGCCCATGATCACCCCAACTGATGGTGCCTTTATTGGTACGACCTTGGACTGGTTGTAAGCTTACAGCTGAAACATGGGATTCAATCCTGTTGCCACCAAGTTGGAGGGTGTTACGGGGTTTGGTGTTATGCTACACTACACCTCCATGGAGGATATGGGTCCATCACCAACATCTAAGAATACGAATCAAATTACAACTTTTTTTTTCCTTTTTGAAGACAGAATCAGATTACAACTGACTGAGACATTTGCAGCCCTTTGCATAATTGAAACAATATTCAAGTTACCCTTCTCATTTCAAGAGGAAGTTCCCAATTCCCATATTTGGTAGACAAAATGGCTAGAGAAGTAGCAAGAAAAAAAGAGTAAACTTGCTGGAAGAGAGAGAAGTAAATATGAGCATCAGGAGAATTAGCGGTGGCAATTGGGCGGGATGGATTGGGTTGGGTTTGGTTTGGGTTGAGCTTCAACTTAATTCATCTAACTTGTTAATCCATTAATGACCCATTTATATAAAATTAAATGGGTTGGATTTAATCCAAACCTGCTTTAACCCAATTCAACCTGCTCAAACTCATTAATCTTATATTTATGTACTTAAAAATAAAAACTAACTTCCTCTTAACAAATAAGTTGGTTATAGCTTAGTGGTTATAATAGTTGCTATTTACACAGGTGGTAAAGGTTCAAATCACATTACATGCATATTATTTTTACACAAGCGGCGAAGCCTATTGACTATGACCGGGTTTTGGGTAGGGGTGAGCAAAACAACCGAAAAAACGAATCGATTGAAACCGAATTGAAAAATCAGTGAACCAAACCGACTGGTTTATATATATAAATTTATTATTTTTTTGAAAATCAAACTTGTCACTGCCAGTCTAGGTTGTCTGGTAGTCTCTCAGTCTGACTCTGACAGTCTCTTCAAATGACATGCCTTTCTAGTGTAAGAGAATACAAACTACAAAAGGATGTTTGGTGTTCAAGACTTGCTTAAATAGCTTCTCTCGACGTCTTGAACCCCAGATCAATGCTTTTCCAAAAACGGTTTCCACCCTTCCTGGGCCTTTTCCCCTTTCCGGTTTTCTCCGAACATAGGAACACCTTCAGCTGCTTCAAGAATGTCTTCTCCGTCTATTCCACCATGATCAAGAGATGCTAAGAGAAGGTCGACTGAAAGGAGGAAAAACTAGGCACTCTGCAGTTGGCTAGAGTTGTTGTTCATCTTAACAAGTTCACATGGCTTCCTAAGGAGGATGAGAAGCGGTGTTTTAATTAGTCTCAGTTCTCTTCTTCCCCAACGGACCAACGACTTCTAGCGCTTAGACCATCATCCATCGGCTCTCACTCGGTCTCTTCTGTAAGAGGGAAGGTTTTTTTCCCTTTTTTTTAAATTTTCGGGCATAAAACTAAACCACGATTAGCTGATCCGTTGGTTAATCGGTTCAATTTCGGTTTGATTAGATTTAAAAACCAAACAGGTCGGTTCAGTCTAGAAAACCACCCCACGGTTCGGTTACCGAACTGTGAGCACCCCTAGTTTCGGGTTTAACTGAACCACTTACGTTCAAATTGGTCAGACCAACTTGAACAATATAATTGGATTGTCTTTGAGCTAATTACATCAAGAGTGGTTGAACCGTTTAGGTCCAGATAAGTCCAGCCAAACCGGTTTAGTCAAAAGGTGGTTTGACTTGGACCGACCCATATTAGGTTTGTGCACGGGTTTGGAACCGACTAGCCCGAAGTGGGTTAGGAGAAGTAAATCAGATCTGTCCAAATTCGGGTTGTGTTGTACAGATACAAGCTAGGCCGGGTGATCCAAACCCAACAAAACACGCAAGACGTATATCAGGCTAGGTCGAGTTCAGACCAGTTTTGGATTCGGGTCGACCTGGACCGGCATGCCCTGGCTTGGGCCAAGTTTGGGTTGGGCTGTCCGACCCAAACAAACTGAACCGAGTTGATTGGGTTTGTTTATATTTTGACCAAGTTGAGCTGATTCAGACTCGAGTCAAGTTGATTTGGATTTATGTCGATTTAGGTGAAGTGTATTGATTTGAGACAAAACTAATTTTAGTCAATAATTAATAGAAAATGAATGCATTAATTATCAATTATTTTATTCAAACAAAGAAAATAAAAAAAAAATACTAAGAAATTAATACTTATATCTTTAATGGTTAACCTAATACTTATCCATAACCCAATCCAACCCAACCCATTTAAATTGACCCAATAGATAATCAAACCCGTTTCCAACCCGCTAAAATGGGTGGGTTGGGTGGATTGAGTGGCTGGGTGAAAAATTGGGACAGAGAGAATACAAACGGCACAAATATCATCAAAACGAGTCCGGATCTCCGGAGTCCACCGAAAAAGAGGGCCCTCTGCCTCCAACAGAGATCATCTCAGCGAAGCAACCTTCACTCCCTCAAAAACCGGGTGATTTAACCTGTCGCTGTCGGAATGGTCTGTTGAAATGATTCTGATGGTTGGCTTGTCAGTTGCCACCTCAACCTCCACAGCAACATCAGAAATAATCAGTTTCACACCTTGTCCTGCGCGTTTCTTACTTCTTAAGACTCTATTTGCACTCTTTCCAAACAGAACCTTAGGATTCCACGGAACTCCCTTAAGAGCACTCGACCCCGGTTCAGTAATCAGCTCCGGTTCCTCGGTGGTCCTAGGCTCAGCAAGGTGGACCGTGGATGACTATTGACTGGTCAACCATAGGTGGGTCCTTATAGCACCACCTCCCCCTATCGGATTGGACGCCCTTAGCACTGGCCGGTGTAAGCACATACTTGAACTGACCGAAGCCGGTCTCAGCAAAGGCACGAGCACGAACTGAAGCCCAAGTCAGAAGCCACACGGCCCACACCGACGTCATTGGGCTCCATTTCCTATCTAAACAACTAAAACAGTAATAGTTTACTATCAGAAGAAAAAAATGAAAGAAATAAAAAACATTAGGGGGAGAGGTAGTGACAAATTAAAAAATATAATATAACATTATTGGATGAAGAAGAAGCAATTACACACGTTAAGATGTTCTAATCAAACAGCTTCTCCTCAGGCTTCATCTCCTTTAATTTCTGTCAGGATTGAACGGAGACGCGACGGTGGAGCGGCAGAGAGGGCAAGAGTTGTAGAGAGAGAGCCATGTGGAGATACAGGCAGCATGGTATACGTGGCCGCACGGCATTTGTTTGCCGCCTTTATCAGGTGCCACCTCCAACTGTTCCATGCATACCGTACACACGTCGTCGGTGGAGACCGTCGGCATCGCAGATACCAAACTATCTGATGCTGCGAACCCTCTTGAATCTTCCGAGGCCGTCAGAACAAGATCCAGATCAAAGCATAGATCCACCGGAAATATCAACCTTGTCTCCGTCGCCATCTTGAGAGAGAGAGAATCCACTATAGATGGTTGAGTGGAAGTTAGAAGATGACTCATAAAATATATACATGGAGGTTTCTTTGTCTGGGTGCTAAGCGTCTATATTTATAGGACCGAATTGCCCCGACTGATGCGAATGGTTTAGAAGAAAATTACGTAATAGGGCATGCAATTATATTGCTCGCAATTCACCTTTACAAACTTTGTTTTAAAGGAAAAGTAGGAAAAAGGAAGGAAAGATTGGAAAACTTTTTGTATGAGGAAAAGGAAAGGAAAAGTAGCAACTTCAATACCCAATTCACTTAATATAATATAATATAATGATGCAGTGGCCCGTGATGGGTTGATCGTTGATGGCACCTCCCCAAATCCAAAACCATTTGAAGTCTCCGTACCCTAAACGTTATAATGTCAATTCAATAGTTTCAGTTTAATGAGTCCTACGTGTCTTTTCCAAGCAGGACATCAATAATACATCATCATGTCTCATTCCAAAGTCAAACAAGTTATTAACAGCGTGTCGTAGATGTTACTTTTCTATTTCTTTCTTCCTTATTTGTTATCCTATTCTAGATATTAGTTTAAATTAGGTCAATTATTTTTAAGTATTAACTAGCACGGACCCTTGCGATGCACGAAAAATTTAAAAGGTTTAATAATTTTATTTTTTATTTAATGTTGATTTATAAAAATATTAATTATTCCTAATTGAATATAAATAAATATTTTTAATAAATTTATTTTTATTAATAATTTTTATTCTTTTTAAATAAAATTTTGATTAATTTTAAAATAAATAAAAATAATTATAAAAATTAATATTTTTATTAATTCCACTAATAATTAATAATTATATAGGAATGACAATGGGGTGGGTTCAGGGCAAGGCACCCCATCCCTTTCCCAGCCCCATTGTTAAGACACTCTACTTCCCATCCCCGCCTCGTCCCTAATGTCACACGGGTTCAGAGCAAAGTAACCACTCCTCAATGTTGGACGAGTTCAAGGGCAAGGCACCCTACTCCTCATCAAGGATGGAAAATCCTCGAATTTCCTTGCCCTATCCCCATTATTGGGCGGGTTCAAGTAGAGGTGTAAATTGGGTTGTGCTGAGTTGGCACGACACGACCCGCATGTGACCCGCATCCCAAGCCATGCCGCACGAGGCATCCCAAGTCTTGTCTCCCTCCTCTAAGATAATTTGGGGGGTCGGTTTGGCACGACCCATGGCTCGAGCCTGCACGAGCCCGTGTTGTGCCGTGGGTCAAGCTGGTCCATGGGCCAGGCCATGCCGCACATTAAGCCAAGCTCAAGGCAAAGCACCTACTCCCCATCCAAGGTTTTTAAAATTGAACCAGATAGGGAACCGTTCTAGGGTCGAACGGTCTGTCTGTCGAATGGATGACCCACTCTGACAAAAAGAATAAAAAAATAGAAAAACAAAAAAGGCGAAAAACTATTGTCCGGGTTGACGGTTCGATCGCCAGGTCAATGGTTCGCTAACCAAATAAACGGTTTTTGGACAAAAAGCTGTTTTTGAGGTGAAGTGGTGTTCGATTCCTAATTTTTTGGTCTAACCATCTGGTTTGATCGAGTTTTGAGAACACTGTCCCCATTAACCCAATATTCAATTTGATGATAGAAATGATCAAAAGGATATATTGAGTATCAACCACATGGTAAAGTTCTAAAAGTACACTAGATTGTCTTTAATATTGAAAAATGTAATTTTATGAAAATTTTAGAAAATTTATTATACTTGTGTAATTTATTCAAATTTATTCAAATTTATTTAATTTATTTTCTTTTTGAATGGTTTGCTTACAGAATTATACTAATTTATCTTATAATTTCTAATATAATCTAACCAATAATTTTTTTCCAATATTATACGAATTTATCTTAATAATATGTGTAATTATTTGTTCAAATTATAGCTTTCCATTTCCCATAGTCATTATTGCAATGAAAATTACATAATTTTTCAATGGTTTTCCAAAATCTATCAAATGTAATAAATTTTCCTAAAATTTCCAAAATATTCTAATTATTTTCAATAATTATTTAATGCATTTTAAATAAACTTTCAAATACTTTATATCTTTTAATTTCAAAAATGTTATTTTACAAAAATGTAGTTTTATGAAAAATTTATTACATTTGTGTAACTATGGGGATTTATTGAAATTTTTTTAAATATATTTTTTTATTTGGTAGTTTACTAACGAAATTACATTAATTTATCTTTTATTTTTCAATATAGATTAATTAATAATTTCATTTTCTAACATTTTAATATTTTGTTCCACCATTTTTATTTGGTTTTCAATTATAATAATAACAATAACTAAAATTTTATACTTTTTGATAATTGTTAAATATAATTCTCAAGCCTACAGTCATGTCCAAGCCTGACTTAGAACAAGCTGGGCCAGGCCGGTCCATTGGGCTACCTAGCTATGAACAGGTCTAGTTGCTATACTCAAAACATGGGAAATCAATTCAGCTTTGTAATAAAGTTCTGCTCCTTTATTAAAACTAAGGTCCTAAATATCAACACGGGCCAATACGCTGGTAGGGCATATCAGCTTGTGGCGGTGCTTTTTTTCATGTTTTACTTATTTTTTTCAAAATCGGTTCAAAGGGACCGGTTTAAGGCACGGCTACCCTCTAAACCAGTGGCTGACCTGATACAACCCTATAGGGACGTATTGAGAAGACATTGGCATAATACGTATAGACTGATACAGGCTGATATGTGTCAATACTTTGAACTTTGATTGAAACAAATGAAAATCCAAACAAAACCTTAGATTCTAAAAAAAAAAAGTACATGATAATCTGAAAAGAGATGCTACACAAGCTTGGAACGTTCTAGAAGGTTTGTTAAGAGAAAACAATATAAATAATGGCCTCATGTCCAATTGAGAACCCAGGACCCATTTTTGGGGAGATCCAAATTCTGTCTCGCCTCCCTTTTTGACATGTGAATGTGATGAATTAATAAAAGAATTTTCAAACTACTATCCTCAATTCTTCATCTCTGTTTTATTCTTCTTCATGGTGATTCTTAATGTATCAAATAATCAATTTCTGCTAAAATAGCATTTTGTTGAATGTGAAACAAAGGAAAATGAAGGATTTCCTTGAAAACTAATAATTAAACATATAAAAAGACAAGTTATATTCCTAATTTTTTTTAGCGTTCTCCTTATAAAAAGACAAGTTATAAAAAGACAAGGTTTGTTAAGGAAAGTGTATTGATTGTTACAATATATGAATAGAGAGGACCAACCTCTGTTGGAAAAAAAAACTAATGAAAAAGGAAAATAGAACTGTCAATGAAACTCACAGTTTTATTATTTGTTTTACTAATATTTTACTTTAGTACCTTGAACTTTGGGGGTAGTGTCAAGTTAGTACTCGAATTTTCAAACGTGCCACTGTAGTACTCAAATTATCAAAAAGTGTCAAGTTGGTCCCTTTCGTTAATCAATCGTTAGTTATCTGATCACGTGATGACATGTGCAACTTATAATTTTTGAAAATATCAACCCTTGACAAGAGACCGGATCTGCTCCTCACACAAGGCAAAAATGTCAACTTAAATACGGGAGATGTTCCCAATGCATGGTGAGATATACATGTGAGGTCGGTGTGAAGCGCCCTATGTGAGGAGCATATCCCAATTGTCAAAAGAAGGCACTGTTTATTGTCTACGTCCTTAAGACTGAATCGATTGAGGTGTTTGAGATTTTGGATTAATAAAGATACTGTTCTCTACCTTTTGATGGTAGGCCCACCTCTAAACAGAACGAAAAGGAGGGAGGGGGAAACAGTGACACCTCTAACCAGAACAGGAAGGAGGGAGGGTGAAACAGCAGCACCCCAGTACCGGTAATAGTAGTATGAGAACCTGCATATCTAAGAACCTTTTCAAAATTTGTACAGACGGTAATAGCAGTTCTAAAATTTGTAAAATTGTTTTTAAGGCTACATTTGTTACTTTGTTTGCAATGCAAACGCAAATATGTACACTACATATTTACGCATTTTTCAATTCATGAATACAAATACGGTTCACATTTTAAACCGTTTTTGCATTCATCCTGTTTGTTTGAAATTGGTGCAAAGGTGTGGGCCCATCATTAAATGCTCCAACTATCTTATGCTCCAATGCCTCAACTTTGTTCAAAAAGTTAATTATCAACTGAACACAAAATTGTATACTTAAAATAGGTATAGTAATATTTTCTTTTTAGAGTACAAAAGTGTCAAAAAATGCATTTTTTGCTCTGATAATCATTACTTTTTTACGTTTCAAATAAATGCTCGCAAACACAAACTGAGATGCATAAATACCTCGGTTCAGCATTTGTATCGCAAATAAACGGAGCCTAAGGAAAAAGGGCACCAGGTTTTATGTATTGAATAAGATGATAAATATTGACTGCTAGAGATCAAGGGACTTCCTCCTATTCAAGATACTGGTTTTCTTCCTTGATGATTTTACTGGAACAACATGACATGGGCAGTGATGCCTAATGAGCAATTCTATCATATAACTCAGAAGAGGAAATATTAGACGAAGTGTAGCTTCATTTTAAGGATTGAAAATTCAAAACTTATCCTAATCAAAAACATGTTAAAAAAAGTTCAGGTCATTATGAGTTTTTGACTGAAATAAGATGGGACTCACTTTATCCAATAAAATCCAAGGTTATTTAGAGCAAAAGAAAAGAAACAATTACCTGTTGCCTCTTAACTTAAACCATAAATCTGCACAGTGACGATGTGCAATGCCAAGTTCGTCTTTGCAACTGCGACCCGCATTTAATATCGATAACACACACATGCTTCTCCACCTGAAGAGCTTTTGTTCTCCATTCTTCTGGAGATACCTTATTGTCTCTAGCACTGAATAGATGACTTGAATCCAAATGTAGTAAACACAGGTGCTTATGTTTAGTGAATGAGATTCTCTTCATGGTTGCCAATAAAAAAAATTTATTTATTCAATTTTTGTATTTCCTTCTTTGACATGAATACCTGAATCCATAACCAGCTTGATATTAGAGGTGGCTACTGGTTAGAGATCAAATACCAATAGATGATAGGTAAAGGACATTTTTGTCCTTTTACATGATACTTAACACCCATTAACAGTTTTGGACCAACACTTTTTGAAAGTCTAGGTACTGCAATGACACGTTTAAAAGTTCAAGTACTAAATACTAAATTGACACAACTCCAAAATTCAGGGTACAAGTGAAAATTTTCCAATTTATTTGAAGAAGATAAAATAAATTTATTAAAAACATCGGAGATTACAGAGGGGCTCCAAAACTGGACCACAATTACAAGAAAGAAACCCCAATACTAAATTACAACTCAAACAAATTTTTAGACCTCAGCTGCGCTCCAAGAGCCCTGGATTGGAGTCCTTTCACAGGCTCACATATGCAGTCCAAGACACTAATTTCCCCACACTACAAGATGAAAGGAAAAGGTTCGAGGAGGCATTCTGATTCCACTTAAAAAAAGGAAAAAGAAAATAACCATACAACTAAGAAAAAGTGTGTTTTCATATCGAACAAATAATACTCTTCCACACCATTTAATCCAATTTTCTTGAAACTACAACAAAAAAATACAACTTAAATGGGTGGGTTTGGGGGAGAAAATTGCCACAACGCCACCCCAGCTGACAGCCACTTGCTCAGTTGCGCTAGTTTTGCTCTTTGTTCAAATTAATTTTGCGATTTGGGTTGTGACTTGTGATGAACAACAATCTATTAATTTCCTATACATTCCCGGAGTGACGAGCTCCAAATCCCACAGGACAAACCATAAGGTATCAAGGTGCTCTAACCTTCTAACCAAAAATGATGCTCTCAACAGGATCCAACGATGTTGAGACGGATTCTGGATGCATTGTATGATAATTCGGCACCCAAGAACTGTAGCATCTTTATGTATACCATCCCCTGGGGACACGAGCTTGTATTGTATACCTAACTCAAATTCTTAGAAGTATATGTGCCGTTGATTACACATATTGATACTGTGATCTAGATCAATACAAGGCATAGGAACTACCGACAACACAGATTTATATATGTCGTTGCATTCAAACTAATCAAGGCTTCTGGGATACAACTTATCAATTGTAGCAGGTGTTACCCCATTTTCGTAAGTCATGAATTTAGTATTCTTTTGTTAGGGATCATCTGAGGCAACTTCAACGTTTCCGCATTTCAGAACCTGCAGTTGGCGACTTGGGAGTTGTGCATGTCATCTCCTAGACTGCTAGTAGAAAACTCAGAATCCTTTCAAGTTTCAGCGCCTATCATCAGCAACTTGGGAACTGCGCATGTCATCCGCAACTTGTGAGCTCCGAATCCCCCAAAAGGATCTTGGTTTCAACTTCTTGTTGGTGGCAGTAAAAAGCCAACCCATTTGTGATTCACAAGTTGCACAGGTGGCAATTGTCCATGCATACCTATAAACCATGGTTGGTTAGAACCTTACCAAGAAAATCAACGATTATAGAACACTAAGCTGGTAGGAATAAATAATAATAACAACTGCAACAATGATGACTCACGATGCAGGGCCATCAGTGATATAAATGCTACAGTCAGCTCACCAATAAAGAGAATAAAAGAACTATAAGAAATCACCGAAACCCATGACCTCCAATTTGATATCCGGGATAATAGAAGGAACAAGCTATCTAATCCACATTTTCAACCTATTTAATCAAATGTTTGGTATTTAAAGATACTGGAAATTATTTCACCGAACATGAAAAATATTCTTTACCACCCTAAGAAGCCTGAAGTCCTTCCCTGGGATGCACTATTTGTCAAGTACAATGGAGAAGCTAAGAGTAACCATTCTGATCAGAGGGAGTTAATATCATACCCAGGAAACCAGCTATATTCTGTATGTGGACGCCCCATAAGTGCTAAGCCATTTGCCTTTTGGAGTGTCATGATCTCATGCACAAAACCATATGGGTTCACATACGCACCAAGAGGCCCATCGCTGGACATCACCAACATATCGCTTCGTTTTGCAATTACAGTCTACAAGAATGGGAACAATGGTTAGGTCCGTAAACAGGACATGTGAACAGAATAAATAAGCTAAAATCACTTTGATTCTCAAATTCAAGCAAGAGCAAACAAATCCTTACCAAATATAAACTATAGAGGAAACTCTTCCAAAATCCCCTTTCACTTTTACCGTCTTTTCTTTTTTCCACACAATTCTATCTTGTCAAAGACCAGCTAGAATCAATCAAGCTTAGGTTTTTGGTTCTATTAGTCTGTTTTGTTTCTATAACAAATACATAAACTACTAAACATTTAGTATGAACATGTTCAGGTTTCTTTCTTTCTTTCCTTATTTTTTGTAAGCATGTCCAGGTTTATGTTATTACCAACTGTTGACACCCTCAGAAAAAGAGAAACAGTTTAAATCAAATGCCCCTAACAATGTATTTGATTCACAGAAATCTACAGTACGCTTTTGGTGGTTGTGATCATTTACAGAAATGAAGAGCATAGCTAGCACAACAGAAGACATCCGAGCTGTTTAGCATTTTCTTGCATTAAGTGCATCTTGATAGGGCAAAGGAAAATAGCAACTAAAGCTTTCATTTCTTGTTCTTTTTCTGGGGGTGACCATTAGCTTTCTTATCTATGCATTGCAAATACTGACATACTCTCCCTGGTTCTTTTTATGTTATAAGTTCCATAAATTCAGGTAGTAATGGTTGTTAGGCTACACAATAATAATAATAAAAAAAAGAATAAAAATGATAAGACATATGCAACCTGACAGTTTTTACAGCGAACACGATCAAAGCATTCCAGTAACTCAATTTCACGACGTAATCTATAAGAAATCCCATGAATCTCTAGCAGTTCTTGCCTTGTAGAATCTGAAATGGGAATTTTACTAGCAATAAAAAATGACAAAAGATCAGGCTTCTTTACAAGATCATCCATGCTTGGAACCCCTATTATCTGCCTCCACATATCTGCAGGATGTTGAATTGGAATCATGAAAATCATTGAGAAATATTTAGTCCAAAAAGAAAAACATTCAAGATATGAAGGGAAAATGTTAATGTAAAAAATTCCTAATAATTCTAGAAAATGCTACATCCAGTGAAGCAAGGTTGTTAGTTTTGCAATAAAGGATGTGTTAGTACTTAATAGTTACTTGAATCCAAGAAAACAACATAAGAAAAGGATTATCCTCAGTATACGAGCATCAGGAAAGGTTTTCAGAATTCAATGAGAAAGACTCTCAAATTGAATGCCTCATTAGAACCATGGTTCAGAGTATCAATATGTATCAGTTTTTTAGGACATCGATACAGTAAATATAGGGAATTATGGATAAAATCAATCTCCAATGGTTAATATCCATTCACAATGTCTGTTTTTTGAATAAAGTAGCATTTAACACTGACACAAGACACTCTATACTTGAAAAGTGAGTATCAAGTATGTCAATACTGTGAACAATGATGAGAAGTTTGTTTTGCTCCCTACAAAGAACCCCATTATGGAGGGGGAGTCAGTGGTCATCTGTTAGAAGGCAGGTCCCTGACATACTTCTTTGTTATAACTCCCACAGACTTTTTTTTTATTTTTGGTAAAATCCCACAGGTTTCATTATATAGTCTCATAATGTTCCCATGTATTAATAAAACTACAAATGCATTTTTAGTAATTCCAATGATAATTATCAAAAAAAAAAATGTTGTTAAGAAAAACTCATCCATTCAGTTAATCATCTCATGTCTTGGCCATAGGTACTTGAGTATATATTCCATATCCATAAACCCAAATAACTAGCCAAAAGGATGTGTACTGGTCTCCAGAACAGCAATATAAGATTAAAGACAGTGACCTCAACAAACCCTAATGGCTAAGAAATCCAATAAATTTGGTTCAAGAAGTGCATGCTCAGAAACCACAGATAATTTTTTGCTAATAATTTTTTTGCATGTTTAGATGCTGCATTTAACATGTTAAGCTGGAACACAGAGAAAATAGTAGTTTGGTGCATGACAAAAAATAAATAAATAACTAAAGCTTAAGCACTTAAAACACATGAAAGAATGAAAAAAAAGGAAAAAAAAACAAAACTGATGCATTTAACCCATTAAGCAGAAAGTATGGGGTCCATAAAGCACAAAATACCTTATTAATGTCTAGATAACTCAACATNCAGAAAGTATGGGGTCCATAAAGCACAAAATACCTTATTAATGTCTAGATAACTCAACATTTAGCTGAATAGAAGTTCTCATATGTTTTTGGCATGTAAATATGAACCCCATCTGACACAGCAATATATTGGAAAATGAGAGTGTTTTTGTAAAATAGCAAGAAACTTGTTGC
The DNA here is from genome assembly GCF_000365185.1 of Nelumbo nucifera. The sequence continues at coordinate 1,787,237 of NW_010729121.1, read as the reverse complement.
ATGCTTGAAAAACATTAGAATGGTCTTTATTTTGAATAAAAGGGAAAACAAAGTTTTTACCATATTAGCAATGCTAATATAACTGAAATGTTTCATAGTGAAAAATTTTCCCTCATTTGTATTTGCTTGTTTCATTAATAAAATCTGTGTTATTTATCAAAAAAAAAATTCCCTCATTTGTGCGTTGAAACAAATTGGAGCCTAAGAGAAAAATATTTCATTTGTCAATGAAGAGAAATTGCCAGTCACATTACCTGCTGCCCTTCGAGCAAGATAATAGGAATCATACATCTGGTAAACCCAATTAGGCCAATATGACTTTGGAACTCTATATGCCCAATTTGAGTCAGAAAGTAAACCTTTCTTTTTCCATCTTTCACCTTTGCATGATTGGTGTGATATTTTTCCTGGAGTGAACTGATTACCAATACCTGGACTAGTGTCTTCACTTTCACTCCCCCTGTCAATAATACAATGTTGTGATGACCCTCTGAATTCATTAGAATGATATCTTCCCAACTGGCTGCCAGACACAAGTTCAAATCCTTCATCATCACTACTCATCATTTCATCAATCCTATCAAACGAATTAGTGGAATCAATAGCAGATTTGTGCATTCTCATCTCTGTTGGTGATAGATCACTCTCGAAACTTGTCTCAGACATGGACTCAGAGTCATTCTCCTCACACTGAGATTTATGCCATTTTGCACGAGAATTACGTGAACATGAGAGGCTACGGCTCCACAAGTTGCTTACAGATGCCAGTTCTCCAAATGCATTCCTTGGTGTCCTCAAAGGCAAATCTTCCTGGATGATCTGGACCTCTGCACATAGCTGACAAACATGGAGGAGATACATGAATTAGTTCGACCATCAATCTGAGTCTAGGAAAAGGTATAGAATATGTTATTCACATCAACAAATTCAAAGTTCTTACTGCTCCTTCAACATCTATCCAACGGCGCTGCAAATAAAATCGCTGTTGGCCACGGGTAACTACATTCAATGAACCATCCTCCAACCTTCTGTATTGCCTAATCTGGAATAGTGCATTTAGAAAGTTAAATATGCTTCTTCAGATAATATAAAATTTAGTGATTGGAAATTGGCAGCAGTAGGATTTAGGACTAACCAACCCGTCACTTCAAAATATGGAGTATTTTTTAATAATAAATAAAAAGATATTAAGAAGTTCACTGCTTTCTACAAGAAAGGATGAGAGTGGACCATCTATAATAGACCAAATTTACACACTTTAACAAATTGATAAGGCAATCAGTCTTGAAAAAACAAGAGCAGGGTCTCATCATCATTATCTAAGCCTTCTCCTGATCACATGGAATCAGCTACACAAATCCTCTTCCATCATCCTGTCCTGTTAGTACCATATCCGTTGTTAAACTTTAGGCCCTTAAATCATTTCTCACTACTTTAACCTATGTCCTTTTTGGCCTGTCCCTAGTTCTCCATACCTAAAATCCAAAATAACACATAAACTTCCTATAAATTTTAAACTAAAAATATGTAACAGAACTCCACTTGGTTAAAAAACATATGACAATAACTCCAAACCTACTTCTATAAGGATGTTTGTCCAAGATCTTTCATGAACCTCATCAACTATGGTTTAGTTCAGTTTTACATACACAAGAATTGGCTAGATTCAAGATGTGAAATATTCTCCAATAAAGCATTTTTTTCTAAGTTATGAGAATTCAATACTAAATATGCTTGGACAAGTACTATTATTAGGAATTAGGTAATTCAACAGATCTAGTCAAATAAGACAAACTTCAGTGTTAACTAAAAGCCTTTGCACTTAAAATTATAGACTATCAGAGAGAAACATCCCTATGTTAGTTATCTGATGAAATAAGCATCCATGTGTTATGTAAAGAAGATTTAGAATCATGCTTTGGGATAGAATGGTAGAAACATGTACAAGATATTTTTCCAAGAAAAATATAATAAAAACATCAGAACTAATACCTCTGCAGTTGTCCCAATGGTTGCAAAGTGTAACCTTTGATCATCAGGACCCCTATGAACACGAACCTGAATCAAATGTATAAATAATGGTCTAATAGTAAGTGAACAGTTAGAGAGAAAATTGAGATATTATACACAGCAGGTGAGAAGCCAATAAATAGGAGTTCACATACCACACCTATAGTGTAAGGAGCATCAGCTTGATTTAATGCTCTTTCCACAGCAGCTATAAATCTAGGTTGGATGACTCTTAATGGAAGGGTGGCCTCTGGAAACAGAACAGCTCCTGACAAAAATCAAACAGGAAACCAAAACTTAGTTCTTACTTGTTGACATTCAAAGTAAGATATTTATCTAAATCAAGCACCAAGTTCCTCATTAGTACACATTAAGAACATCAAAATTGAAATCTTTACTGGCAAAATTTATAGCTAATAAATACAAAAATTGCATAAGCAGAAATTACCTTCGAGGTAAAACATTGGAAGGTTCAATATGGCACCACCATCCAGGAAAGCTAATCTACGATGAGTATCTTCAACCTCTGTGACACACAAGTGGGATCATAAAGTTTCTAATGACTAAAAGTTGCAAAAACATGGAAACAAGCACCACCAGGTGTCACATTCCTACCTCCAAGATATGTATGCAAGGAAGCCAAGCATGCGTCAAATGTCAATCCACCATGTGAACCTATCCCTCCGTCTCCATGGCGACTTGGACTTGAGTAGGGTAAGAAGTAAAAATTATAGAATTATCAGGCGTATAAAAAACATATTATAACACTGCTAAAGAATAGTAGCTATACCGGTTACAATAAAGTACAGAAATAGGAATGACATTTGTCACAAATTATACATGGAGTATAGTAATAGGTTTGGACAGGAAGGAAAAAGAAAATACAAAGACAAAAAAATAAAAAGACAACATTTGGGGTTTTGCAGATCCATGCAGGGCAAGTTCTGTTTTAGGTTTTACACAAGAATGTGATGAATTCTTAGAACAAAATTCAACAACACACAATGGTTTTGGAAGAAAAAAGGACTAACAAAATAACGAAATGTTGACAACAGCCAAGTTCAGTTGGCTGTGAAAAATTATCAAGTAACAGAAAGCCTAAAATCGGAAATTGAGTTTGAAATGACTGGTGGAAATGAAACCTATATGATCAAATGATAAGAATCGATAGATAGCAGACCCTAAAGTTGAGTTGGCTCTGAAAATTATCAAGTAGCAAAAAGCGCAAAATCGGAATTTGAGTCTGAAATGACTGGTGGCATCTGGCATGAAACCAATATGATCAAATGGTGAGAATTGATAGATAGCTGACACTAAAGTTAGGGCCGACACTGAAGTTCATTAACAAAATAACTGGTGCGATGGTGTCGTCAAATTTCCATCATAATAATCGTTAATATTCTAAAGTTAGGGCTTCTGATTCAGGACAATACTGGAACAATTTACGACATTCACAAATAGTAGATGAAAAACGCATGCAACAACGACTCGCTCAACAGAGAAATTAGAAGATATATGTTGTTATTACGATAACAAAAAAAGAACGATTTTCTTTTAGAAAAAAGAAAAGGAGAAATCGAAGAAGAAAGAGCTTACTCGGAGTCGTCGTCGGATGAGTTATGAGTGTCATCGACTTCCTCGACCTGTAGTTCCTCCAAGTCAAGTTCCCTTATCTGCTCCATTTGAAGCCTCTCGTTTTCTAAGATTCGTTCGTCCATTTTCTTCCTCGTATACTATGTGTGATCGGTCGAGTCACTGATTGATCGGTTGAGAGAAAACGTGAAAGATTCGAAATTTCTTAGCAGAAAACTGAGTAGGAAAGAAACTCCCGCTATTAAAACCGAAGAAAGAAAGAATGAATGCTCGTATGGTTTAATGATCGAGGTGGGAGGGGGGAAGGGGTTATACTTCTAGCGTTTAGGATCTGCTGAAAGAAATCCGCCAAAGAGAAGGCCTTCAATTTTGCGAAAAAAACGAAAAAAAAGAAAAAGAAAGATTAAAGAAGGTACGGCCTCTGGAACTGGAAGTGTCGAGAGATGGAGTCTATCGACGGTTCGTATTTTCTAGCCTGCCTCCGGTTCCGGAAGCGGGTTGTCATTGGTGCTGCTGCTACCATTCCAGCCGTGAGTTGGGGAGGATCTATCGCAAAGGGGGCAGCATCACGGCACCTGGCAAGATGTGAATAGTGAAACGTACTAGATCAGATACAGGGATCAGAGTAAACGTTCTCTTCCCACGAAGATTGAAGATTTATTTGTTGAAAAAATTCCACAAAGGTAATTTTAAGATTTGGATACATTTTGGATAACTGTGTATGGAAAGAAAAATTAAGATATACACATGAATACGTTTGAAAATAGTATAAATACTTTAATAAATCACAAAAAACATCAATAATATTAAATATAAGACTTCAATAAGGTGTATATGCAATAAATTAATATATTTTAACGGTTTTACGAAGAAATATATTGTACTTAATTATAATTTTATTAAAAATTCTATGCTTAACTATAATTCTTAAATTTTAATGTTTTATGGGATGGGAAAAACCCAACTCTCCTATCCAACCATAAAACAAGCATTGGCACAACTTCTAATTCAAAATATAATCAATAATTATTTATTATTTATTTTCAAAAATTATAAAAAAAAATATATTATATAATATATTCAAAAAATAGTTATTAAAGAAGAAATTTCAATTACTTTGTGGATATGATAGATCATCCATAGAATTATAATATATTCAATCATTGTGATCAAATGATAAAATATAATTAATTAATTATTTAATTTTTAATTCTAAAAATACAAAAATAAAAAAATATTAAATAAGAAATTTCAATTGGTTTATGGATATAATAGATCGTCTATATAATTATAATATATTCAATTGTTGTGATCAAATGATACAAATATAATTAATTATTATTTATTTTTTAATTCTAAAAATATAAAAAATAAAAAATACTAAAGAAGAAATTTCAATTGCTCCATGGATATGATAGATAAATTCATTGATCTAAAACATATTTAGTCTTTATAGGCAAAGAAAAATTACATTTTCAAATTTTTTATTAATTTATATTTTCCCTAAATATCTTCATGAAATTTCCACAAATTTATTAATAACACAAAAAATGTGATTTTGAATGTAAGAAATGTAGATCAACATAGATTTAAACATTAAAGAAAAAATAAATCACAAGATATTATAAAAATTTGAAAAAACTTACCTATTTTTGCCATATTTTTTCAAAATTTAATTTTTTTTTCAAAAAAAATTAATAATTCACACTTGTTTCTTGCAAATTTAGCACTTTAGGAATGAGGTTTAGAGTTTTAGAGTCGTTTGGGGGTGAAAGAAGGCTTATTTTAGGGAAAATAAGCTTGCTTTCCCCCTTTTTTTTCAATTTTTTGTCAATACGCTAACGATATGCTCCGATACACCTCCAATACGCCCCCGTACGGATTCGATATGCATGAAAAAAAAGACGAGATATACAATTTCCATGCATATCCTGTATTTGATTTTCAAAGATATGATACGATATGCCTCATATCGAGTTATTGTATCGAAATTTTAAACCTTGCCCAAAACTTTGGGGTAGTGTCAAGTTTTCAAAGGTATCACTTTAGTATTAAACTTTCAAAAAGTGTTAAGTTGGACCCTGTCGTTAATCGATCATCGGTTATCTATGTCAATCAATCATCGGTTATCTATTGAAAATGTCTAAACTATTCTTCAAAAGAAGACACTGTTCAATTCACTGTCTTCTAGACTTCTACCTTGAGACTGAAGTGGATATCTTCAAAGAAAAAGAGAAAAAAAAAACATGAAATGTGATAGAGGCAAACAATAACCGGAAGCAAAGAAATAACTAGACAAGAATGTGTTTCATATCTAAAGGTAGAAGACAATGAATAATGTCTTATTTTCAAGGGTAGTTTTGACATTTTCAACATGTAAATAATGGTCAGTTAATGGCAGGGACCAACTTGACACTTTTTGAAGAGGGGTAACGCACAAAGAATTCAAATGACACATGGTAGCTAACCAGCCCGCAACCGTGGCCGAATTCCTCAAGCTCGCGGACAAGTTCACGAGGACAGAGGAAGAAATCAACCAACGAACCGAGTGCGGAAACGAGAAAAGAAAGAGGGAAGGCGAGCCCTCTAACCCAGTCGACTGGAAAAACCCGGCCAGAGAGCCGAAGCCGAACCAGTCATTCCGAGCTCCCCTAGCAGTTCGGATGGATTACACGCCACTGAACACAAGGCGGACTGAGATCTTAATGACGATCAAGGACACCCCATACGTGAAGTGGCCACCTCGCCTAAAGGGAAATCCGAACGAAAGAAATAARAATTTGTATTGTAGTTTCCAGAGAGATCATGGTCATAGTACCGAGCAGTGCAATAATCTCCGGGACGAGATAGAGGGGCTCATCCGTCGCGGATACTTGAGAAACTTTGTCCAGCACAACAATAATAACAATAAGGCAGATCGGCCAGGGGAGCACGAAAAGGATGCCCCCAAATCTAGCAACAGGCCTGTCGAACCATTACAGCGACAGCCTCCGGTGGAGAGGCCAGTTCGGGGAACCATCCATGTAATTGTGGGAGGTTCGGTGGTAGCAGGGTGTACCTCGGTAGCAGCTCGGACTTCAGTTCACGAAGTGGCCCTCGAGGAGCGAAACCCTCCAAAGAGACCAAAGACCGAAGAACCAATCTTCTTCACGGAGGACGACGCGCGAGGAGTCCGCTACCCCCACGATGACGCGCTTGTCATTAA